>JBBBDQ010000921.1:2065000-2190000 GCA_037127315.1 Ascarosepion bandense | reverse complement strand
TATATATATATATATATATATATATATATATATATATATATATATATATGCTTAGGTAGTAGAGACTTCGCCTGACACCAAATCGGTCGAGTTTCGATCCTGGCCAGAAGCAAGTTGATATGTCTAGCCACACTGATGAGCTGTGATACAGCGAAACGGGTTTGTATGTGGATGACTAATATATATATATATATATATATATATATATATATCGATAGCTAATAATAATATAAGTAATGGTTACTAATGGCAGTGCATTCCACAGTTTGAAATTTACTATCAAAAGTGCTCAGTAGAAACAGGCAGTTGGTGTTTTAACTCCAAAACATCATAGCTACTGAGTTGCAGTGTGCTATTACAATGATAATAATTACCATATATATTGATCGATACAACCTTTGAGATTTCTCTCGCCTGATCGACTCAGTCAAGTAAAAACTGAACTGAGCGATTACAATGTATTACTTTACTCGCCCTCGGTCGAGTGAACCATCTTGCAATGAAACGTGTCATTTCAAATATAGATAAAGGATATCTGATTCCTTTTACAACCCATGAATTTGCCATTGAAGATTCACATGTTACTTAGAATGACCTACAATGACATAATTGAACTTTTTGGTCTCACTTTTATCGTTGCGGTCAGTGTAAACATTCATTTAATTAACGCTTATAGAGTGGAGCCAAAATGTCTCTGTAGGCCAGGTTAAAGACTCTCTAGAGATTTTTAGAAACTCATTTGGAATAATATTATACTTGACCCAACATCTATATTTTCATCCCCGCTTACGACATTTAAAAACGAACATTTAAAAGAAAGAAAAAAATATGCATACTTCTTTCAACCAGGCACCGAAAAATAAATTATACAAGTATCTTTTATAGAAAATCGTTGAGAAAATTAGATTTGTTATTTTTAGATCAGCTATGAGATGAAGGTATGAAGGTTGTAGTCAAACAAAAGAAAGAAACTACGAATTTAGGTACCTCCACTCAATTGCAAAAAAAAAAAAAAAAAAAAAAGCGACCCCCCCCCCACCAAAAATCAGCATATCATGATGTTAAGTTTTATCATCAAAATGTTTATGCTAGTATTATGAGGTAAGATGTTTTTATTTAATTTTTCAAATTTATTTTCACTCGTTCAAAATTTTAATTAAAATTTCATTTTTTGTTTTACGTCAGCGATTCACGCTATGATTTAAGAAAATGGAGTCGGTCGAGTAAAATGATTTTGGGGCTAGTAAATTTTCCCTTGCTCTCTATCGCCGGTCGAGTGATTTCTTTTTCAAATATGAAAGGCTGGATATGAACAATGTTATATATATATATATATATAACATATAACACACACACACACATATATATATATATATAGATAGATATGAATGCGCATTAATGCGTGTGTGTCATAACAAGTATTAAAAAAAGTAATGTAAAATCATACATCAAAAGAAAAATGTTCATTCAATTTCATCATCTAAAATATCAGGGATTACTTTGATAAACATGCAATGGATGAATCGTCATTTAAATGGCGCCAAGATGAAAATATCACTGATATACCTTTTTCACAGATAGCCTGTGTGCGATGGATGAATGTTCGTCTTAATTAGGTCAAAATGAACATAACGCTATCTCATTTTAACAGATATAAAGGCTACGATGGATGAATTGTCGTCTAAATGGCACCAAAATGAAAATAACACTGACAACTCATTTTATCAGATATACGAGCTGCGATGGATGAATTGACGTCTGAATGTCGCTAAAATAAACATACCACTGATATCTCATTTTAAAAGATATACAGGTTGCGATGGATGAATTGACGTCTAAGTGACGCCAAAATAAATATAAAACCGACATCGCATAGGCAGAGAGCGATGGATCAATTGATGTCTAAGTAACACCAAAATGAACATAACACTGACATATCGTTTTAACAGATATACAGGGTGCAATATATAAATTGTCTGACATCGCAATTTAAGAGATATATTTACCAAAATGTAAGAGATATATTTGCTACAATTAAGCAAAAATATCTTCAAATACGAAAGACTTTATTTATTCAAAATTATCGCCATTGGCACTAACCTGTGCCTCCAGGTGACTTCGGTATCTCCTGAATTTTCGAGATGACCACCTTGTTTAAGTTTGTAAATGCTTTCCATACTTCTTGACGTCAGTTCATCTTTGATTTTACAAGGATTTCTTTTAGTCTTTTTGTCTCGCACTTAATAATGAAGGGGATTGCGGTCTGGAGAGTTAGATGGCCAGACTTAAGGAGTGATATGGTCCCATAAATTATCTGACAGCCATGACTGGCTTCTCTTTGATGTGGGATATCATGCAGAGTCCTGTTGCCAGACATAGAGTCTTCAATAGCCACTCTCCTGTCCCAGGTCAGCACTACCTCCTCAAAAGACTTTAACACATCACTCAATAAGTCCCGAGCCTGACATATAGATGGTACCACAAGTAAAAAATACATATGATTTTTATGAAGTACTAATCGTATATGACAAAATTGGTGCCAAATCGGATTATTAGTTTACAAATTATAGTTATTTAAGTGAAGCTACCTATCCAAATCTTCAAAACAATGGAAAATCTGAATTTTGTGTGTTGACAGAACATTTTTTTCTGATGGGAAAAATACTGTTCAAGCAAGGCAATGTCTTGATATATGCTATTTGGTCACTGTTCAATCGGAAAAACACGGTTAAGGCGTGGCTTTTGACTTTGAACGCGGTCGTACAGACACAAATGATGCTGAACGCTCAGGTCACGCAATATAGGCAGTTGTCGAAGAATATATAAAAAAATAATGCATAAACTCGTTTTGGCCGTTCGTAAATTGAAGTTGCGTGAGATAGCAAAAAAACATATCAGAAGGAAGTATATTCAGCATTTTGCATGAACATTTGTCAATGAAAAATCTGTGTTCAAAGTGGGTACCACGTTTGCTCCCGGTCAATCAAAAACAACAACGCGTCGACGATTCAGAGCGTTGTTTGCAACTGCTTCAACGCAACAAGAAGGGTTTTTAAATGCGTAAATATGACACAATGGATGAAATATAGATCCACAACTCCACTCCGGAGACAAATCGACAGTCTGATGTGTGTACCGCAGCAGGTGAAAACCGTCTAAAGCGACCAAAGACGTAAACATCAGCATGCAAGATTTTAGCCTCCGTATTTGAGGTGACGAAAGGTATTTTGTTCATCGATTACCTTAAGAAAGAAATGACCATCAATAGCGAATATTATATAGCATCATTGGTGCGTTTGAAGGAAGAAATCACCCAAAACAGCCACAAATGAAGAAGAAAAAGTGATTTTTCATCAAGACAACGCACCGTGTCACAAGTCGATCGCAACTATGACAAGACTGCATGAATCGCACTTCAAATTACTTCTCCCTCTATTCTCAAGATCAGATCTGGCGCCCAGCGATTACTGGCTGTTTGCAGACATCAAAAGAATGCTCCAGGGAAAGCGATTTGGCTCAAATGAAAAAATGATATCTGAATTTGAGGTTTAAGATAGATTGTTATACATAAAAGGCTTCGAATTGTTAGAGAAGCGTTGGAATCTGTGACTTTACTTAGAAGGAGGCTATGTTAATGAATAAAGTCGAATTTTGTCAAAATTTTGTTGTTTTATTATTTAGGCTCGGGATTTACTGAGTGATGTGTTATGTACGCCTCCGTGTTGAGTCTGTGGCTGGTGACAAGATAAATGGTGGTATAACTAGTGATCCCACCAGATACTATCGTAGTCACCATTAGACTCATTTAACTCTCTCCAAATTCTCTTTACTATCCTCAGTTGACTCCTCAAACACTCTAAAATGTTCGTACTGGAGCTTTTTGTGTGAAATCAGCATGCCGTTTCCAAATTTTTGGTTTAGTGAATTGCGTTATAGCGCCGTTTTTCTCACAGACAGTGCCCCAACTGACCCTCCTATAATGTCCGAGCAAGTAAAATCAATAACCGAAAACGCGTATACGGTAAAATTAAAAATAGAAATCAAAGCATTTTTCTCTCGTACACTGTATATTAGTTTTATGATTTCTCGATCATTCTTGAACTTTCTGGGAGTTTATGCATCATTTTCTGATCTTCATACGTAATTTTGCGTTTTATGCGATAGCTATAAAAGCTTAGATGCTCAAAAAATACGTAAATACTATAGATCTTAATCATTAACAAATTGTAAAATAAAATTCTAAAATATTTTGATTTTTCATCTTTATCGCATGTATGGTAAAATAAAATAAAATTTTTGGAGTGACCTTTTTTCAAGAACTAAAATAATCTAATGCTTTTTTCATTAATTTTCTACAAAATTTCATCAATTTATGTCAAAAGAACATAGCGTTACAAAAATGTCTTAACCGTCATATTCTCTCATAGTGTAATATAGCAATCTGGCCCCACCCGAGGAAGGTTGATGCAAGCGATGGTGTTTCCCGTCGGTGAAGGGGTCGGCGAACGACAAGACAGGTGTTTGAGAAATACATCCTGTCGGGGCCTGGAGCGGATGTCGTTTGACCTTATTTCCGACAGCGGCGGAAATGACTACGGAGGCAAACAGAACAGGTGTCTCTGGGAATTACGTGGGCGAGGCAAAACCGGAAGGAAAGTCCCGGTTCTAGAAGACTATAAAAAGACCTCGACACACGGATTCGCCAGCAGAGAACGGCCAGTGGAAGCAGAGAGACACCTCAGGCAAGACTACACTCCCGTCGACCCATTCTATGTGCGCTCTCACTCTTCCATTCTCTATTCCACACGGGTTCGTCGTCAAGAATAAAAATATAACCTTATATTTTTATATATGCGTGTTCTCGTTATTTTGTCGTCGTACGGCGATATATAACAATAGATCAAATTTATTTTCAAAAAGAAAATCGTCCATCGTTTGATAGTTGTATACGTAATTTCGCTATGATTTTGAACGGAAATGTATTTCATTCTGTCATTCACACACATACTAACGTTACCATCAAATAAACACACTTCATTCTTCTATAGTTTAAATACACTTGAAGCATGCATTACTTTCGCATATATACACTTGCATTTAAAATAAACATCTATTGCTTTTATTACTCGTGACAAACTTTAATGAACATGCTCTCCCTGGATTTTTTTAAAATCTTTAAAAATTTCTAAATCATACATCTTGACAAATCTTTGAAGAAGCTTATTAAAATGGAACATGTGAGATTAAAGCACTTCTTCCTACCTGTTCTTTATTTATTCTGTTCATACATACAGTGTGGACTATGATAACTTTTTAGACACCCTTGATTACAGAAATTTTGCCTTGTGCAATAACGTCTCTTCCTTTTTTAAGATAATACCGTGTTAGCTACATGAATGATAGTTGATTTATATTTTGTAATGAAAGTTCACGGAAGTAAAGAAATCGCTGAATTTCAACGAGGGCAAATAATAGAATGGCATCAGTGTGGCAAGTCAAATAAAGAAATTGCTAGGTTGTTCCAGGTTAATCAGCAAACGGTTAATAAAATTTTCAAGAAATTTAACGAAGAAGGCCGTAGTTGAAGAAGACCATGCGTGTCTGAGTGAGAGCAAAAGGCGCTGAAGAGAAAGTCATCAAAATCCGTCGTCAGAGCGTTAAAGATGTCGTCAATAGCTTGGAAATGTGGTAAGAACGATTCCTAAAGAACTAGGCTTAGAAAGTAATCAGCCATTGTTTTCAGAGCTTAAAAAGAACAGGCGAATGGACTGGGTGAGAGAATTCGGGAGCAAAGTGTATGAGTTTTGGCAGTCTGTACGTTGGTCAGATGAAAGGAAATTCTACCAATATTCGAATTCGAGACAGGTTTATGTTTAAAAAAATCAGAATCAGACTTGACACAATGAATGTCTGCAGCCGACCTTGAAAACACGGAGGGACTGGAGTAATGGTGTGGGGCGCAGTCTGGTTTGGAGAGAAATTTGTGCTGATTCTGTTGACGAGCGGTTGGACGATGATGAATATTGTCAAATATTAGAGAAAGGACTATTCCTACTATTTGTAACTAATCAGATCGACAAGAATATCTACCTTTTTCAAGAAGATAGAGCGCCATAGAATACGAACAAAGTAGCAAAGGCCTGGAATGGATGGAAACGAAACAAATCACTACCACGGGTTAAGGTTAGGGTTAGTCGAAAGTGTAGAGGAAAAAATATGCTGTGGGGGTCATCTTTCAGCGCTGTTTCATGGCTCGCTAATGCCACTCAAATCTCTAGGAAACTGGCATTGACCCAAACGTTCAGCTCCACGCACCAGTCCCCACAGACCGATCGGGTCTTTGGGGATTGGTGCGTGGAGCTGAACATAGAATTCACGGTCGCAGACATCATTAAGGAGGGTGTCCTTGGTTTCGTTGTCTCAGCCCTTCATAACAGAATTTTCTCTCCTCTTGAGTATTCCGCAGACCACACGGAGCCCAACCACTCACTGGGAAGTGCCCAACAGCAACGCCTCCCAATGCTGTTATGGCATCAATCCCCAGTAGCAAGTCAAATCATAGTGGCTTACCACGCACCACCAACACGTTGATTTTGGCAGGTTCACCTTCCTCCGTGGATACTGTTACGACTCCTACACCGTCACTCTCTTCCAAGACCAGCACCAATCTGCTTCCACAAACGCCCTTAAACAGCCAGTATCAATCGGCGCTGACCACCAAGTTCAGTCTACAAGGATGTTTGCCACCGGCAGCATTGCATTTACATTTTGTTTGGTGAAAAGGCTGGCGCTGATGCCTTGTCTCCTGTAGCGTTTTCCGAACAGTCACGAGCATAGTGTACAACATCCCTGCTCCGATAGCCGGGTGTTCTGCGCTTCCGGCAGTCTTTTGCTATATGGCCTTTGCTGCTGCACCTGAAGCATGTCACATTGGGGATTTAGCCACTTCGAGAGACGCGTCTTCGCTACGGGGTGGACGCACAACCGCAATTACATCCTGGCTTTCATCTCCGGTTTATGTCAGCACTTACGCTCTTGCCAATAACTTCGGCGCCTGTCGAAGTTCAGTGAAGATCGTATCAGGGAACCCGGTGACGAAGACTAGTTTGGTGAGACTTTCCATCTCGGCTCCCTGGAACCCGGCTAATCCAACAAGCAGCCTGATTTTGTTCGCGTAGATGTCTTCACGTCCACCGGTCTACCTGACCATGGTCATTTTTCTGTACACTGAAAACGAGTTGCTCGTAAATGCCTCCTTCAGTCTGGCTTCGATCTGGTTTATGTCTCTCTGATCTTTCTCTTTTTCCATGTAGAGGGCGAATGCCTCTCATTTCAGGTACAATATCAGCAGGCTAGCCACATCGTTCACCTGCAGAAATCTTGCCACCAGCCTGACCATTTTTAGCCACACCACTACATCGACCTGGCCGGAGAATGGTTTTATAATGTCGCTGTTATGCGAACCTTCGTCATAGCTGCCGAACTAGCTTGTAAAGGAAAAAAACGATGATGAAGATGTCAAAAAGTGCAGTGCGACGCTCTCTGACAGAACAGCTCTTTTGCTTTCATCTTCGGTTGACTCAAGGAAATGGATTTCATGTCTCCCTTTCTCGGCCGTTGTGAAACAGACACGAACTAGAGCGTTTCTACTTTCTCTTTGTTCGTCTGATTGTCAATTCGCGCGTCCAACAATCACATACGCAATCCGCCAAAACAGCAACAACACAACTCTCGGTGCTGCTAGCATCCCACTTTTTATGCTATTCCAAGACGGCCCAAATTTGGATGTGTGAGAATAACGTCTCGTTTTGGACGAGATAGGCGCGCATAAATTTTGTCAATGTCGGCCATAGTTCTTTCTTATTATTTTGCAAGCAAGACACGTTCGCACTCGTTTCGAATTCCGAGGTAAGTCCTGTTTTATTTTCTTATACTTTTTAATTATCTCTTTTCTTAAATAACTTCATGTGTTAACGAATCACACTTACATGTCAATGACAAGATTAAATCAAGGTCCTTGTGTGTGCCCTTCATTCGCTTCTCTAACACTTAAACTGATCGTCCAGGGCAACTTAGAAATTTAATTGCTTGATTTCTTTCTCCTAATTAACTGAATCATATTAATTTCTCGAGATATATATTAAGTGACTCCATTCGCAAATAATTACTAAATTTCTATAAGTTGTTACTTTACGTAATGGCTCTAAACAGTTAGTTTTTGAAAGTCGATGTTTTCAAGAATAAATGTCAATCGTTATCACCCCTCTTCTTAATACCTATTCTTCTTATTATCCTCTTTCCTTTAATAATGTTAATCGTGTACTAATATTCTTTCATACTCTTTAAACAATAGAGTTTTAGTGACGTTACTGCCTTGCTAGGAATGAAATGATGAAAAAATATACTCACAGAGGAAATGATTTAAGGGAACAGAGTTTTTGTGCTACTGAAGAATGCTGAGAATTCTATAAAGCTTATATATGAGCAAGTAGAAAAAGAAACATGAGTGACATACATAATAACAGAAACAGACTTATAATACCTTAAGCATATGATCAGGAAAGAGACTTTGGCGAATTTGACACCCACATACGGTAAGCAAAAGAATCAACGGTGACGAGATAGTGCAATTGGATTGCAGAACAGGAACCAGATGAGATAGAAAGTGGATAGATGTTATTTAGAAACTTTATAGTATAGGAAGTCATGAAGGGCAATGATCGCTTAGGTTCTCAAAAAAAAAAAAACAACGCATACAAAAAATCTCCAGAGATTATCTTCGAAAAGATGAGTGGGAAAAAATAAATCATCCGATAATAAAATGAAATTGATAAAAATGACGGAGATGATGATAATAGAGAACTTTGAACAAAGCAATAAAATACGAAAATAGAGAAAAAATGGCTCTAAGCTGATGGACGACATAGAATACGGGAGACAAGAAATCTCGGGAAATCTCGCTCAATCAACGCAGTTAAACCAAAAGTCAACAATACATGACAGAAATAGGAAATAAGTCACAAAATTTATGAAGCTTTCGAATGAATCCTTCTGAATACTGGCTCGTAATTTAAATAATGTGACTCTATTTTTACGGAATCCATTAAATGATTCCAGGCTAAAAATTAATCGGAAAAGAGAAATAAAATTTATTGCACGTAACGAAAAGAAAATATCGATCAATAAAAAAGGCCATCAAGAGCAATGAAAACGTCTTTGGTGCGATGCGCATAAGCCTGAAAGATAAGGTATTTTTACTACGCATATTTTCATGGATATATATATATATATATATATATATATATATATATATATATATATATATAACAAAGAACGTAAGTTGGACGTTTTTATAAACCCATTGGTAATATAATATTTCGCAGCTCTCTTATAGTCTGCTCCTCAGACAAAATTCATACAACAATGAATGGGTCAAAATTATCCAGAAAAAATTTAAGTAAAAAAGAAAGAAGAAAAAAAGAAGAAAAAAGAAAAAGAAAAAGAAAAAGAAAAGAAAACTAGGGGAAAGGATGTTAACGGTGTTAAATATGAGCGTCCATATTACATCTTGCCGACGGCCTTGGCCTAGATTAACAAAAACAGTCGTTAACTAAAATCTGTAAATGTTGACTTGGATATTTAGCTGTCTATTTTAAGACGAATGACATTAAAAATTTAAAAATTAGGGGTTGAATTTTCGCTAGAAAAATGAATTGTTAGTTTTCTTATTAATTCTAACTGTAATAATACTATTATTTTATTACATAAAATATATTGGTAGTAATAATAACATGATAATAAAGAAACTAATATTTAGAAAACCTAAAGTAATAATAATAATAATAATAATAATAATTTGTAAACAAACACTGGTATGAACATCACCCAGCACCGGTTACAGAAATAGAAGATGTAACCATTCTATGGGATTACACCATTTACACAGACAGAAAAATTGAAGCAAACAGGCCAGACATTATTGTTAAAAACCAGGAGAAAACTTGTCTATTAATTGATATGGCTTGTCCAGCGGATTGTAACATAGCAATCAAGGAATTTGAAAAACTGTCAAAATATAAAGACCTGGAAATTGAAATAGAAAAAATGTGGAAATTGAAAACAAGAGTTGTGCCAGTGATAGTAGGTGCACTTGGAATGATAAAAAATGGAACAAAACAACACATTGAAAGAATCCCTGGAAACCCCAGCTTAAGAGATATACAAAAAATTGTCTTATTAAGTACAGCCCACACACTAAGGAAAATTTTATCTATGTAATGCTGGGGATGATAGGGAAGATAGAAAAACATGAAATGGAGCCATAACAACACGCCACTACCTGCCTTAGGTCTCCCGGCAGACTTGGTTGGTAGTGAGACCAAAGCAGAAATCGAAATATGATGAAAAATGACATAATAAATATAATAAATAAAATATAAAAATATAAAAATAGAAATAAAAATAACAACAATAATAAAAATAATAACAATTGATAGAAATAATAATAATGCAGATATTAATAATAAAGACAAAATTCAACGATAAATGATAAAAATTACGAGAATACAAAATAATAATTCATACAACCTATTAAAATACTCTTACATTAAACTAATAGTATTATATAAAACTACAAATAAGAATGCAAATATGAAAATAATAATAATAATAATAATAATAATAATAATAATAAAGTACACATGATAACAATCATTATAATATATATATATATATATACTTTTACATTAAAATAATACTATGATATAAAAACTATAAATAAAATTAATAATAACAATAATAATAACAGCAATAATAGTAAAGTACACATGATAACAATAAAGATAGAAATTTTAATGGTATAACGTCTTTAACAGGAAATTTTAGGTATTTTTAAAATCAAACTTTTAAGTTTAATTTTTATGTTGTAATAGAATCCTATACCTATTTTATGTCTACATTTAAAAATTATTTCATTTCTCTGGTTTATATATATATATATATATATATATATATATATATATATATATATATATATATATATATAAACACACTTGCACAAATTAATTGAAACAAAGCGAATAATGTTTTTCTAAGATCTTTCACACTTTCCTTGATCAAATATACGTCGTCTCTTGGCGTTGTTTTTCTCTTCCGACCGTATTTTCTTTAACATTTTCGACTCATGGATTCAGTTTGTTTCTTTGCCTTGATAAGACGACTGACAGGTGAAAAGTTGACTCCAACAATATCTGTGATGGCACTGTAAGGCTTGCCAATTTGTTCGTGCAATTTTCGTACGCTTTCATGGAGTAACGTCTATTGCATACAATGCCGTATGACGACTAGCCAACAGTCGAGGCAAAAATTCCTGGGTGTGATAAAAATCTGATGCAATCAGAGATGAGGCGATATATTTCAAGGCCAAAAAGTTTCATCATACATCCTGAAAACATATTCATATTCCTGAACGCCACTGCAAATGAAGAAAAATAGATATTGATTACAATTACACCACATCACTTCAGTGGGTTTGAATCTGATCGCATGTTGAGGAAAGAGAAACTAAAAAGATGTTTCAATTAATTTGCACGAAGGTATATATATATATATATATATATACAAAAGAAATTCCCATTCACACATCTGTACTGGCACAAGAACATTAACATACATATCCAACTGTGATCTCCCTTTCTCTGATGACGAGATTTCCGTTTCACAATGTATTTTTAATTTAAAAAACAAATTTAATTACATGCTTTTATTTGGTACCTCCACTCATTTTTCTATACCTAAATTTAAACTGAAATTGTAAAAATAAGTAAGTTATCTTCAAGCTTTAAAATTAGCTTTAATTAAAAACCAAGGGATTAAATTTAATAATTCCAGTAAGCAAAATCCGCTGGCGTATTTTAAACTGAAATTATATTGATCGGAATCAAACATTTTCTAAATTAAAAAAAAAGTTTTTAAAATTTCAAATTTTCCGCCATTTTTCATCGATTGTAAACAGAAACAAATTCTTGGTTTAAAAAAAATCTTACCAAAATAAAATACACCTCGCTGATACATTATTTTCTTCAAATAACCGAATTTAAATTTACATTAAGTTGATTTGAAACAAGAATTACATGCTTACTGCTTGAAAAATGTTTCAAAAAGCATTTCTCAATTACAGTAGACTTTTTATCAGAGCTGTCAACGCCTTATCAGCACCCATCAGCAGCCGACAACTGATGATTTACAGCATCCTGCCAAAAGTATGGGAGACGAATTTGGTATAAATCTTATTCATGAAAATCGTTTGTTTTATTTCTAAATATGCTAAAATTAAAAATTTAACACAGCTTTCAGCAATTATCCAATATTTGATGGAATTTTAGTTAGTTTAGCTTTGTAGGCTTACGTTTTAAGATGTTTTATGAAAAATAAAAATTAAAATAATATTAAACTTTCTTCTAAAAAATTTACAATTTAATAATGAAAATAACAGCAGAGGTAACTCAATAATATATTAAATTTTATGCCATTTATTAATTTTTATTTTTAATATCTATTTTTCATATTTTAGGTACTTCCACAAATTGTGAATTTCACAATTATATTTTTTTTAACAAAATTAGAAAATAAAATGTAAAAGTAGCTTTAAATGTTTAAGGAAATAAATGCAAAACAAGGTTACAGAAACCAATCTGTCTTGCTATTTAACCCATAGCCTCAAGGGTATTTGTACGTAATGAATGCAACGAATTCTATGGGAATGCGAACTCGGCTTTACTGTGCGAGCAGAGAGAGCTAGCAGTGACCTTCATATGCCAGTGTTCCGGTTGATATTGCGCTCTTTACTTCGCAAGTTATGAAATTGATGGTCTTTTGATCATGTAGATACTCTAAGCTGCGATTGTGTCACCCGCGTTATTGTGCATCGAGAATTCTTCCCCCAGATGCGGAATGCCAATCAAGAGTTCTGCTGTAATGTTTTGAGGTTTTTGAAGGAAGATCTTTTGCGAATGCACCGGATCTGTGGAGCGGGAAGTACTTGGATTCTTGACAACGACAATGCACCCTGACGCCGATGCTTTCCTTAGTCGTGATTTTCTAGCCAAATACAACATTGAATCGGTTCCACACTCGTCCTATTCACAAGATATTGCACCTGCGGATTTCCATCTCTGTGCCAAGCTGAAAATGCAGCTCTAAGGTCACCGTTTTAACACTGTTGCCCGGAGCCACAGTGAATCGCAGTATGTGCTTGAATCGCTGATGGAAAACGTCTACAAAGCCGGATTTCAATAGTTGCAACAATGCGGGGATCAGTGAAGGTGAACTTTTAGATTGTTAAAAATTAGGTAAATATATATATATATATATATTTTTAAACGCAACTCACTCTTAAAATCTTTGCTTAAATCTTGTATTACACATGGAAATAAATACAGTTTTTTTACCTTTTCATTTCTTTTCTGCTTCAGTATCGTTCTGACTCCTGTTTAAACTAGAACTTCATTTCTTCCATATCTTCTCGTAATATGTGCCTTGTCCCTTCAAGACGTATGCTATCATGGCCTTGCAGAACTCCCTATTACTTGTCGGTCTTAATATTACTCCTCCTCTTATTCCTCTTAATCCCCACTCCGCCAAGTCCATCAAGTATGCCATGCGTTGCCTTCCCTTGTCTCTCATTCTCTCTATTCATCTCGTGAGCATCAATTCCTCCAAGCCCTCCTACCTCATTTCTTTTTCTTCTTTTTCTTCTTCTTCATGTGTCGTGTCCCTTCAGAATGTAGACGATCATGGACTTTCAATTGGCTCTGTCGCTTTTCAATCTCAAAGTTCTTCCTCTTGGTATTTCTCCCAAACCTCACTCTGCCAACCGTTCGCTAAGTAGGTCTTACGCTGCATTCTTCTGTTTCTCTTTCCTTCTATCCGTCCCGGGAGTATTAATTTCATTAGGCCCTCCTTCCTCATTACATGTCCCACAAACATCATCTTCCTGATGTCAAGTATGTGTTTTAACCTCATTTCTATCCTCTACAACATTTTGTCGTTAGTCACGTACTCAGATCATGACATCCTCAGCATCCTTCTGTAAAACCACATTTCTGCTTTTGCCTGGTATGGAACTCACAACTTTTAGGTCAAGTCACTGGAACTAACCAACTGTGCCATGTGTCCTTAAGGACAGCAACAACTGAATCTGAGACTTATAAACCATTCAATAACCATTTTTTTTTTACCAGAGTTCTTATTGCAATTTAGGATGTTAATGATCTTCTGTAGTATTTTTTATATTAATGATTTATATTAGTGTTTATACCAGATCTCATATTGCAATTTCTGCGACTAATGATTTTCTCTGGTAATCCGTATTACTGGTTCCCATATTGTATTCATCTCTATGCTTAATCGGCTTAGGAAATTTTTGTAGCCTACAATATGTGGTGATTTCTTTAAGTTTGCTTAGTTTCCAGTAGCGTCCTCTATCTATTATTTCAATTTCATCCGATAGGGGGCTCTGATCCCCCTTTTCTCTCCCTATGTTGTCAGCTAAGCCTGATTTTTCTATCTTCTCTCGTGTTACGGCCTGGTGATATTCTTGTTGTCTTACCTTAAGGGGGTGGCCTGTTTCTCCTTTATATTTCTTTCCAAAGCTACATAGAATGGCGTACACACAGTCCTTATTCATGTCCTTCTCTGTTGGGGGGTCTTACTTGGGAGAGTTACATGCCAGATATATAAATACTTCTGAAGATCGTCCTGATGTTATATGAACCACAGATCCTTTGTATTATCTCCAATAACCCCTTTAACATTGGGTAGACAGACCAAGGCTCTTTTCTGAGAATTGTTATCCTCATGCACCCTTCCTTCCATGTTTGTTGCAGTTGTTGTCATGTACCCTGGATAATTGTTACGTTGCAGGGTACTGACCATTTCTTACTCGTATGTCTCTGCGTCACCGCGTAAGAACTTTGTTCACTGTTGCAGGCAGCGAACGAGCATTTATTTTACAATGTATGTGTGATAAGAGTTGAAGTTGAGGTATGGTCCGGTGAATACTGGCTTGTAGTATACCGATGACTTGAACCTATACACACTCTGTTCGATTTATTAGCACATTCAGGAATGCCAGTTTATTGTCACTCTCTTTTTCCATAGTCAACTCTATTGATGATCATACTGAGTTTACAGGGTTCAGTAGTGTCGTGACCTCCTCCTGATGTGGCCAGATTATGAAGGTGTCATCAACGTATCGCAGCCATAGAGTTGGCTTTAGAGCTGTAGATTCTAATGTCATCTCTTCAAATATTCCATATACATGTCAGCCAGTGATAATGGCGAGCCCATTGCTAAGTCTTAATTCTGTAGATATATGTCTGATCCCAATCCGAAGTGTGTTGTTTGTGTGCAGAAAATCAGCATCTCCATCAGGTTATCTAGTGAAATACTGCCACATTCTACTAGAAATTAGGTCTCGGATTCATTAACATCAAAAATAATAGAGGGAAGCGTTAATACTAAAAATTGCAATATGAACTCTGGTAAAAAATGTTTACTGATTATTAGGTTTATAAGCCCCAGGAGTTCAGTTGTTGTCCTTAAGGACACATGGCCCAGTGGATAAATACGTTGGTTAGTTCCATTGACTTGACCCAAAGAGTTTTGAGTTCAATAACAGACAACAGCATTGGTGAACAAGTAACTTAGTGGGTCGTGTCAAAGAAGAATAGCCTTTGACTACTAAAAGAGGCGCAAGGAATGAGAATGATATACCCCAGTGATCGTAATAAAGGGTTCGGTTCGAAAGGCTGGGGCATACAATGGCCGAAATGTCGCACAAACGGCAACCAAGAAAAGGATAGTATTTCGAATAATATAACTCATATAAAGAACAATGTCTCATTTTGTAGCAGTTTTTCACATGTTCTAAAGTAATAATTAATAATAAATATCAATTGCTCTATTTATATATTGAGCAGTGTTTTAATTAATATTTTGAACGTTGCAATTTTTTCCTTCATTCTACCCCATTTGTACATATATATATATATATATATATATATATATATATACAACGGTCTTTATAATGAACAGGTAATTTGAGAGTTAAAATTTTATTTAAAAAGTTTGGTAAATTCAAAGTTTTCATCTGAAATAAAAAAATACAAACTTGAAACAAAATTTCAAATATTTGAAAGCAAATACAGACGGAGATTGTTTAATTGGACATTGTTCGCTTTTTTCCAGTGAAATCGTTAGACTTTTTACTTTTTAAAAATTATTTTACCCCAAACAAGACGGAACCGCCATTAGGGTGCAGGGGGTTTACGGTGAGAGAAAATAATGAGTATAGCGTGTACTGAAAAAAAAAGAATTAAAGATGAACGGTATTCGACAAAAAAATGGCAATTTACCTAGCTTTTAATTTTTGGAGATTTTAGCTGTCAGCGAAGAAGGTAAACGGTAGGAAGTTCCATAAATGGGAAGTGCGAGAAATGAAACTGTTCGACTAGAAGTAACGGTTACATTTAACTGTCTCAACGGTAAAACATTGGGTCCTATATGGCAATCAAGTAGCGCGCTGAAATTCACGCAGTATGAAAAAAGCTCGTCAGTGTAGTGGCCACATTTGTAGGAAAGACAGAGAGTAAGACACGTTACATCTGTGTAAAGGTAGCTGAAGTTGATATGCCAAGTCAAGGCCTATTACATTGCAGATCACTCGTTAGATTTTGTCGAGAACCTCGAGATGAAATGCACGGACGAATAGTACATTTATAAATGTGCAAATGGACAAGAAAAACTTCTGGGCCGACACAGTTATCCAAGCTTCCTAGCAGTAGATACAACTTATTTGATTAGAATACTGTATCTTTCCTTACTTTCTTGGAATTGCATGAGTGAAGTATTCTGCCTATTTGAAGCCAGTTTGTATGTGTGTTGCAGTGCAGTGGATATAGTTTCGGAACGAGAAATCGGTGAGCCGAATTCGAATTTCAATTGAATTCTTTGCATTCACTTACTCACAAATACACGTAGAAAAGATATTAATCTGTTGTTTCTACCTCAAGCTATGGGTTAAATAGCAGGGCAAATTGGGTCCTAGAGTTTTGGTTAGCGGCCAGTCTACCGCAGAAAGTAATGGCAAACTGGAGCGGAAAATTCAACAACACAACCTACCTAGCAACATTGTATATATAGTTGGTATAACATGGATTAGCAGACTTTAAGCAGAATACAACTAGAAATAGGGTACGAACAGTGCAGGTTTGTCAAAGACATTGGAACAAGGAACGCGATATTTATGCTCAAAGCATTATAAGACAAAGTAATGAAAATGAAAATAGGACGTGTAGCCGTGTTTTATAGATTAAGCAAAGACGTTCGACAAAAATATGGCCTGTTGAAACGGTTCAGCATATTTGAAAAAGATATTAGAATAATCAATAACCAATACAAGCTGAGGTTAAAGAAAGACTAAATTTATTAAGAGCTACAATGGACAAGAAATTGTGGACAGCCTGATCGTCTCTGTA
Organism: Ascarosepion bandense; assembly: GCA_037127315.1. Classification (NCBI taxonomy): domain Eukaryota; kingdom Metazoa; phylum Mollusca; class Cephalopoda; order Sepiida; family Sepiidae; genus Ascarosepion; species Ascarosepion bandense. The sequence continues at coordinate 2,172,463 of JBBBDQ010000921.1, read as the reverse complement.
CTGAGGAGTTTTTTCACATAGAAGAAAAATGATTTCGAGTAAATGTATGGTTGATCAATGTTTCAGTCAGTTAGGTAAGTGCCTTACGTGATACACGCTTGGGCGATCATGTCTCGAAAGAGACATGATTGACTAAGCAGAAGATTATCCCACAGTGGGTTGCCATTACTTTCTGCGGTAGACTGGTTGCCAGCCAAGGCAATATAACTCAATCTGTCCTGTTATTTACTCCATAACTGGTGGGATTATTACTTTTCTCAAGAGTATTTGCGCATAAGCGGATGTAAGAAATTTAACTGGAATTCGAACTCGGCTCCCTGATTTCTTGTTCCGAGCTGATATCCACTGCACCGCAATGCACATCCGATAGATGTTTAGAAAAGATAAAAAGACAAAATTTATTAAGAGTTGTAAAGGACAAGAAATTGGGAGAGTCCTTATCGTCTCTGTATTCAGAGAACCCGGTGTATAGAAGAAGAGTTTAAAAGGAAAAAAACTGACAAGGATGGCAATTTTTAAGCGACGGTTAGATGTAGCACAAGGCCGAAAATATAGCGTACGTACTGGGGATCGAAATCCATATTCAGTTGTAATCGGTTTTAGCAGGATAAGCTTACTAAACATTACACCACGCCTCGGTGCTTAAAAGGTGGTTGAGGAGGAGGTATTTATTTATCTGTGGATGTTCATTATCTACGAACTCTCTGGAATCAAGAAAAAAACATTAACCAGCTTATATTTTAAAAGTTTGTTTTTAAGTTTCCAACGAGTAATTTTATCAAAAAAAAAATGCTATGGTCCAAAAAACCTATCAGTTCATTTAAGAAGCCGGCCTTATGCGTGCATCGAAAGGAATGGCACTTCCTTGACGTGTGGACAACACTAGAACCCGATTAAGAAAACTTCATTCGCGTCAATTTAAAGTTACACAGAAAATATCAGAATCGTGTTTTCACGGGAAACGAAATTATTTCGATTAGATTAAACCTTTATTACTGTTTATTTTCGTCACGTAAAAAGGGGAATATGATTGATGGACATTCATTCAATTCCGAATTAAATTTTTATGAATTAATAGCTAAATGATCTAACCTAAGAACCGGGTTCCCTGCCGTGTGTTCAAGATACCAAACTCTTCATTATTTCTTGTCAAAGCTTTCCAGATTTTCTTTTCAAATTTAATGTTCTTTTTCTTTTTTGTCATTATTTCGGCGAAAAAAGCGAAGAGTGAATTCCCTATTCTCTTATTGGGTTTTGTTTTAATTTTTGCTCCATTTTTATAATTTTTTTTTACTGAGTTTTAAGCTTTTAGTATTCATCAAATTTTTAATTTAAAAAACTCTTTTTTTAAGAATTTAAATACTTTTTTCGATTATATCATGATTATTTTGTCTGTTTTTTTCTTCCAATATATTTCTGTTTTTATTATTGTTTCTTCGTCTCAATTAAAGGATCCCACGATTTTGTGCCGGTAAAATTTCTTTTTATTCATAGCTTTATTTCTTTTATCTTTTCTTTGTTATTTTTTCTTTCGTCTTTATTTCTTTTTCTTTTTCTATTTTCTTTTTCCTTTTTCTATTTTCTTTTTTATTATTTTTTTCTCTCTTTTACTTTTTAATTTTTTTCTGATTTTCTTTCTTTTTTACTTTATTTTTCAATTTCTTTTTCTCTATTTTCATTTTTCTTTTCTTTTTACTTTCTTTCACTTTTACTTTTTGATTTTTTCTTTTTTCTTTTTACTCTTTCTTTTGTACCATTTCTTTCTCATCTATTTTATTTTTTACTTATTCTTTCCCCTTTCTGTCTTTTTCTTATAATTTATACGTTTCTTTCTTTTATTCCTGCTTTTATTTTATGTTTTGATTTTCTTCTTTCTTTCTTTTTCTGTAAATATTTTGTTTTACTTTTTATTTCTATTATTTTTCCTTTCTTGATTTTTTTTGTTAATAATGTTTTTTTCCTTCCTTATCTTGTTTTCATTGCTTTATTTAGTCTGTATTTTCTTTCAGATTTTATTATTTCTTCCACACATTCATCGTGCATTCCTTTAATCAAATTTAAATTTTGTTTTTCTGTTTCTTTCTTTTTTCTTTCTTTCTTTCTTTCTTTCTTCTCACTCTCTCTTTTTCTCACGAAATTTGCTAACTTTATTGTATATAAATAATTTATTAATTCTTTGTTTTCCTTGTTTCTCTCTTTTTTCTTTCACTCTCACACTCTCTCTCTCTTTCTCTTGTAATTTATTGTCTTTACTTTAGTTAATTCACTTATACTTTCTTTTCTCTTGTCTTCTTTCTATTCCTCTCTCTCTCTCTCTCTCACACACTCTCTCTCTTTTCTTGTAGTTCAGTGTCTTTACTATAATTAATACAGTTTTTCTTTCTTTAATCTGTCTATATTTCTGAAAAAATTATTATAATCATTTACAGAGTTGCGAGTTCAATAACTGGCTACAGCAGAGGTGAACAAAAGAGTTAAGTTAAACGGAGAGAACTGATTGTGAGACATCCGGAAGAGACATGAAATTTTGAACTAGAACAATCTATCCCGGTTGATGAAATAAATAGTGGAGATCAAAACTCCAATCACTTGAACAAGGCTGAAATGTTGATTATATGACAACGGAGATGAGGACAAAGTCCGAATAATGTAAATAATCTTTCTTTCTCCCTTCCCTATTTTTCTCTTGTAATTTACTATCTATTAGGCATAATTTATTTATTCTTTCTTTTTTATTCTTACTTTCTATCATTTCTTCTTTCTTTCTTATTTTTCTTTCTTTGACTTTCTTCTTTTTTTCTTTTGACCCATTCATTTTTTTTTCTTTTCAAGTAAAGAACGAAAGGGCGAAAGAAGGAAAGAATAATATGATTTTTCAAATTAAATTATTATTCCAAATTTCGGATAAAAAACTAATTTATCTCTGTCAATTTGTAAGGAAAAGCCTTTTTCTTTCTCTTTACAGCGAAATTAAAAAAACCGGAAAAGAAGAGAATTACAAATAAGGAACAAGAATGTAATACAAAAGAAGACAAACGAATATGTTGCAATGTCGTCTATTTAAAAAATGTACACGCATAACTTATTGGACTAGGTTATAAATTATTCAAAGGAATTCTGCATAAAGACTTTTTTGTGGTCACTTCCTCATTCTCCCACCTTTTTTGCTAATGGAGAATATTTTTCGTCAGTTAAAATAGAGAGAAATGGAGAGCGAGTACCTTCCATGAGAGTTTCAAATACACACAAGCCGTGTTTGCAGAACTTTGCACACACGGTCCATTTTGAAATTATTCTATGACAATAAACAAAACAAAATTAATATTGTTTATAAGTGAACATATATATATATATAGACATACGTTTGTATTCTCAGCGGTAGAAAGCATACAGAAAAAAGACGAGGGTGTAAGCTTTATTTAAGTGCTATTTAATTCAATTTAACCATTGGTCCAACCATTTCATCAATAGTTGATTTCCACCAGAGACAGATAGACAAAGACAAAGGAACTGTGACAGACAGACAGACAGATAGATAGATAGACAGATAGATAGATAGATAGACAAATAGATAGATAGATAGATAGATAGATAGATAGATAGATAGATAAAACCGTGATAGAGAGATTGCTAGATAGACTGATAGATATGAGGAAAGTGATATATATATATATATATATATATATATATATATAATTATATACTCGAAAGTTATAGTATATATATATATATATTAAAAAATTATAACATTAATATGTTAAAATATCACTACAAAAGTAGCTATGTTGTTTCGACACTTATTGTATCTTGTCAAGTGATGTGGTTTTTTCAAATTGAATGGTTTTGAAAGGTTAAAAACAAGCAAAACCCCTTTAATCAGGGAGGCATTGTTGTATGTACAATGTGGACCAATCAGAGTAAAGCAACTTCTAATTTTGAGATTATGTGAGCAGACTTAAAAATAATTTGGGGGAGGGGGCATTAGTATTAATATTTGATTAAATTGAGATCAGCATTATTAATTAACTATTAGATCTACTTTATTATTGTTGCGAAATTTTTAAAAAATTTCAAAGTTTAACAATTTATTAGATTTAAAAATTTATTCATATATTAAACAAGGAATAGAAAGATCGCATACATACATAAACTTACAAATATCCACACATGGAAAAATAGACGAGTATATTCACAAACACTGGCTAACAAACACATGTACAGATTAATATACCCACGCATATATACATACACAAATTACAAAATTTAGCTTTTATCGACTTCTCAATTTGTCTGTTAAATTTTAAAGCTCTATTTATACAGAGACTAAATTGCTACGTACTGGATACAGTCAAGTCGAATTCGTAACAACCTTGAATGAATGATGTCGGGACAGACACAATCATATTTCAATGCATGACCATATAAAGAGAATTAGATATATACTTACGCAAATAAACAAGCTAAGAACAAATATATACACGACTAAAACTCCACATATCGTAAAAAATATATAACCATATAGATGGAAATGCACAAAACCTCTGGCATCAAACTAGGTAGATACACAATACATAAATTAAATGCGTATACATGTGCAAAACGTCACACATATACATATATATATATGCTAAGCCCCATATCGTTCATATGAAGTTATGCCTGTGTGAGCCCCAGTTGTCTACCTCGCGTGTGCGTGTGTCTCTGTGCACGTCAGTGGTTGTAGAAGTGTTAATCTATGTCTGTGTTTGTATAAAAGGCGTCGCGAAAACAAATATTCCTCCTAATGTTCATCCCACTTTCACAAAAATTCATCAATATATGTATCTCTACATATATCCAGTATTTTAAATAAAAATTTAAAATAGTTTGTCTGACGATCGAAAAAACGTGAAAGTCAGGACAACAAACTTACACCTATCTATCTATCTATCTATCTATCTATCTATCTATCTATCTATCTATCTATCTATCTACATACGCACCTTCTTCTTCTTCTATGTGCACTGTCCCTTCAGGACGTAGGCGATCATGGATCTCCACGTCTCCCTATCCCTTGTGGCTCTTAGTATGTTTGCTCCTGTTGCTCCTGGCAGCCCCCGTTCCGTCATCCACCTGATCAGACTCTGCAGATATGTTATCCGCTGCCTTCCTCTGTCTCTCCTTCCTTCTATCTGACCAGTCAGTATCAGGTTCTCCAGGCTCTCCTTCCTCATTGCATGTCCCAGGAACTTCAGTTGTCTCTTCCTGATGCTCAGCATCAATTTCCTTTTTGTTGCCATTCTTTCTAACACTTCGTCGTTGCTTGTATGCTCAGTCCACGATATCCGTAGCATCCTTCTGTAGAACCACATTTCGGCCGCTTCCAGTTTTGTCCTCATTTTCGATGATATACACACACATACATATACAAATATACATACATACACACATACACATATACACATACATACAAATACATACGTATATATACACATATACACATACATATACACACATACGCATACATATATATATATATATATATATATATATATAGATACAGACATGCATACATGGACATCTGAGCATACATACATACAAATATGAATATATATACATATATACACACATACATACAAACATACATACATACATATATATACACACATATATATATATATACATATACCCATACAAAAGCATACAGACATACATGTAAGACATACATACACATACAAGTAAATGCATACAAATACCTACATATTAGTAAGTAAAACAAATACCGATATGTCTAGTAGTACAAAAGAAGAGATGTACACTTATATATATATATATATATATATATATATATGTGTATCTCTGTGTATATATATATATATATATATATATATATATACACTAATATTTAGACATTAATTTGCCTATATTTGATGAGTACCCTCATCCGACACGGACTCTTCAACAAATTCTGCCCCAGATAGACAATCAGGCACATATCAACACACTAACACTTGGCAAGCACCCAACCCCACACCGAGCGCCAACCTAAACAGCCATGAGGCATCTAATCCGACATCGATTATCGCGCCAATACAAGACAAATCCCAAACCAGTACAAACCATCCGGCCAAATCCCAACACGTTTCCCCATAGCACCGACTTTCAAATCAACAACTAATAACCTAACTATTTATAACTCTCCGACCCCGCGAAAACCGATGTCGCGTAGAACACCACATAACCATACAACCCGACGACGAATATCGGGTCTAACGGCCGGCAAAAAACAGTATAACACATGGCGAACGACGTACCCAGTAAAGATCAACCAGAACGTCCAACTCGAACAAAAACAGCCATCAAAAAGGCAGCTAAAGATATTTTCCTTGGTTTTTCAATATTACAACCCGGATTTGAATGAAAATGCTGAATTATGCTTACAATGAACAGTGAGCTCGTTTAACATTTTAACCTTGTCCCTAAATTTGATAATTTCTAATTTTTCGTTGTGACAGCTTTAGCAAGGTGAACGGAGGGAGTTACAAATTCGGGCCTTTTTAAGGATTTTCCATTTAACAGTGGTTGTTTTGTCTTTTTCTTTTAAAGACCAATAGTATTTGGATAATGAAGTGCTATATTTATAAGAACTATTATTGAAAGACAATGTGTGTTGATACCAGCGAGTTTTGAACGGGTTTTTAGTAAAACTGATATAAACCTTTACAGTATTATGATTTTCAGTTTTGGAGACGGTACAAATTTGAAATATGGAGCTAACTAGATAGTTATTATGCAAAGGCCAATCTTTAAGATTTCTGCAATTACATCCGCTGGTATTAGTTCCTTTGTCCCTGGTGCGATCTATTTGAGCATTGTAATTTACCGTGTTTTTTGTATCATAATACTTGTTGAGGACTTTTTTGTTCTGTTTTTAATAATTTTTTCTAGATTATCCATGCAACTATAGCTTAACTTGAGTGTATTATTATTGAATGTTTTCTAAGAGGATTAGTTTTGGGAAAGTGTTTGCTGGTTAAGTTTAAGAATTAACCATCTTATTTTAGGGAGGGGTAAACCAGTTGATTTTTCTAGATCTTTTCTTCTTGTTATTATCATTGTCAGTAGGGTTTCTGAATTTGATATCAGCAGACTTTTAACCACTGTTTCTAAGTGCAGAATTATACAACTTGCTATAATGATAAAAAATTACTTAACTTGATGAGTTGTTGCTGAGTCTAGATTCAATAGAAGATGGTATATGTTTAATGACTGATGGAGGATGGTTAGAATTAGGATCTATGTACATTGGGTTGAAGTTAACCTTCATGTAAATTTGGAAAGAATTATTGTTAAGGTCCTGAGTAAAAGCTAAAAAGTCAACTTGTTTAATGTTGGTGGTAATTTCTACCTTAGACCTAAACTCTATAATTCCCTGTGTATTATCTTCCTAATACGATCTACCCTAATTTTAATGGTATCTTTAACAATCAGTAAACCATCATCTCTATATAGACTTATACTATCCGCATTTATATCCTCGTAAGCGGTTAAATTGTAAAGAATAAATAATCCCACAAATTCAGAAGCCTCAGCCGAATCTAGGGAACCCAAAGCAATGTCAAAATATCCATCAGGGGTCTTTTTAGTCCATTTTTCATCATTATAAATCAGAACAGAACTTCTACATTTTAGTATAATATCCATTTCGCAAGTAGAAATATCAGAGTGCTCCTTTGCGAATTCCATAACCAAGGTAAAGAGGTCCTTAAAAATGAATGGATAAAAGTCCATCATGTCAAATTGTATAAAGGTACAATTTCCTTTATTCTGGAAGAACTAAAGAATCTAGCTCGTTAAGGCACATGCTAAAGAAATATAGCTTTGAGAGACTCGAGACGTTTAGTTTTTGGCAAAACAATTGCAGGGTGGAAATAAATCATTACCTACAAGTCGGTATATAGGCTTTTGAACGCCATCAAGGCAGTTAAAACATGACTGGGCAGTTTTAGTCCAGGTAGGTTTTTTTTCTAAGCGTATATTAAAAAGGGTACAAGGCCAAAAGTATGGAGTACCCAGTAAATCTCACACTCACTGCTCAGTCGCAGCTGTTCTAGCGAGACAGGTGTGCTAAACAAGGCTCAACTTCAATGTTCAACCTGGCTACTACTAGATTTTCTAAGCTTAGATGTGGCACAAGACCGAATGTATGGGGAAGCCACTAACTATCGTACTCACTCTTCAGTTGTAATTGTTCTATCGAGACAAGATTGATAACTATTACATTACGTTGAAATGTGACACTATCTCCCGCGGGGATACTTTCTTTTGTTGGTTTATTTCAGCGGAGAGAGAGGAATTAATATTAGTTGTATTATTGGTTGTGCGTTATTGTAATTCGCGATGTGAGCTTATGTAAAAAATTATTTTAATACTGTCAAATACTTGTAAAATATGGAGAATAGAAAAATTAGCTATTTTAATACTATCATGTATTTGTAAAATCCGGGAAATAGATAAGTTAGATGACAATTTGAGGAAAGGAGAGAAATATTATTTTCTTTCTTTTCCATATACGATACGCATCATTTTGGACCAGGTGGAAATTTGACGAAATGGTCGCAGTCATAATAAAATGTCAGGATTATTTGATGAGGTCAGGCGGGGTTAAATTTCCTCAACAGATGTTCCTGAGAACAGAATTTGTGGGAATTAAATATTCTCAGTTTCAGGATTATACCTCATTCGTTGAGCCACAAATCGTGTGGGTGTAAATAATCTCATTGGTTAAAAGCTTCGAATGGGCTAGATCCCCAGAGAGGATTGAAAAGGGTTATAAAAATCCGGACTCGGCGAGAAAAAATAATTTTTTGTTGTCAGAAGCTGTGAGCTTTGGGTTAGCTGAGTAGATATCAGCCGAAATGTAACGACTGTGGAAAAGGGTTCCCAACTGGGGAGCCATGACCACGACTGGTCCCTACCATAGAACTTATGGCTAAAGAGTTAATACTGAATGAAGCATGCTGCCGATTAACTTAAAGAGTTAATTTGGAATAATTCCCTGTCGATATGAATCCCGAACGAACGTTATTGTTTTTTTTTAAATCATTGGAGAATCAAAAATTCTGATTCCTCATTCGCTCTACTTCGGTAAACTCCGTTAAATTCCGATAAGGACCCGAAAGAACTTTGTTATTTTAGAAGTTGCATAGAGAATTGACAGCCCTGATTATAGAGAAAATGTGAAATGACTTTAATGAAATTTGAATGCATACGTGAAAGTACTTTAGTGAAAATTTGAAGAGCTATGTTTACTCTAACGAAACTTAGAAAATACGTTTTATTTACGTATTGAAGGCTCTGATATTTTAAATTCTCTCTCTCTCTCTCTCTCCCTCTCTCTCTCTCTGTTGTAAACCAACATTCCGACAACTGTATTATCTGCTCCTGTGAAATAAAAAGAAAAGAAAAACATTGTTTTTTTTATATAAAGACATTCTTCGTAACTCTCCAAGCGTGTTTGACCTTGTTCATTAATTTATTAATTTTTTTTTTTTTTTTGGTGCCGTATTTATTTTTTTTAGCCACAAGTGCGCACCAGTGTCCGGACTGGCTCTAAAAGACGACTACTAAAATTGCACGACGCGACCTCTGGGATCATTTCACAACGTGAGACGTCTTGTAAACCAGCTTTTGTGACAACATCATCGGATGAGATCATCACGACCAACAACAGCAACCGAACCAACCGGCCAGTCGGGTGGCAGGCGTCACAACTGGTGCCGTCTCGACCAGGATTTGAACCTAGGGTTGTCACGGGCTAACGCGTAACAGAAATGTCTATACGAATTACTAATGTTTTACAATATACAGAGGGCGGCGTTCGTTGGTGTTATCTAATTTACTGGGTAAGGTGCTGGGTATTTGAGAACACGATTTAATTCTGTTTTCTACGTTGACAGACTACTGACGAGAACCAATGTCTACAATGATTGAAACGTTGCGTCTGTTACAGTTACGATGAATATAATTTGATTAACAATTTCTACAGAAAGGATAATTCATTTAATTATTACAATAAACACTCAAAATTGATTAACTAACCCAGACTTGAAGAGTAGACTGAGAAACCTGTCAATAGTGGTTATTAAATCCATGATATAATAGCACTGTATTTCTCGGACGAAACAGAATGGCTGAAAGAAAAGTATTGACAAACGTGCATCGTAGATACTTTTTTATATCGCTAAGACAGACACAAACTTATATATACATATATACACATGTCTAACACGAAGAATAATATATCACATGTGTACACGGTACAGCAGATTTTAAGGAGAAACAAAACGGAAGGGTCTCACATATAATGTGAAAATACTCCTGAGGCTGGAGAAGTCATGTTTAGGCCTCAACATTTAAACGTGTCAGATTCATCTATGTCCCAGCTGAGGACATGTTCCACGAACGGGAAACAGGCAGTCTTAGGTTTTTCCAAATTGAGAACTGCTAGATAGAGTTTTATTTCATATATTCTCAAAGGGGAACGGCATAATAGATTTGTAAGATGCCGGAGAGGTAAATTTAGTCTCTTCACAGGACAGCTGCTGGTGTGGACAATCTTTTGCTTTGGCTGCTATAAACAGACTGAATTTAGCTGCTGTTTCATCACCGTCACCGGCTGACATGTGACCCACGCGACTTATCTCCATTAAGATTGATAAGCTCCTTCTGTATCCTTTCGTCGATATTTATTCGTCGCTCACCAATTTAAACGGATAAATGAGGTAGAATAGTTTAATGAAAATCAACCTTTTATGTTGGACCTTAGAATAATTTGAAATTATGTCGGAACTTACAATAATTTGAAATTATGTCGGAACTTACAATAATTTGAAATATGTCGAAATTCAAACAAAATAATATGTCACTAAATAACGATTTGAAAAAAAAATAAAGTGTTAAAAGGTATTAATAGTAATAAATAAAAATTTCTTTGTGAGGATATTTAATATAAATTGTGAGTATCATAATGCTAGCAACTAGTACGAGGATCGGCTGAATAGTTCATGGGCTGAAAAAGATACTCTCATGGAATGTAACTAAATGAGATTTATTTTCAACACAATCCTCCCTCCCCTTCACACACTTTTTCTATCGGTGTTGCATTCTTTTGAGCCCATTGAAGAAGCTATAATCCTGACATCAACAGCAGATATGACGTCATCATCACTTTCCATACTGGTTTCCAGCTGCTGTTTTTTTTCTTCATGTCGAGGAACATTACATTTCCGAATAAATGCCCAGTTCAAACTGCCTCTTAACTTTGAGATGGATTTTGTTTAACAGCATATCAACCTCTGTGGGTAATCTAATGCTAAAAAGATAGGTTTTTATTAAGGTATTTTTTCATTGTTTGTTTATAGTGAGGGGGTTGATTTAGTCAGATTTTTATGAATGTTTATTTTACTTTTTAATTTTAGAAAACTGAAGATGTTTTCTAGTTTTGTATTCAAAAATGTATTGCTGATAGTAATTTCTTTCTTTCAAAAATGTATTATGACAATTTTTTCCTTCAAAAATGTATATTTTTCTATAAAAGTCTAATTTTACAGGGGGAAAGCAGCGTAAGACATAGGCTTGAGCAAATGGATATTGGAGCGAGGTTTAGGAGGGATACCATGAGAAAAGATTTTGAGAGCGACAAGCGACCGAGCCAAGTGGAAGTCCATGGTCGACTTTGTCCTGAAGAGATACGGCATATGAAGAAAACCCAAATTTGGTGGTTAAATATTTGCCCTTAGTTGAGACACTAACAGGTGTTACAATCACAGGTTAGTGTGGACCTGGGAACAACAGTAATTTAGACGCTCCGCAAGACAAAGAGCAACCCTCAGAGTTATGTTGATAGAAACATACACGCATAAGCAAATATTTTACATAAATTTTATAAGTTTTACACTGGATATCGGCATAGACAGCTATCAAATATTACTTAAAGAAAATAACGGAAACAAAAAATAAATAATAAAGGAATTAAGATATAAAGCCATAATCAAATATATGAGAAGAAATAATAATTATATTATATATGAAAATTAAAACAAAAACAATTCAAAGTCTAATTTACTCCCTCTTTCGACTTTTGTTTTGTGGTGCCATTCTTACTAACGACTTTAGAATGAGAGTCTTAGAGTTTTGATGAAAATCAAATCTAATTTAGTTGAGTGAAATATTCGTTTTAATTACTTTTAAACTCGTTCACATATACAAAATCCGCAATACAGCTGAGGAAATTTTTCCTATTAAAGATTTTCCATTAGAATGAAATTCTGAAGTAACATACATTAGATCGGCTTTGAAGTTCGGCGTAACTTAAAACAATAGATTGTCTGCAGCTACTAAAAGAATTGTACAGTGAAACATTTAATGATATTATGATTATCCATTAAAAATGTTGGTTGAAATATATAAACATACTGGCAAATTAAAATTGATCTTTAATGAAACAAATACTTATAGAGCTATATAGAAAATATGTTAAAATTACGCATGCCAATTCGGTCGGGTTTCAATCCTGGGTAACAGCAATCGGATGTCTAACCGTACTGATGAGCTGTGATACAGCAAAACAGATTTGTCTGCGGATGACTATTCTACGCTCTCACAACCTCTGGAAGAATGGTAGACTTTGAAAAACGGTAGCTATCCTGGCATCTACGCATCGCTTATTCAGTAATGAATTATAGCACTCTAGCCACTGGTGTATGATACATCATACGCTATAAGTTTACCTCTTCATACCGAGCGCCCGTAGCTCAGAGGTAGCATTGCCGACTGACGCCAATTCGGTCGGTTTCAATCCTGGGTAAAAGCAATCGGTTGTCTAAGCGTACTGATGAGTTGGGAAGCAGCGAAACAGATCTGTCTGCGGATGACTATATATGTTACTTTTTTTTTCTGGCATTTATTTTTTCTTTCATTTTTAGTCATTCTTTTTTCTTTAACATTTCTTTTTCTTTCTTTCTTTCTTTAATTTTCTTATCTCAAATTTTTCTTTTTTAAATTACTTTTTCCTTTCTTTCGTTTAAATTAATTCTACAACTTTTTTTTTTACTTTTTTCTTTCATTCTATTCCTTTTTCTTTCCTTTATTCATTCTTTTTTCTTTCTTACTTTTTCTTCCTTACAGTTGTTTTTTCTTCTGCATTCCTTCTTGCTTTTTTTCTATTATCTTTCTTACATTTTCTCTTTTGTCTTTATTTCGTTCTTTTTTATTTCTTTCATTATTATTCTTTCTTTCTTAGTTTTCTTTTTCTTTTGTTCATTCATTCTTTCTTTTCTCGTTCTTACTTTTTTCATTCTTACTTTTTCATTTTTTTTTCATTATTACATTTCTTTTTCTTTTCTTTTACTTTTTCCTTCTTACGTTTTTTCTTCTTTTTTCTTTCTTTCATTTTTCATTCTTTGATTTTTATTTCTTTTTACTCATTTTTCTTTCTTTCTTTCTTTTTAATATACTTTTCTTTTTCACAATTTCTTTCTTTCATTCATTCTTTCTTCCTTTTTTTTACTTTCTTTTTTCTCACTGAAATGACTCTGATATACCTTTTCTCTTTTTCCTCGTGATCGAAATTGAATAGTCCATTACTTATAAGGAACTGGCAGGTCCGTGCTAATTATGGAACGAAAGAACTAGATATATTATTGTTATGGGACCTACCCTTTTTGGACTATAATGAACTCTTCCTATTATTATGAATACCGGGAGAATATGCCTCTCGGAGTTGAGCTGAGTTGGGTCCCCCCGGTCAATACTTGGCAGTCTGACTGACGTGTATTTATTCTCTCGTTAAATATATGTGTTTCACTAATACTCGAGTTCGTGTTTTCTTCCAAACCTATCCTGGGTCCACAACAATTATAATAAGAGGTTTTTTGCCTTGTCATTATTGACATAGTCACGTTTCAACCGTTGTACGCTCCAGCCATTTTACATTTGAATTTCAAATCAACCCTTATATTTTGTCCACCGAGGTAGATTGTTCTAGTTCAACATAACATGCATTTTCTGAATATCTTTGTTTCACTTATTTCCCTTTAGTAACTGAAATCTCCAAATTTTTGTTCACCTCAGCTGTGGCCAGATTTTGAACACACAACTCTTTTGGTCAAGTCATTGAATTACTTCAATCAATCCTTTTAGGTACTGACCTATGTGTTTCTAAGGAAGAAGGCGGAAGCGTACAGACGCTGAAATGTGAATATAACGATGACTATGAAGGCAGTTTAAACTATGTAAATAGTGTAAATAGTTAAAATACCTCATCTCAGAAATATAGACAAATCTTGAAGGAAGCCGGGGTGTGTAATAGTCGAAACGCCCTGAATACTGAAATAAAGATGAGAACAACATTCCAGGCAATGTAAATAGTGTAAATATTTACCATATCTGATCTCAAAAAGATTTATATTTCCTGAAGAAGGCCAGAGCGTTCTCGAATGTTCGTTCAGTCATGATTATATAGTCTATGCAGACGTTTAGTTAAGTGCCTTACGTTTTACACACTTACACGACAATCTTTTGAAAGACATGACTGACTGGGCAGAAAATTTTCACGCAGTAGGTTGCCATTACTTTCTGCGATAGAGTTGTTGCCAACCCAGGCTATAGCACTCAATCTGCTCTGCAATTTAACCCATATCTGGTGGGAGAAGAAACGAATTAGTACATTTCCCAACAGTATTTTCGCATCAGTGAATGCAACGAATTCAACTAGAATTCGAATTCGACTCTCCGAGTTCTCTTTCCGAGCAGATATACACAGTGCCACAACGCATATATAATCTGCTAGATAGTTTCATTTAAGCAGTCAACATTTTCGATAGGATTTTATTTAACACATTGAAAACGATAATTGGATTGTCGTTACAAAAATACTCCAATAACAAACGAGCAATTTGCAAAACTGTCTTCAAATAGGACAATCAGTTTAATGAGCCACATAACCAAACAAATGATGCAAATCCTGATGAATAAAACACGAATCAAAATTGGACCGGAAATAGGAAAAGAACGGTCACTGCTTGCCAAGGACACTAAAACAATAAATTTAATATTTATCATTAGAAAATCATAGAGAGCATTAAGAATACAGAAGTCGGTGTACCAAAGTTTTAAGATTATGTAAGCACATTTGATAAAGTATGGCACAAGGTCCTATTTGAAATGTTTAGAAAACTCGATCTATTTGTAAAAGCTATTAAGATAATCCATCACTAGGAGTAAACCAATTAAATAAAATGTGTAGCTATGCGTGAGACAAGAATAGGTCTTATTGCCAAGTTTATTCAACTTGTACAGGAATGTTAGCCTAATAGAACGGGAAGACCAACCTGGATTTATTATTGGTGGTTATGATATTATCCATATAAAATACGCAGATGGCACTAGATTCAGGCAAAGTAAAATAAAAACAAACAAACTGGAGGACCTCTTACAAAGGGTGGTAGAAGAAAGTGAGAAAAAAGGACTAACTACTAACTAAGTTAAAGTATCAATAAGGTGCTATTAGAATAATAATAGAATAATAGAAGTTCAAATATCTAAAAAGCGTTTTGACAGAGGACGGAAAATGTAAAGATGTGACACCGAGATCCGAATATGCTTGGGAGTAACGAAAGAAGCATTCGAAAAATTTAAACAAGTTCTTGCAAAGCGGAAAAATGGATACATAATCAAACTTGAGGGCTTGGAACATTAGAGACAGTAGAAATGTTGTTCTACAGAAGGATATTGAGAGTTCCATGAACGGAACGATTAATCAACAAGGAAGGCTTACAGAAAATGTCAACAAAATGAACACTTCTAGTCAGAATGAGGAAGAGATAACTGATATTCATTGGACACATAATTAAGAAAGAGAGCTTTAAACATTGAAGGCATCAAAAGTGGGGTTCTACAGAAGGATAGTGAGAGTTCCATGAACGGAACGATTAATCAACAAGGAAGGCTTACAGAAAATGTCAACAAAATGAACACTTCTAGTCAGAATGAGGAAGAGATAACTGATATTCATTGGACACATAATTAAGAAAGAGAGCTTTAAACATTGAAGGCATCAAAAGTGGGGTTCTACAGAAGGATAGTGAGAGTTCCATAGACGGAAAGTGTAAACAATTAGGAAGTTCCAACGAGTTTGTATGAATGGATGGTATACATGAGAGTGGATGCTTTATTAAGTGGAGAAAAAGGAAGTGACGTAACACATAGAAAGTATGAAGTCACAATATCATGAACAGAGGTGTCTGAAAATTGTAGCACATAAATTAAATTTAATCTAGGTACAAAGGAATTTAATTAAAAATAAACATTAACTATATGTCTGAGATTAGATACTGTAAGTGTTTACACTATTCTCATTGTTTGGATGGTTTTCCTAATCGTTATCGCTAGTGTTTTGGCCGTTGTACACTTTGGACGGATGTGCGTTGTGGAGCAGTGGATATCGGCTCGGAACGAGAAATCGGAGAACCGAGTGCGAATTCCAGTTGAATCCCTTGCATTCACTTACGCGCAAATAACCTTGGGAAAGGTATTAATCCGTCTCTTCCCTCCAGTTATGGGTTAAATAATAGGACAGATTGGATTCTATAGCCTTGGTCGGCAACCAGTCTACCGCAGAAAGCAGTGGCAACTTACTGCGGGATAATCTTCTGCCCAGTCAATCATGTCTCTTTCGAGACATGATCGTCCAAGCGTGTATCGCGCATGGCACTTAACTGACTGACTGACACTTTGGACTTCTTCAAGATCTGCCAAAATTTATGAGGTCAGGTATTGTAACTATCTATACTATTTGCATTGTTCAGACTGTTTTCCCCATCCTTACTGTCATATTTACGACGTTTCAGGCTTCGAAGTCTCCGGCTTTCTTCAGGATTTTCCTATATTTCTGAGATGACATTTTTGTAACTATTTACAACATTTGCACTGCTTGGACTGTGGTTCTTATGTTTACTGTCATATTCACAAACTTTCGGCCATTGTATGCTCCGGCCTTTTTTTAATCTGTTTATATGTCTGAGATGAGTTAGTCTAACTTGTTACACTATTCACATCGTTTGGACTGTTGTCCTCATCTTTAATGTTATATGTTTTGGCCGTTATACACTCTGGCCTTCTTCACGTACTGACTGTATTTCTAGGACAAGGTATTGTAACTATTTATACTAATAACATCGTTCAGGTTTTGTGCTCATCTTTATTGTCATATCCATGAACTTTCGCTCCAAGTACGCCCCGGCCTTCTCCGGGTTAAATTTTTTGGAATGTCGAAAAAGACCCTTTATTTTTTTAACGGGATATATTGTTCTAATTCAACGTTTAACGCATTTGGCGCTTATGACCCTTATATTCTAGTGGTATATTTTCGGAGTTGGTGTGCAATTATGTTATGTTTTTGTCATGTGAGCAAGCGGGAACTTTTGTTGAAGTTAAAAACATGTAGTGCCAACAAGATACGTCAAGACTTCATTTCATATGTACTTTGAATAGTCCCTTTTGCATTAACTGTAGACAATCATTAAATAATATCATAGGAGAATAGTTAACAAAATATTGTATAAATCTTTTTCTAGAATAGTGTAAATAATTCTAGAAATTATTCAGGACAAGTTTAAAAATATTATTCAAGGAAGCGTGCTTCTGGGATATTGATGTTTGGTCGGGTGCAGTACAGGTTTAATCGTAAATGCAACGGGCCTGTATTTTCAAGGGTCTCGTATTAAATACTCCCATGCAATCTGATAAAATCAACATCTTTCATTCCGGAATTTTAATGTTTTAATAATACTACATGTGCGACATCTTTAATTATTCAATGTTTCAGATAGCATTATATTTCAACCGTTACCTTATCTCAAATATCTCATTAAATTCGATTTGGTTGATTCGTTTTTACGGCTTATCAAAAAGTCAGAAAATATTTTTAGAGTTTTAATGTTTTAAAGAGTTCGTTAGACAGGTTTTAGTTTTTAACCCATAGCTTGGAGATTCAGACCTAAAAAGAAGTTTCTAAACAAAAACGCAATTGCAATATAGGTATAAATTGAGGGGGTATATTCTATATCAAAATGAATATATAAAATGATACCTCAATTTATGACCACGTTATATTCGAGAGAATGTGCAGCTCATTAGGATTTCATTGGTTGTTTCCTCTTCAACGGCTTTTCAACCATTTGCATGTTATTTAAAGCCAGAATAGTTCTTATTTAGAATTGTAATTAATGCTTTTGAGAAAATAATGATTAGGTAATGCACGTCTTACTAATTAACCCGTAACTGGGGGAGAATATATAAGTGCATACCGAAACACAATTTGATAGACATCAATAAATTATAAAGTTATAAAATGGTGGATCAATCCTATACCAAAATCAATATATAAACGATCCCTCCCTTTGCGCCCAAGGTCGTTTTCATACGTATAGATTCTAGAGAAGGTAAATAAATTTTCAGTACAAGTGTAGCTAATCTGTATTTCATTGAAGGATTAGTATTCTACAATTTATCAACCATTTGCAGATTATTTAAAACCAGAACATATTTTTGGATTAAGAATGTTTTTAGATAATACTGATTGTTTGATACATGTCTTACTAATGAACCCATAGCTGGCGGAGAAGAGATAGATTCATACCTCTCCCAAGATTATTTGCGCGTAAGCGAAAGCGAATATAACGAACCCAGCTGAAATCGAAACTGAGCTGCCTGATTAACAATTCCGAGTCAGCATCCTTTACACTACCCGTACATTTAAATTTTCAACACCTGATATTCCTAAAGTTTCACACATCTATGTACTGCCGAGGCACGACGTTGCTTAACTTCAGTGATTGTTCGGTGTTTCAAGGTGTTCATGAGACTATCGCATTAGAATAATTTTCCTTGTATTTTTCTTTATATATATTGGGCTGATAGTTAAATTATTACTTGTTTTGGAACCTCTGTCGTTCATGCTTGGAAAATAATTAGGAATTAAGCTTTATATGCACTTATTAAACCCATTTTGAAATACGTCACATTTCCCTCAGTCACGTAATCATATTCTCGGAGAGATTCTATAACACCATCAATAATAATGATGATGATTATAAGCACATCCGGTCTCACCTCTGACAAAATATTGTACTCGGCTTAGATGTTTTATATGAGACTGGCCGATGAAAAGTTGTAGCCACGCCAAAACGACAAGACACGAGATAATTTTATCAACTTATCTATTCAAACTCCCTTTTAAAACTACAAGTGCTTATAAAGGTACTGGATAAACTCAAAGTAGACGAAAAATACAAACTATAAAATATCTTTGAGTGAGTTATCGCCATTATCGCCATAAGCTGATTGTGGCCATTAGACTGCAACTAAAACAAACTTAATTTGTAATTATTTATTTTATAAATTGGAAAAATTACAAATAAATAAGACTAAATTAGAAAGGGGAAGTTATAGCAATATCAATAATTATGATGATGACTCTAAGCACTTCTGGTCCCACTAGGGAATGCTGGGATCAAGACGTATCCAGCAAAGAGTTTGAATAAATAATTTGTTTATAACGTATGATTTCGTCTTGGTGTGGCTTCAAATTTCAAAGGTCAGTCTCATATAAAATATTTTTCTACCTAGTGGAACAGGAGTTACACTTACCAACATTATATATAATAGATCAATGTAAGGACTTATATGGAGTATCATTTTGATTGCATCCCAAATTTCAGCTTTTGGGTGACGAAGAGTTCTACTTTAAGTGAGGATCAACATGGTTGCCTTCTTCCTTGGGTAGGGTAGCGTTTCTCTAATGCACTCTGAAAACTGACCAGGTGCACTCCAAGTTAAAAGAAGAGTAATTTATGAATAATATTTATATTGAAAATTTTTATTATTTTTCAAAAGTTAGAGATACCAAGCACATTAATTTAATGTCTAAGTCAATTGACGTCTCAACTGATTACGTCGTTTTATCGTTAGCGGAAGAGAAACTGTTCACTACACTCTTTGATCGTGGCTTGCATATCAAGTATAAAGAAGTGTCCTTGATCAATTTTGAATTTCTGTTGACTAGGAATATCCTTTAATTGATAGTAAAGCATTGAATGTTGAATTGCTTTACTTATCATATCTCTGATAATTAGCCATTTCTACACTTACCGACATTATATATAATAGATCAATTATTGTATGCATTGGTTAGAAAATGAGAGCATGTTTATAAAATATAAAACCTTCAACAATTGCAACAGCAGAGGATTCACACAAGTATACATTAATATAGTAACTTGAAAATAAATGATTATTTCAGGAGACTCCTTTATTATTAGGACCTTGAATAACTTCTGGCTGTTTTCCAAAAGAAGGCGTTCTCAGAACTACATACGTTTAGTTGAAGATGCTAACGTATCTTTAAAGAAGTACTGTAAGCAACCTTGAAATACAGTGTATGTCATTTCGCCGAACTGTTCTTCATAGCGTTAAACATGCCGGATTTTCTGCCAATTAAAATTTATTTACGGGTAATTTTACTGCACGACTGTATTCAAAGAAATCAGCAGCTAAAGCACAAAGAATTCTTGTTGAGTCTTACGTCAAACATGCTCTATCGTAAACAACCTGTTGAGAGTGGTTTAAACGCTTCAAGGTATTTATTTTGATGTTGAAGACAAAGAAAGCTCTGGTGCACAGAAACATTTTGAAGACGAAGTATTGGTGGTAAACCGACCAAAACCACCACGGGAGAAAGCGCTTTTGAGCCGAGCATTCGTGGAAAAATGGTTGCTCTACGAGCAGAAACACGAAAAAGTTATTTCGTAATCTGACACCGCTTGTCCATATGTTGCAAAACGGGTGAAAACGTAATTGGAAACGCTTAAATGGAAAGTTCTATCTACCTTCCATATTCACTAGATATTGCCTCGTCCAATTATCATTTGTTATGATTGATGGCACATGACCTGGCTAAGCAGCACATTCATACTTATGAAGATGCCAAAAAAATGGACCAACTCGTGCTTAGCCGCAAAAGGCGTGTTGTTTTGCGACATGGAATTCAAGTGATGCCAGAAAGATGGGATAACGTAGCCGTTAGCGATGGACAATGCCTTCAGTGATATGTTTCTTAGAATTCCTCGTAAATAAAACATTACTTTTCATGGTAAATCATCGAGAACATATTCAAGATTCTAATACTTTCACATTTTCAAATTTCATGACTAATTATTCTCATTACAATTTAAAGATTATTAGTTATTGTAAAAACACTCCCTGAATTAGAAATGTTTGAGAAAAACTGGTCTAATGTAATATCACGTTAAACAGAATTGCCGATTTGAAGCACACTAAAATCTCGTTTCGACTGACTTTTCATTTGAATATTTTATTGGAAATACATCAAATTATTATTTCGAAAAGGATACTGAACACAATTACAACTTTTAAAAAAAAAATAGTGATTAAATGTTTGTCCGAACTTATCAGAAGCATTAGAAATTGTTTCGTAGGGAAAATAATTGTATTAAACGGTTCAGAACGTGCGCTGGAATGAGTCTAAAATTAGGACCAGACAGAAAAGTGAAAGGTTATCATATAAGCGAAATTCTACAAAAATAAATAGTTCAAACAGGCAACTCTAATACAGCATTTCCTTGATACATTAAGTTTATTAATTGGCCAGTCTAATCTTGCAGTCAAAAAATGACAGTGTATTTATAATGATATTTGCGCGAAAGACCGTTAAAACTTTACGGTTTTTCTATATGAATGTTCTGATAAATTTTAATACTTAAGTTAGCGAATGAATGGCCTTGCGGCGCGTTGTACGACAATAAAACTTTCGTAGAAATTCTCCTATCCGTAAAATATTTGGGTTTAGCAACATTAACAAACTAAAAAGACCCGTGAAAATTCAGTTTTCCTATTTGAAATTTCTGATGAATCTTAATTCTTCAGTTAATGATTAACTAAGCTCATGATCGCAAATCAACATACCAAGAAGGTATGCTTCATTGACTACGCGAAAGCATTCGACAAATACGACACAAAGAATTGATGGAGATGCTAGGCAGCCTCGACATTTTCGGGAAAGACATAAGAATAATCAAGAATCTCTACTGGCAGCAAACGGCCTGCATACGGACAGGTAACCACCTCAGTAGATACACAAAGATAGAAAAAGGCGGAAGACAAGGATGTGTCTTTTCACCGGATTTATTCAACCTATGCAGCGAGAATATTTTAAGGACCCTAGATGACACGCCAGGATTTGTTATTGGAGGCCACAACCTGTACAACATAAGGTATGCGGACGATACAGTGCTGATTGCGGACACGGAAAGGAAACTACAAGACCTCATACAGAAAATAGCAGTGGAGAGTGACAAGAAGGGACTACAAATAAACTTTAAGAAAACTGAGTGAATGGTCATCAGCAAAAGATACAACCTGAACAACATAAGGTATGCGGACGATACAGTGCTGATTGCGGACACGGAAAGGAAACTACAAGACCTCATACAGAAAGTAGCAGTGGAGAGTGACAAGAAGGGACTACAAATAAATTTTAAGAAAACTGAGTGCATGGTCATCAGCAAAAGATACAACCTGAACAACATAAGGTATGCGGACGATACAGTGCTGATTGCGGGCACGGAAAGGAAACTACAAGACCTCATACAGAAAGTAGCAGTGGAGAGTGACAAGAAGGGACTACAAATAAACTTTAAGAAAACTGAGTGCATGGTTATCAGCAAAAGATACAACCCAAAATGCCAAATAGAGGTTGGGGATAACAGAATCAAGCAAGTACAAAAATTTCAGTACCTAGGAAGTATTCTAACAGAAGATGGAAAGTGCGACACGGAGATCCAAAGGCGAATTGGCATGGCAAAGGACGCGTTCCAGAAGATGAGCAAAATACTAACACACAGGAAAATCTCAATAGAAACGAAGAAAAGAGTGCTAGACTGCTACGTGATGTCAGTTCTTCAGTACGGCTGTGAATGCTGGACAATATCATCGAAAATGAGGACAAAACTGGAGGCGGCCGAAATGTGGTTCTACAGAAGGATGCTACGGATATCGTGGACTGAGCATGCAAGCAACGAGGAAGTGCTGGAAAGAATGGCAACAAAAAGGAAATTGATGCTGAGCATCACGAAGAGACAACTAAAGTTCCTGGGACATGCAATGAGGAAAGAGGGCCTGGAGAACCTGATACTGACTGGTCAGATAGAAGGAAGGAGAGACAGAGGAAGACAGCGGATAACATATTTGCAGGGTCTGATCAGGTGGATGACGGAACGGGGGTTGCCAGGAGCAACAGGCTCAAACATACTAAGAGCCACAAGGGATAGGGAGACGTGGAGAACCATGATCGCCTACGTCCTGAAGGGACAGGGCACATAGAAGAAGAAGAAGAAGAAGAAGAAAAGAAGAAGCTCATGATGAGTTCTATGACAAGAAACTATCTGTAGAAATTCCGCTGTCACATCGTTAAATATTTGAACTTAACAAAATATTGCAATAACAACCATAAATATGAATTCTGATCGTTATTTTAAGAAATAAAAAGGCACAAATGAAAACAAGAATCCCAAATATAAAATACAATAATAAAAATAAAAAAATACTGTCCAAAAATACATTTTTAAATTCAAAACTTTTTAATATTCTTTCCTATACATATTAAGACAGTATACGCGGATCATCACTATGTTTTATATATATATATATATATATATATATATATAGGAAAATCATGTGGTTTACTTCCCCTTAAAATCTGATTGTTAAAACTAAATTGGGACACAAGTAACTTTCGAAGTTTTATTTGAAAAAAAATAATATTTGGCATCCACTGAAAACCCAACAGTAAATAATGTCTACATCGAATCTTCAAAGAAAACTTTTAAGTAACGCTGGTATTTGCACTTAGCTTCATTCAAAAACGACATGTATCGAAACCAAACATCCCTTTCTGCATAGTTTTGGAAATTAAATGACACAAATAAGTCACCCAAAGTAAAATGGAAAATTCTGGAAAAAAACTCGAATCTGTAACTCGTTTAACGACATCAGCCCTTTATGCCTGAGTGAAAAGCTGCTAAGGTACCCCAACAATGGTGAACTATTGAACCGTAGGGCTGAATTAGCAGTGTTATGTAAACAGCGAAAATATTTTTCGTTAAAATTTAATTAATCAAAAGGTATTAGGCATACCTTGTGCTCTAATTAAAAATCAACTTACAGTTAAAATTACTTATCTTTTTGAAGAATTATGTGGCCCCACTAAATACCTCACTCAGATAAAATAATCCTCTCCAAAAGTTAATTAATATCCATGTTTAATCCACAAAATAAAAAAACTAATATTATATTAATAAAATAAAATAAACCCATACAACACTAAAACATCACTCTATTTCATCCACTCGTAGATGGTTGTAAAATAAAAAGTGTCTACCCATTTTTAAAAAACCTAACATCCCACTAAAAGAATTACATAAACAAAACAAAAAAGTGACCTGTCCAACACTGAATTACCTCGCCCCACTCTCTTAACCCAATGCTGTGTCTGTATGGTTACAAACTGCCGACTGACTAGCTGAGACATACTAAATTCCCATCCACACATCACTTACATATTACATTCCCTAAAATAAATTGTTTTCACCACTTATTTTCACCTCCACAAAATCACACGAAGAAGAGCACTTGTTCTCTGAAACATGAGAATTTTTGTGTAGTGATACTATGCTTTTATAAACCATCGTAACAACTATTATAATATAAAGCTCTACTTTCTATCGAGCACTCTTTATAAAAGTAAATGCTTGAACATTGGGTTTAAAATCTACGTATTCTGTCACTTTCTTACAATATATGCATTAATCCTACTAACGTTATGAAGTCTTCACTCGTCGGGATTAAAGAGCAGATCGAAAACCCTGATGAGCGAAAGCCTCATAACGGTTCCATTACGAATATTCGAAGTCGGCATGACTCTGCTAAATTAAGGGAAAAACGTCTCTGCATCAATCATATACATATATATATATATATATATATATATATATATATATATATATATATATATGTTTGTGTGTGTGGGTGTGTGTGACCTATTTTCTACTCTCTGTATGAAATTTATTCACAATGAATGTGAAAAAAAATGAATGTAGCTCTTGGCCTCAGAATCACATATATTCGATTCCCGTCAGGCTAAAAGTAATTCGGCAATAACTTTCGTATTTATTGCCAAACCTTTCTCCATTTTTATGACATAGAAAGGCCTCGGGAAGGTTTTCTAGTTTATGATGTAAAAGCTTTCTGGTCCCCATTATCTCACAGCCTGTTCTTTATGTCATCACTCATACACATTGAAGAGGCAGCAACGTTAGATTCAACATAGCGACAGTGAAAGATTA
This sequence comes from Ascarosepion bandense, assembly GCA_037127315.1. NCBI lineage: Eukaryota > Metazoa > Mollusca > Cephalopoda > Sepiida > Sepiidae > Ascarosepion > Ascarosepion bandense. The sequence continues at coordinate 2,147,003 of JBBBDQ010000921.1, read as the reverse complement.
CCGTGACTCACTGACCATATGCCTGTCACTGCTTGGATTGCCTCTTCTTTTTTTACCTGTAAGTAAATCATAATGAACCTTCATTTATAATCCATACTACATTATACGCAGCGTATTTACTTATTTATTAGACGCATTTATTTCGTATAAGATATATATATATATATATATATATATATATATATATATATATATATATATATATAAACACCCTACGTCTTTTAAATCGTAGGCCGACGACGAGATTAATATATTAGTTAATTTCTTTAGAACAATCAGTCAGTCAGTTGAGTGCCATACGTGATACACGCTTTGGGAGATCATGTCCCGTATGAATAACCAATAAGACTGAGGTTAATGAAAGGCAAAATTTATTAAGAGCTACAATGGACAGAAAATTGTGGAGAGTCATCATCGTCTCTGTACTGAGGAGTCTCGTAACATAGAAGAAGAATGAGTTAGGGTAAATGTTTGGTTGTTCAATGTTTCAGTTACGTGATACATGACTGACTGGGCAGAAGATTATCCCGCACTAGGTTGCCATTGCTTTCTGCGGAAGACTGATTGCTAGACTATAGAACTCAATCTGTCTTATTATTTAACCCATAACTGGAGGTAAGTGACGGATAATACCTTTCCCAAATGTATTTGTGCGTAAGTGAAAGCAAAGAATTCAACTAGAATTTGAACTTGGCTCCCCGATTTGTCGTTCCGGGTCGATATTCACTGCACCACAACGCACATCAGAATTTAGAACATTACTTTTAGTAAATTCTACAAAGGTAACTTCTTAAGATCACCGATAATAATGATTTCAAGCAGTTGTATTTTTCAACGTACGCATACATTTAATAGAATATATATTTACCTATTGTCTTGTTCGGACTTCTCTTTGGTCTTTTAAACAGAAGTAATTTTAAACCTTGTATCTTGTCTGTGAATGGGTTTTCAGTTCCGTCTAAAGTCTATTTCAACTGTATACGTCACACGTCTGCGCCATAACATTGAAAATTTATTCGTTAATTAAATCTTGACCTTTCAATTCTAGAATTAACTATCATTTCTGTTATCTTGTCTTACTTACTCCAATAAAATCTCCAACAGTGACCATCTATATTGAGCTGCTCTTTGGTAAACATCAGGAAGAGAAAAATCATACTCAACTTTATTTCTGTATCCCAATTTACTTGCATCTAATTTTAAATTAGTTTTCCATCCACGTTTGGGATGAATTCGTCACGATTAATGAGGATTTACGGCTGAAATAAGGTCAAGCTTAAATCGTATTATGCACTCTAACTTCTCTTCTAATTATTACATAGCTGAAGTGAATCAACTTCGGAAAAGGTCAGTACCTATTTGGGTGACCGCTTGGGAACAGATCCTGGTTCAGTAGAAATATGGTTTGCAATAATTGATCAGAATTCGTTCCAGGAAATTGATGAAAAATTATACAGAAATGAGGTCGATTAGAGCCAATTTAATCAAGTTTCACAGCAAAGGCGTCGATTGTGTTAAATAGCAGAATTTGTATTAGTAAAATCCCTGAGTGCTAAAAATTCTTAGAAGTTCTTACAAATATTTTCTGTCGTTAAATAACCATCAAAAGTTTTGTAAGCCGTAAAAACAAAGGAATCAATCAGTATACACAATCTGTACACCTCAAATAGAAGTATTCGTTATCATAAAGTTTGAAGTAATACAATTTCTAATCGATTTTATCACAAAGAATCCAGTAAAGCCACTGAAACACAAGACGTTACTGAGGCTTGAAGAATTAGGAACAGAAATAAACAGGAAGAAAACAGAGAAATGAGTTATCAAATGGACGGTAGATAGCGATTGTCATTCCATTTAAATATTGGTTGATTAAAGTTGCCTGGAAAGAATGGCAAGTAAAAAAAAGAAAAATGTTAGCATAGAAATTATGGTATCATATAGCCAAGTCAGCTGTAAATTGACGAGATTTCGACGCCAGTTTTTCGACTGCGCTAAAATTCAAGAAACAATTGCCATGAAAAGATTCATAGAAAAGACACAGGGAGGCAATAATGGCCTCGATATTGCCCCCAGAAGAAATAGTCAAGGAGATTGCAGTCGGGTGAGGAGGGAGGCCACAAGTCCGTGGTTGAGCAGCCACGCCTGAGTCGTCTTGGCCTTGTGTGCAGGAACGAAGTCCTGCTGGAAGACGTAATGTCGTCTAGCGGCAATTTCGTCCATCCAAGGTTTCAGATTCTCAAAATATATGTTATCATTTACTGAGCATCTACTTTTAGACCACCATATATATATATATATATATATATATATATTGCATAGCTATTTCAGCGAGAAAAATCTCACTTCTTTCAGCAGCGATCAAAAACAAAAATAATTATTTCAAATATATAAAAAGAAAGAGATTCAAGACTCGATATTGGAAGAAGATTTTTAAATTACGTCTGTATTAAAGAATCAAAAAGTCAAAATTTAACCGTGTCCCAGGAATAGAAGTGGTGGGGAAAAGAAAAGGAAAGGAAAATGGGGTAGATAGGGGAAGAGTTAAAGGAGAAATAAGACATCATTTTATTTACGGTAGCTATTGTGACGAGTGCCGGTCTCAGATGTTTAAAAGGAGGGAAATTTATATAAAAAAGGAAAAAGAAAAGGAAACAAGCGGAAAGTAGAGAAAGGAGACAGTATATTACATATTTAGATTTTTAAAAATTATTTTAAAAAAATTGCTTTAAAATAATAATATGGCCGGACTATTGTATACTCTCCACCGACTTTTAGACCAACTGTATAAGTTGTATGGTAATATATGTACATTGGTAGTTGAACACATTGATAATTCAATCGATCAAATCCCCCAAGTTTAGAGACTTGGAACTAGTAAAATTGCAAAGCAAACGGGATTGTCTCTTTTATTCGAGATGTTGGCTGAGATTCAAATGAAAGCAAGTTAGACCCTCTTTTCGAACGCCGATTCCTGACGTCTGAACGGAATCCGTAAACGAAAAACCCACGAAAGTAGTGCATCAATTTGATAGATATTAATAGATAGATGAAATGTGCTTATGCGTTTCGCTTTGGATCGGGGAAATCTGTGTAAGTGTGGCCTTTAATAGAATTTCGTATATATATCATCTCACGTGCTGTGAAAGCTTCTAGCGGTGTCTGAATTATCTTTGGATATGTGCGCGCGTATGAATCTAAACATTGTTAAGTTCTCTCTCTTTCCTTTTGTGTTTTTATTAATGTCCCTTGATAAAATAAATATGAAAAAAATAAAAACAAGCAAGCATGGAAAAGCTGGTTCATGAAACTCTCTTGGAATTTTGTGGTTCTACTCATCCGTCATACAGGAAAACTCCAATCGGGTTCGATGTAATGTCAGCCTTATTATCACTCTTCAAGGTTATATCGTTCACATAGCGTACAGATATGAAAATTCTCTTGGATTGAAAGCCTCCTATATATCATTGCTTGCTTATCTCTCTTCCCTTTTGCATATATTTATGGCATGACACGTACAGTTAAAAGGTATTATGGTTTCTCTTTTCGTTTTCAAATTGATTTTTTATTCAAGAAATTCTTGCTTATTTATTTGCATTATCTCTTCGCAATTATTTTAAACAATTTGTTTTTTATAAGCTTTACTTTCGTTATTTCATAAACCTTACCCATAAGTTTTGTTTCCGTAGAGATACGTAGAATGATTAGCATAGTGTGGCACGAGGACATCTTTACAGAGTATTTTTAGCCGAACTCGATAAACTGATAAATGTATGTCCGTTTAGAATGCATATCAGTTTGTTCAGTGTCATATTCACTTGGGTGATCATGTCTCGTACGATTCAGGCGTAGACTGGTTGACAAGCAAGGCTTTATGAAGCATCTATTCTGCTATTCAAACTATAGCTGATGGTGTTTGGAAAGATAGAATCTTTTATGTCTAATACGTGATACACGACCGAACGATAATGTCTCTTTCGATTCATGACTGACAAAGTAAAAAAATTCCCACAGTAGATTGCCATTTTTTATGTGATAGACTGGTTACCAACCACGGCTGAAGAACCCAATCCATTTTGATATTTAGCTGATTATGTATTTTCGTATAAGTGAACGTGACGAATCGAACTGGAATTCGAACTCTGCTCTCTGGTTTTTAATTTTGAGCGGTTAATCTAACAACACTTGTGTAACAGGATAATGCATAAGCTGACGCTTTGAAGTCATATTATGCCTCTTCTACCCACACCATTAGCATGGATCAGGCTAGAATCCTTGAGAGCAAAACACAGCGCATCCTCGGCCTAACTCTCACAACAAACATTCAAGTGGAAAGACTGTATCGAATCCATAGCTAAATCCGCAGCTAAGAAAGTCGTTTCTCTGTGTAGAGCCAGGAAGTTTTTCTCGTTTGAAACCCTCCTGCACATATATAAAACTACCATCCGCCCTTGCATTGAATACTGATGCCATATCTGGTTGAGTGACCCTGCTATCCATTTATGGGTCCTTAACAAATTTTGACGGAGAATGCAACGGACCTGGACAGTCACTTTCTCAGCGGCGCAATGTGGCTTCTCTGTGTCTCTTCTACAAATACTTTACGGCTTCTGCTACGATGAACTTAGCTCTCTGGTTCCCCTTATGCATGAATTTACTCGAGCCACAAGATTAGCAACAAGGTTCCACCATGTTATTGTGAAACCAATAAAATGTAAACGCAAATTCGACTCCATCAGCTTCTTTTCTCGCACTTCCCGCTGTGGAATTCCCTTCCGTTTACGTGCTTCCCCGACAGCTACAATCTCCAAGAGTTTAAGTGTAAAGTCAATAGTCTTCTATCTTGCTAACTTCCATCTCTCTCATGCTCCTTTCTCCGTCCACTTCATTCTCAGTATCTTAACCCTTCTCTTATTCACTTCCTGACACCCCCTGTAACCTGTCAAGCGCTGAGCAGTATATCCATTCTTATGAAGATTAAAAAAAATGGGTCGACTCGGGGTTAGCCAGAAAAGACGTGTTTCTCCAACGACGAATTAAAAAAAGAAAAAGTAGTTGCTAGCCGTAGACAATATTTTCAGTGACATGTTTCTTACTAATTTTTGTAAATGAATTATTACTTTTCATAAAAAATCAACGGGAACTTATTCAATGTTTATATAAAGTACAAAAAGTGAAAGAAGACGTAGATTAAAAACTCACTGTTCAAACATTTACTTTTATAAAGAGTTCTCGATACAGAGTAGAGTTTAATATTGTAATTTTGTTCTTACAATGGTTTCGAAAAGGAAAATATCACTACACAAAAGTTTTCATGTTTCAGAACAAAACTATTCCTCTTCAGGAAAAACGATTTATTTTTGAAAATATAAGATGAATTTCTGGTTATTTAGAAAATTAGGGAGTGGTAGTTAGAGGAAATGCATTTAGGTGTCTCAAAATTGTTCAATCAAAATTTAGAATTATGTAAACAGGATGTTGGATTTTAGGTTTATTATTGTTATTATTGAACAATAGATTTTTTTACTACTATCCTTGAGTATAAATCAGAATTAGGATTAAATAATTGTGGCATACTTAGTTATATTGTATTAAGAACAGCAATTTAGTGTTGTGTGGTTCATTTATTTTATTAAAATAATATTCATATTTTTATTTATGTTAGAATATAAGTTATAAGTGAAACAGTAATTAAATAAATTTTAAAGAAAATTATCTTGTCTGAGAAGGGTATCTAGTGGGACTATATAATACTTAAATAGGTCAATCATTTTTAACAGCAAGTTGGATTGTTTGTGATCACTTCATGAGTACAAGGGCTGAAATATTTGTTATGATTAAATAATTTTGGTATATAAAAGTATAGTGTAGTTAAGAAAAATAATCTAGTATTGTGTGGGTCTTTTATTTAGTAAAATATTTATTTATTTTTAAGTTATAATAAAGCATATGTTATGATTTCAATTGTATTTTTTAAAATTAAAATAGAATTATTTCGTCTGTGCAAAATTCATTGTGGGAACAACGATAATTTAAATGGCAGAATCATTTACAGCAGGCTGAACTTCAGGGTAGTTTTTTTGTTTAGAATCAGGATTTAATACGTTAATTATATATATATATATATATATATATATATATATATATATATATATATAGTTAGGTATTATTGCGTTTATGTATCTTATTAGTCAAACTCGTTGCGGATTATTTGCTATATATTAGTGTAAAAATTTTATAGTCATACAAAAATACAAATAGTTACATGCAATTACAAGATGTGCGGCTCATAAGAAATATCCATATAAATTGTCGATGCCAAATAAATGAACCTTGTGAACAGAGTGTCTCTTTGATTTATTACGCGTATGTATAATCAGTCGCAATGCAAATATCGCACTTGCTGTGAGTTGCAATAAAATAAATCTGAAAAAGATTTTTGTTATTTTGTTGAATACATTTTTTGGAATACAGTTTGATTTCAGAAATTGTAGGATGTTATATGAATTAATGGTATGAAAATTCTTTATGTTGTTTGGTAGCATTTTAAATGACATTTTTATTTTCAGATATTATTTACTTTACCTCTCTGTCGGAATTTCTTTTAAATTTGTTTTTCTAAAATAATTTTATATTAATTCAAACAAATACGTGCAAATTCCAATATGTGTGAATCATAAGAAATATACATATAAATTGTTGATTCTAAATAAAAGAACCTAGTGAACTGAGTTTGTCTTTGATTTATCAAACGTACGTATAGTAAGTCAAGTGCAAAATATGGTTCTTGCCGTGGGTGATTGTAAATAAAATATTGGCTGCTACTTTTTGGCCATTTTTCTGGCAGCATTTGAATTCCACTCTGGAAAAACGACACGTCTTTTGAAGCTGACAACGAGTTGACCCATTTTTTGAAATATTCATAAGAATTAAACCGCTGTATCTAGACCATGTGCCATCTATAAAAACAAATGATAATCAGACGGGGTTAGCTGGTGAATACGGTGGGTGGGATAGAACTTCCCATTTTAGCGTTTCCAAGTAGGTTTTCACTCGTTTTGCGACATGTGACCTAGCGTTGCACAATCATTTTATCGTGTCTCTGCTCGTATAGAAATTTCCCATGATGCTGCTGATCATACCAAATGGTGGGCAGAGGTTTCGGACCATGGATATACAGCTTTGCCACCGATGTTAATGTATGGCTTAGCTTACTCCACAATCTTCTACGCTTAGAGTTATCGTAATGTATTTCTTTTTTCATCACCAGTCACTGTACGATGAAAAAACTATTTCTTTTCTGCCGTTGACACTTCAAACTTGACAAGACGAAGTACAACATCTTTCGGCTTCAACTCTTATGGCACCCAGTGTCCTTGCTTTTGAAACATTCCTAATACTTTGTAACCCCGAGTTTTCGCTTATCTGTCGATTGCTTCAGAATGTGCTATCTTCCAATGACGTGACCTTCAAAGGGGGCTGGGCAGATTTTTCCGGCTGTCACCGGTGTCAAATTGGTTTAGAAGAAAGAGATTCGCACGCCTTCTACCATTGTCATCCGGTGCGCCTTTTCTGGGATCACGTCGGTGAGTTCACGGCTCGTATCGCTCCTGAACATCTCGTGTCCATTGATCTGGCATATGCTTGTGATAATGTGTCGCCCTCCTATTCCGAAGAGAAACGAATAGCAAGAACGCTGATTTGCACGTATAGAGGGAATCTTGCGAATGAACGCTATTCTTATCAGCAACTCATTTAATTCTTTGAGCATCAGCTCACGAGGAAGATCAGATCTAACAGAAAGCATTTGATATCGAAATATTTCAGCAAAATGTGGGTAGCTGTAGCGAGTATGGTTCGCGGTTTAAGAGGTTATTCTTGAGTTCTTTGTTTAACTAGTCAATGTGTGTGAATGTCGTTCCTAGCCTTTTCTCGGGCGTTTTCTTTGGTTATGATCCTTGTCGAGGTTGATTTTGCCTATTGGTAGAATACAAAGGACACTCTTGGTTTTGAGGGGTGGACGGGTATTACTGACATTTTTTTATTTTTAATTTGAATGTTTTCTTATAAATTTTACATTGTTTTCGTTATTCTGACCTTCCCTGTCGTTTTCATATAATAGATTTTTAGATATGTTTTGTGTCAAAACAGTGTAAACAATGTTGTATATAAAACAAAATTTTAATGTCATGGGCTTTTCTCCGTTTTTAGCCCCCTCTGCTAATTTGGTATGTGTATGATGGTAAGCTGATGGACGAGCTCTTGTGGTGAATGAGCATAATGTAATCAGTGATTGAGTCGTGAATCTAATTAGTTAGGTCCAAGAGAAGATAGTTTTGACCAGCTTCAGGAAACACTCCTTTTGGCCATGTGCCACAATTAATGTATTCACACATTAACAAATAATCAATCAGCCATATATATATATATATATATATATATATATATATAAAGAAACATGTTACGGAAATTAACGAAACTTGGTTATAAACAACCGACAACTTGAAATGAATTGTTGGAACATTATTTTTTATCGATACTCGTATTTTAGTAGATATTCTGTTTTTAATTAAACAGTATTATATATTTATATCTACCGGCCTGATTATTTACGAAAAATTTGTATTACGAAAATGTGCGTCATTCGGCAGGATTCGAACCTGCGACCCCTATCTACATAGGAGAAGCTACCATTTAACCTGGCAAGGTCTTAGACCGCTCTACCGCAAATGACCTTCAGTCTAACGAGGTTTTAATCAAGCCTATATGACACAATTTTCGATTTATCGCAACAACCATATCTGCTCTGAAATGTATCGTAATGTCAACAAATGTAAACATGTTACGGAAATTAACGAATTTTAACGAAACTTGGTTATAAACACCCGACAATTTGAAATGAATTGTTTGAACATTATTTAACATGTTTACATTTCGCCGGTTCGAATCCTGTTTTTAATCGCTTTATCGCAAATTTGAGACGTATTTTATTCAACAAGGACGTAGAGCTTAAAACACAGAATGTTAAAATTTTCGAGTTCACTTAAATGTTAGTACCATTCTGAAAAGTATGAATCCAAATTTTCTTTCTTATTTTTGTGCCTATGAGGAGGTACGGTAGAGTAATTGATTTTGGTTCGGATTAAGGAATTGTTGAGTTGAATTCAAATTCCAGTCGAGTTCATTACATTCATTAACTGAGAAAGGTATAAATACGTCTCATCCCGACTGTCTCTTGTAGCCTTTGATGGCAACCGGTCTAGGAGACGGAAACTCTGAATTTAAAACCAGCCTGGGAAGCTTTAATATCTGACTGGGTTAATAAGCTTTGCTTGGTAACCTACTGGGAAAAATTTTCAAAAGCTCTCTTCCAATATGCCTTGAGCCAGCATAGAAGAGTAGGATCATAAAATAATCATGGGAATAATATCTCAGGTTGAATAGTTTTTCCAACTGTTTCTATATATTAATGTTAGATTTAAAATGTAATTAAGTTTTTTAATGTAAAATATTGCATAGCGTTCTATCTCCCCTACCGTTGCTCTATGTTTCTCTTTCTCTTTCCTTTTTCTGGGTCCTTTTAAACTAAAGATCAATCGGTTGAAGTTATCGAAAAAAATGACAGTAAAGTTTTGTCCTTGAAAAGTTACGAAAATTCAAAGAAAATTTCAAGCATTTTCTATCTATTGGTAACGAAATGTTAATCTGAGGAACTGACATACGTTTTTCTACATGACTAGTCAATTTAACTTGCAATAATTTAATAATTAATATTTATATTTTTCTATCTCACAGCCACCCCTGTTCTCACCCGTTCTTTGCTTTTCTTTTCCTTTTTTACGGGGTGTTAGCCACCCGGTAGGAGAAAAAACTACAAAGGGTGGAAAAACCCTTAAGGAGTCAACGGCCAGCTAAGGTAACTAGAGATGATGTTTCAATAAATCACCCTGGAGAAGGAAACGGGATACCACTCTACTATCTATCACGCACAGAATCATGGCTTTTCAAAATAAACATATGAAACCCAACGGCGTGAAGAGGGTTGCTTCCAAAGGAAGATCGACATGGGCAACAGGTGTCACCTAACCGTCATCCGGCGGCTGTTAGCACAAACTGCGTAAACGGAACATTTTCTCCCAAAATTTACCCCTCGCCCGGGAAGGAACGACATGAGTAACAGGTGTCTCTGGACCGTTAACCTGCGACTGCGCGCAACAAAGAATTACTTTAAGGACATGAAACGTCAGGACGCTCAATAATTTTGGTCATCTCGAGAATGTCAAGCTGGAGATAAACAGACGGAACATAAATGTTCTGGACATATGCGAAACCAGATGGCCTAACAATGGAGACTTTATCAGTGACAACCACAGAATAATATATTCAGGAGGCAAAAATAACGAAAGGGGAATCGACTTAATACTGGACAAAGAAATGAAGAAATGCGCTCTTGGATACTGCCAATTTCTGGAAGTGTTTTCTTGATTAAACTGAGAGCAAAATCTTTCAACATATGTATTATAGTAGTTTATGCACCAACAACGGAAAGCACTGAGGAAGAAATAGCATCATCCTACTCCATACTGGACAATACCAAGGCTCAGTGCAAAAAGCTAAGAAATTAGAATCATAATGGGTAACTTGAACGCAAATGTAAGTCAAGATAAGGAAAGAGACACTACCGGCAAATTTGGATTAGGAATCCGCAACGTACGAGGAGAAAAATGGGTCCAGTGGCGCACAGGAAATGACCAGGAAATAACTAACACCTGGTTTCAAGAATACCCACGACGTCTATGGACATGGAGAAGCCAAGGAGGCGACAAAAACCAAATAGACTACATAACCATAAACAGGAAATGCAAAAATGTAGTTCTATGCAAAACCTATCGAGGCGCTAACTGTAGAAGCGACCACGTCCCAGTCATCTGCAAAAGTAAGGTTGAAATGCTGGAAAATGAAGAAGCCTAGTGCAACACCAAGACTACAATACAAAACGTTTGTGAATGACCTCAACCTGCATAAAGAATACGCCAACAGTGTAAAAAACAAATACAACGAATTTCTTATTTCTGCTAGTATCCACTGCACCACAACAGACAACCTCTGTAACATCTACACATTTGTTGTTGAGCCATTCCTCTTTAGCCTGTCTGCATTTGCTTGTGTAGTTTCCTTTATTTCATTCTATATCTTGGCATCATTTTCTGTCTCCTTTGCATCATGTCGAGAATCTCTTCAGTCATCCATTCTGTAGGAGACCTTGTATTTTCCTTTCCGTGTCTGCTATAAGTACTGTATCATCTACGTACTTTATGTTGCTCAAATTGGAGCCTCCGATGACAAATCCTGGAGTTAACGTCTAGGATCCTCAGAATAGAATAGTCTCGCTGAAATACGTACGTGTTTGGATTGATCCGCCATAGTTAACATCGTGTAATTAAGAATAGTAAAGAGCAACATTTCACCTCCTATTTTGATCTTGTGCCATATTTAGTTTAAAAGAAATAAATGTGAGTTACCTTGTAAGGTACCATCACCTCAAACCATATTGAACAGCTTTGTATTTAGTGTAATCCTTACAAATGTTGAGAAAGTATCACGATTATTAACCCAGGCATGAATCGAATATTTATTTTTATTTCGTAGCGTCGTCCTCAGAAAACTGCATCCGTACAGCTTCCCGAACGTAATATCTATTTAAAAATGCTTAGGTAAAAAAAAAATCGGTTGATTAAAGTATTCCCAGATAAAATAGAATAATGCCGAGTTGAAATCCTGTTAAGTTGGATAAATGGTCGCAAACAGATTAAACAAAATAACGCACGGGACAAATACTATCGTACTGTAACATTTATGATAAATTGTTTACTGTCACATATATTGATTATCCGCGAAAAATTGGAAAGATTTAATCTACATATTGATATTAATACCTAGATAAGAAACCGTTGAACGGAAGCAGCGTTGCACTTTCAAACTTTTTAAACTTGGTGATTTCAATTACATACAATATAAGATTACGGTAAGATTACGTTGAAATACCAGTTGCCGTTGAAGTTAACTTTTCGAATTTAACGTCGAGCTTGAGCAGAATATAGATGAATGACCGCTTGGGAACAGACGCGGGCACATTGAAAATATGGCTTGCAATACCTGATCTAAATACATTGCTAGATCAGCTCCTAAAAAGGTTGGTTCCCTGAGGCGCGCGTCACACTTTTTCTCTCCAGAATCTTTCTGACATATTTATAAGCCTACCATTTGTCCATGCTTAGAATATTGCTGCCATATAATATGGTCGGCTGCTATTTAACTTGATAAAATTCAAAGAAGTATCAGCTATATTATCAATCTTGTTCTGGTCGCTCGTCTTCAATTACTTCCCCACCTGCGTACCTTTGCCTTCCTGTGTCTTTTCTATAAATGGTAATTGTTCGCATTAGCTCTTCGCTATGGTACCTAGACTTTTTCAATTTATGTGCAAAAACACATAACTCGTCTCTTCTCTTCAGCTATGGGTTAAATAACAAGATAGACTGGGTCCTATAGCTTTAGTTTTCAACCAGTCTATCTAAGAAAAAAAGCAACCTACAGTGAGAAAATCTTCTGTTCAGTCAGGCATGGCTCTTTCGATTTATGATCGCCCAGGCGTGTATCATGTATGGCACTTAAAGGACTGACTGACAAGACTGGTTATGTGTAACCGTAAATTCTATGCTAACAGTTTATTTTCTCGCACTACTCGCTTGTGGAACTCCCTTCCATGCTTCCCAGCTAATTTTAATATGCAAAATTCCAAATGCAATGGCAATCACTATTTACTGTCCTCTTGGTTACTCTTTCATTGTTCCACTCAATATTAATGTCTCTGTTCCTAATTTTTCCACTACATATGTCTTGTGTCTTAGTGATATTACTGAATTGCAAGGGGTGATCCCGATTTAAACAAAAAAGCTCCAGGAAATCGATAAAGAATGATATAAAACAGAGTTCATTTAAAGCCAAGCTTAGAAACAATTATGTGGGGAATACGTTGAAACCTTCCTACAACAATTCAATAAAAACAAAATTAGAAAAATTATTAATCGATATAATTGACAATTTCCACTGATAACATAAACATAATTAAAAATTAGCGAAAATCATGTTATATCACAAGTAAAAAATATAGACCACAGAAAGACATGATAATAACAGCAATAATAATGATGTTAAGTTTGATGCAATACTGGGTAGCTATGGTGGTTAAATATTGTGTGAGCTCATAGATATATATATAAACAATAAACTAACAAACATTATTAAAACGGTATAGTTCTATACAGGAACAATTTTAATAAAGAGAAATGATCGAAGATATTATTTTTCCCCACAAAGACAATGAAAATGTTGACAACCACAACAACAACGATTACAAGAATAATATTAAACTATTTGGCTTTATATAAATGAAATGAACACCACAAAAAAGTTTTGAAAATGACATAACAAACATAATCGATAATTTAGAAAAGAAATATTCAACAATGATTTAAAAATGACTTAAAAAACAAATAAAGGTCAACAACTAAAAGATATTTATAAAAACAGATAAATCCATGATAATCTTTATAATGCAAACCATCAATTGCAATAAACTAAGTGGCAGAGAAGTAAATTTTACAAAACCATTAATAATAAAACAGAATATGATATAAACAAAGAAGCTAGACATATAGCTACTAGATTAGTAAGCTACTACTAATTATTAAATTAAATAAGTATATGGATATTGTAACCCCAGGCTACTCACTTCAAAAGCTCTGGATATGACTCTGGACAAAAATGAGGTTCACAGGAGCGTATAAATGCATGAGTCTGAAGACAGACAAGTTAGATTTCCTTGAATTCACCTTGTCGGACTCTCTAACTCTTAACATATCAGAAAAATAATTTAAGATCATACTTAAATCATACATGGATGAAAATGTTGTCGTACGCACATACACACACGGGGCTCACACAGACATAACTATATGTGAACAGTATAGGACTTGGCATATATATGTATATATGTGCCGTTGTGTACCTACGTACGCAATTGATTGGGAAATTCAGATAGTGTATCTACTGACTTTGATTGTAGCTATGTCAACGCGCAGACGGTTTGTCTATTTTTGTTCGCTGGATATTTTCTCGCATGCACATACATACGTATGATTGAGGCTGTGTTAACTTATGATAGGTAAATATTGCTATGACTTTTCATTTTTTAAGGCTGTTGTAGTATTATTTTAAAGCAAGTTATTTGCTTGTTTTTGGTAATTGCACATATACTAGATTAGCAACTAGATCCCACCCTTTTACAGTGAAACCGATAAAATGCAGCCGTAACTTCTACTCCAACAGTTTCTTTCCTCGCACTTCCCGACTGTGGAATTCTCTTCCAAACGATTGCTTCCCCGACGGCTACAATCTCCAGGAGTTTAAATGTAAGGTCAATACACACCTCCTAACACACTAACCTGCTCCCATTCTATCAAGAACTCTTCCCATCTGCCCGACCCTCATCCTCGCTATCCTTACTCATCTGTCACCTTTCTCCTGACATTCCCTATGTCTAACCACTCCATCTCTTTACCTTCCCCTATGTAGCCCCATGCGCAATAGTGGCAGTGGAATGCCTTGCTTGGGGTGAGATGATTAAAAAAAAACACTCTTCCCATCTGCCCAACCCTCATCCTCGGTATCCTTACTCATCTGTCACCTTCCTCCTGACATTCCCTATGTCTAACCACTCCTTCTCTTTACCTTCCCCTATGTAGCCCCATGCGCAATAGTGGCAGTGGAATGCCTTGCTTGGGGTGAGATGATTAAAAAAAAACACTCTTCCCATCTGCCCGACCCTCATCCTCGGTATCTTTACTCATCTGTCACCTTCCTCCTGACATTCCCTATGTCTAACCACTCCTTCTCTTTACCTTCCCCTATGTAGCCCCATGCGCAATAGTGGCAGTGGAATGCCTTGCTTGGGGTGAGATGATTAAAAAAAAACACTCTTCCCATCTGCCCGACCCTCATCCTCGGTATCTTTACTCATCTGTCACCTTCCTCCTGACATTCCCTATGTCTAACCACTCCTTCTCTTTACCTTCCCCTATGTAGCCCCATGCGCAATAGTGGCAGTGGAATGCCTTGCTTGGGGTGAGATGATTAAAAAAAAACACTCTTCCCATCTTCCCGACCCTCATCCTCGGTATCTTTACTCATCTGTCACCTTCCTCCTGACATTCCCTATGTCTAACCACTCCTTCTCTTTACCTTCCCCTATGTAGCCCCATGCGCAATAGTGGCAGTGGAATGCCTTGCTTGAGGTGAGATGATTAAAAAAAAAATATATATATTTAAATGGTAGAAATTCGAATTTGTAATTCTTGTTAGTTTTTATGCGGTGATATTAATTTTGCTGCAAAAGAGAGGAGTAATTTACGTTAATGATGATTGTAGACTAATACGGTAGAGGTGGGGTTGATGATAACAGCAATTGTGGTAGCAGTTAGTTATTGTAAAGGGGTAATAAGGATTAGTGATGGTGGGGGAATGATAATAACAATAAATGCAATGATAGTGCTTTGAACTAGAGAATAATTGATAGGATTATGGTATTTCAATGTTTATAGGATCATTGTTTTTTTTTTAACCGTTTATATATAACTTCAACTTCAAAGATTGCTGTCACTTATGCATGGATGAAAAGATAACTATTATAAAACACACAAATCAATTGGATCTGCTGAATCTGAGGAGAGAACTAATTTTAAACTAATTTTTAAATGTTGACACAGGAGCCGCTTTAAACTATGTTAATCTTTTAGTCCCTGATTTATTTCTCTGAAGACTTTACACACATCACACTATTCTATTGTTTAATTGTAAACCATTGTTATATATATCGATGTTTTTTTTTCTGTATACGGATGTTTATATGTTTATGGTATTGCTTATTTGTTATTTTTATTGGTAATTGTTTTTGCTGGTGTTTGAGTATACATATATATGTGTGTGTGTGTTCGTATGTGTGTATATGTATATATGTATCTGTCTACGTGTACATATATGGGTATACTTGTATAAGTATATGCGGGTATGTATGTACGCATTTACGTGTGTGTGTAAGTTGTATGCGTACATATATATGTTTTTTACAGTGCTAAAGTTATACGGTATTATAACTGTACTGTTGACCGAAAATTTTAACTACATTATGGTATTATTATTTTTATTGAATTGTTAACCGAATAATTAGTATAATTTTGATTATATAGTGCTGTGGTGGTAATTGTGATTAAAGCGGATTGATTAACTAGTATATCTTAACTGTTTAATTTTCTTAGGATGTCTTCGAACTTTAGTTGATATCCGCCGCTACGCGTGTCCTCTGATTATATGTTGCGTATATATATACTTATCTATTTTTTTTAATCATATCACCCCGAGCAAGGTGGTAACGCCACTGATGTGCAGGGGGCTACGTAAGAGTGAAAAGATTTGGAAAAGAGAAAACCTGAAACCACATCCTAAACAGGGAACAAGGGATGAGCCTCTACACCTGTACAATAGACGTTGGTGGAGTGTGAACCGGGCGATAGTTTAGTCTATCTACTCAAATTGAAAAAAAAGAAGAAAAAAAAAGAGAAAAAAGAAAAAAGAAAAGTGAAAAGATTGGAAACGAGAAAGCCGGAAACCACATCCTAAACAGTATGAATATGTGTGTGTGTTTACCGAACTGATATATTTTTTCTTAAATTTTATTTTTTAAGGGAGCGACCGTTATTTTTATTCGTTTTTTTTAGGTGTTTGTGAATCTCATTCATGTAAAATCCTTTGCACAATAAAGACGGAAGCTGATGATGGTTCACATGAAATAGGCCCATACTTCCGAGTTACCATGAAATAACGTCTCTGCCTTAATTTTTCTTATATATATATATATATATATATATATATATATATTCCCTCCTGCCACGCTCAGGGGTGATAATCTCAGAGTAAACAGATAACAATCCTCTCAATTATTTTACCGTCATTTTGTACGGCAGAGGTACACTTGTAAATAATATAAGCAATAACATAATACCGCAAGTAATAAAGTTAACACAGACAAAAAATTCTAAAGGTGCCACAAATACCCTAAAAGAAAGATATTACAATAAAAAAATATCATTTGAAAGAAAAAAAATAGACTGAAATAAATCTCTATCAAAATATATATGAAGCCAAAAAGAAAATATACACAAATAGAAAATTATAAATATGGCAATCCCATACAGTATTAACAACAAAAATTGCAGACTAGGCCCAGAGGAAAATATCAGCAATAAGTAGAAACCAAAATAAAATCTCAAACACAAAACTAAAATAATGGATAAATGTAGGCACATAAATACTCATTTTGTCATGGAAGCACTAGTTTAAAAACAACAACTAAATAAACAAATACATAAACAAATAAATTCCTAAATAGAATATAATGTAGACATAACATAGATAAAATTTAATAAATAAAAAATATAAATATAAAAACATGCACAAAAGAAAATAAATCTATAAACCAAAGCCAACAAAGTAGAAATCAAAATAAAGTAAATTAAACATAATATGAATAAAATAAACAAATATTAAATATATGTATCTATACGCGCTTGTATTTGTGTGTATGTGCGAACAATACACACAAATATTTACAATTACAAACCAACACGCATGCCATTCAATAATACTCAATATATAAGACAATACCAAGGCAAAAACAGACAAAAGAAAACATTGTTTAAATAATAACATATATAAAATACTTAATATAATATTTAAAAATACATATATGTGCGTACGTCAGTGGATGTTTGTGTGGGTGGGGGGGGTTGTATATATTGTATACTCGATATACATATATTCCAACATATAAGAAAATATTCTGTAAACCCAACCAACCATAATTCTTCTTCTTCTTCTTCTTCTTCTTCTTCTTCTTCATTTAAAGTGTCCCTTCAGGACGTAGGCGATTATGGACATCCACCTATCTATGAACATTGTCGCTCTTAATATTTTTCTTTTTAGTATCTCCCCCGAAATCCCCACCTCACCATCCATTTACTCAAGGTTGTCAAATATGTCTCGCACTACTCTCCCCTGTCCCCTTTTCCCTCTAACTGTCCTCTGAGTATTAGACTCTCTAAACTCTCCTTCCTCATTACGTGTCCTCAGCTGTATCTTCCTGACGCTAAGTATCAGTTTTTTTCTCGTCCTCTCCAACACCTAATTATTGTTCAAGTGCATGGGACATAGTATCCCCAGCATCCTTCTCTAGAACCACATTTCTGTTGCTTCCAACCACATCACATAGTAGTCTAGCACTCTTTTCTTTGTTTCTAATTAGAACTTCCTGTCTCTCACTGGATAAATGTAACCGTAAATTCTATGTTAACAGTCTGCCTCTCGCACCTATGGAAAAATCACTTTAATATTTAGGAACTAGTTTATATAATAATAACAAAATACAAACACATGTGTGTATGGGTTTTCGTCACGCGTTTGTATATATATATACGTGTGTGTGTATATGTATATTTTATGTGTTTGCATGTGTGTATATCTAGATATGTATATATATGTATATGTATGTGTCCGTGTAAACGCAGGAATATAAGCATCTTATAATTAATATACTTATTGTACTTAAGATGCCACTGAATCAGATAAGACAACAAAATAAAGGCTAAATGAAGACATATATAAATATTTACTTTATCATATAAGCATTAAACTAATTACCTATGTTAAAAGGAAATGAAATACAATTTTCCTATCTCTATAAAACACTAGAAAGCTAAAACATTAACGACGGCAATATATCCAGAAAACCGGAAGCCAAAATGGTTAAATTTAAAAGAAAAGATAATAAAGGAAAAGAGATAAACGCTCAAGGAATGAGCGTAATGTAAAAAAAAAGTCGAATTTGAAAAATAATCACAATGTCCATTCGTACATGCATTGAAACGAGCAAATTTGCGCGTGAACGTAAAGGAACGCACTTTGAAAAAAAATACACCAATATAAAGTGCATATAAAAAAAAAACAAAAAAACAAACAAATCGAGAAGCAATCAATTGACTAATAGTCCTCATAAGTGGATGGATTAATTCTACAAACGCCTAACTACAAGTTGAGATCCTAAAGTTAACAACTTTAATGAAAATCATTTTACTTACATTAATTCTGTCTCTCTCTCTCTATCTATCTATCTATCTATCTATCTATCTATCTATCTATCTATCTATTTATCTTTTTATTCAGATGCTTTAATTTAAGCGGAAGGTAAATTCCAAAAACCCAATCCTAATTAATATTAAAATTTTATTTTAATATTAAAAAATGATACAGGAATAGAGCTCCATGTAATAAAATATTACAGAGCAAATATAAATTAAATAGAATTAATTCAAGGATGTTGAATGACCATTTCGATATGAAATCCCCACAGGGGATAACACATCACCTCAGCAACAAAAAAATCCTTTCTTGTTTTGAAAGGTGTTTGAATGTTTGTTTAAAACAAAAAGGAAAGAAAAGTAAAGAAAAGAGAAAAAAAGAAAAGGAAGAAAAATAAAAAAATAAAAATTTCATACACAGAGAGATGCGAGGGGCGTGTTAACAAAACAAGCGTTTTTAGATGGATATGAAATCATTAGAAAAAATATTTTTAGAAAAAAACTTTATTTGGGAAAAACAAAAAAAACTGACATATAATTTATTAAAATTTAATTAAATTAATTTAAATAATTATAAATCTAGGTTTAAATTAAAATAAAATAAAGATTATAAAATTTATTAAAAAATTAAAAAAATATTTTACGTGCGGGGAAAAATCTATATACGCAGGAAAAATTGGGGGTTAAGTCAGTCTCAGTATCCTTATTTCTTAAAAGGTAGATATTAATAGGAGAAAGTAAGAGGAAGGTAGACGGGTATCAAAATTTACATTTAAACATTTAATTAGTTAATAAAAATCAATTTGTATATTCTCTTCTAAAAATTAATTTAGAACTTAAATATTAAATGTTTACAAATTTTGCGTTATGGCGGCACTTACTAATGAATCCTTTTCTTCAATTCAAGAGTAGGTGCTGGTTTGACAGAAGAAAGAAGAAACTGGTTTGACAGTAGACAGAAAAAAAACCTCATCTGAAATAAACATAGATACGGCCAAATTTGCAAATGATTTAATAATTAGTGATAGAATAGGCAAAGCTTCTACCAAAAAAGTTTACATTTTATTTTAAGATCACAAACCTAACTTCCAAAACAAATTGCAAACTAGACTGATTAATCCTACAAAAAGTGACTTAAGCATAATTTCTAGGGAAATAAAAAAAAACAATCGAGAATTTACAATTTAATACCAACCAAAACACTGGAAAAATTCCAATAATACCATCAATTGGTTTAATAACATCAAAAACAAATCTAAATCCACCTTCCTTAACTTCAATATTGTTGATTTCTACTCTTCTATATCTAAAGACCTTCTTGAAGGTTGCATAAATTTTGCTAGAAATTACGTTGAAATTTCGGATAGGGATTGTAAGATTATCTTAGCGGCTAGAAAATCTATGCTCACCTTTAAAAATTCCACATGGACGAAATGGCCAAATGATTGCTTTGATGTTTCTATGGGAGCTTATGATTCAGCCCAGGTGGCGCATCTAGTAGGAATATATATTTTAGACATTTTAAGTAGATTCATAGACCAAAAACAAATAGGTTTATATCTGGATGATGGAAAATGTTTATCCCCAATTACAATGGACCCTATATGAATAGAATTCACAAAAAAAATCATTAGAGCCCTAAATTATCTTCGTTTTAAAGTTGAAGTTACTTCCAATCTTAAAAAAACGTTTATTTTTAATATTATACAATAACATGTGCATATAATGAACTGATTTGGTGTCTAGTTTTTTGGTCACTTCCCCATACTAGTCTCTTCTTGTTATTGGCTGGCCGAAGCAAAGGCTTCCTGGATACCTTGTAATTTAAAAAGAAATAATAATAACAAATGAAACGTTCTATTTTTATTTAGAATTATCCACTTGGTAATAAATACTAAAATAGTATGAAATACAAAATTTCTTTTAAAAAACTGGGGTGGACTAATAATTATGGCCGGTAGTATATATATATATATATATATATATATATATATATATATATATATATATATATATAGGAGAAACTACTAAAATGTTGTCAGTTTAAAAATGTATTTTTTGACAGTATTTGTTTTTTCTATTATTATATTTTATATTTCAGACCGTCCCCTCCACGGACGCCTCATGGACGCCCCACGGACGCCCCACGGACGCCCTCATGAAATACGTTTCTAATTTAAATTTTAAAATCATTTCTTTCTGATGTAGGACCGAGGTCGGTCTGAAATATAAAATATAATAATAGAAATAAACAAATACTGTCAAAAAATACATTTTTAAACTTACAACATTTTAGTAGTTTCTCCTATACATATTAAGACAGTATAAGTGGATCATCACTATGTTATATATATATATATATATATATATATATATATATGTAAAAAGACAGATATTATTACTGTTATAATAATAGCATACTGCAACTGCTGTTAATTTTCAGTGGTCAATGCGCCGTCTGACTGACGATGGTATGAGCACTGAAACTTGATAGCTACAGCATGTTACTATTATAACAATAATAATTAAATTCCATAGAATTCCAGACTCAGAAGTGCTGGAACGTGCCAAGTGTGGCAGTATTCAAGCTATGCTTCTGCACTCACAATTTCGGTTGGTTGGTGATACACACCGCATGGAAGACAGCCGACTACCGAAGAGGCTCTTCTATGGTGAACTCTCCACAGAGAAACGTTTGATGGGCCGGCCAAAGCTGAGGTGCGAAGGACAATTTAAAGGAGGCCCTCAAGTGCTGTAACATCCCATACTCCTCCTGGGAACCTATTGCTAAAGATATAGCTGCCTGGAGATCCCAAGTGAAATCTGGAGTTGCAAAGTTTGAAGGGGGTCGCATCAGAGTCCTCAAAGAGAGGCGCCAGAAAAGGATGTCGCACAAAAGCTCCATCCACCAGCTTGGGTCTGTACCCTGCATCCTTTCCCCCTACTGCAACAGGTTCTTCCTTGCAAAGATCGGCCTTATCAGCCACCTTCTCACCAACCCACATCATTAGTGACCAGGAGTCATGGCCTTTTTCACAGAAGAACGAACATCGTCATCATAATTATACACCTATAATTGCTCTACCTTTGTATTGAGCACTTTTTATAAAAAGTAAATATTAAAATGTGGAATAAATATCCATTAATATAAACCGCTTATATATCTATAGAGACATTATCGCCTAAGCCTGTATTATGTATGGCACATAACTGGCTGACAGAATTGTTTTTTCATAAGCAGCTGTTTGCAATTGGAATTCTAATTGTACATCCTTGTAGCTAAGTACTGAATAAACTGTACTACATACTTCTGAATAAAGGTAAAAAAATCATTAGTATGTGTTGTCAGCGTAATATATTTCAATTTCAATAATTGTCTCCTTTTTCCATTTATTCATAATAGAATTTGTCTTTTACATAAATTAGATTTTACAATTTGCAGAATCAGTAACCATTTCCTTCCTACCTAGCACTACTAACCCAATGGTCAAACCACAAGCCTCCAACTAGCAAAAGGGAATTTACCACTATGATGCCCCTCGGCTTAACCGTATAGCAATCAACATCCCCAACTCCTTCATTAGTTTCAGCATAATTTTTTTCTCTATTTTTTTATTCAACGGGGTTGAGAGTGCATATCTGGAACAGACATGTTGACCTGGCTATTCCCTCTAAATATGATCTAAATTTACAAATGAATAAATAGATAAATATCTGCTATGGAAATTAAATCTACATTGTGTTCTCTGTTGGATCAGTTTTAATATTTAAACGATATTATTAGGACACTCTCGGATTATTTACCAATCTTATCCTGGATTTTTGACCACCTATATCTATCTATCTATCTATCTATCTATCTATCTATCTATCTATCTATCTATCTATCTATGTCAGTCTGTTCATATCTATCTATCTATCTATCTATCTATGTCAGTCTGTTCATATCTATCTATCTATCTATCTATCTATCTATCTATCATGTCAGTCTGTTCATATCTATCTATCTATCTATCTATCTATCTATCTATCTATGTCAGTCTTTTCATATCTATCTATCTATCTATCTATCTATGTCAGTCTGTTCATATCTATCTATCTATCTATCTATCTATCTATCTATCTATGTCAGTCTGTTCATATCTATCTATCTATCTATCTATCTATCTATCTATCTATCTATCTATCTATCTATGTCAGTCTGTTCATATCTATCTATCTATCTATCTATCTATCTATCTATGTCAGTCTGTTCTATCTATCTATCTATCTATCTATCTATCTATCTATCTATCTATCTAATGTTGTTTTTATTCGGAACCTTGTCATGCTTCTCAGTCTTCAAGCATGGTGAAGCTTGATTTTGTCTGTCGACAGACTTGCAGCCGAGAAAAATGAAACTTAGAGCTATCCGTTTTCGGGAAATATATTTGAGGCTGAACCACCCCCTTGCACTAGGGGAGTGGATCGGTGGACGCCACCGAGTCATTTTCAACCGACTATTGCAGGGGTTGGGAAATTTGTGTCTCTTGAAAGAGTGTACGTGCTCGTGTTCTGAAAAAACTAACTTTGTGTCACATCCTGCCTCAGTGGGTGAACATAGAAGAAATCTCTATTAAGCAAATTATTCTCAGTTGCGTATATTGTTCTTTCTTTCATTTGTCGCGACCTAGTGTATTTATATCGCGGCCTACTGAAGTGTCAAGGGGCCACAATTTAAAAACGCCAGATCTACCGAGTATTCAAATTTTGAAAGCAGAATAGCATATATCATAAGTCCATTAGTTTCAAACTCTAAAGCTAATTTAATTTTGGCGTTAAATGATCCATATGGAATTTTTATGCCGGTAAAACAAACTAATTAATCAATTAATGTGATTTAAACCATAACATTAACCTGATGAAACCTGAAGGAAATTCACGATAACACATTAGGCATTAATCGTGTCTCGCTTTTCTATTTTCATTCCAGACGGTAAAATTAGTTTTACTTTGCGTTTTATTCTTAGAATAGAATTTGTTTATTTTATTTGTTTCTTTTTTTACAACTTCCTCCATTTTCAGCAAAGCCGAGACGTTACTAGCAAAAAATAGTTTTCGTAAATGTGTAAAAAATCATGTGATTAATTTTAATTTTATATTTGATTTCCCAATTTGAATTATCACAGCGCATATCGGCTCAACGCTTAATGAACAACGGTGAATAAGATTTACAAAGGCAACATTCACGCAGATGGACTGGAAAGTTCATAGGCTTACTATGATGCTAGAGCCGTGAAATCTGGTGTGCATTAATGCTAACTCTTATTAATAGATACATTGTTTCTTTCTAGGTATGAGGGTGGGCTGAAAAGTTCATTGGCTGGCTATTAAGGAATGATGCTAGAGCTATGAAATCTTGCATAAATTAATTTCCAATCTTATTAATGAATAATTTTTTCTTTCTTGGTACAACCGTGGGCTGAACATTTTATAGACTGCATATAAAGGAGTGATGCTAAATCTGTGAAAATTTGCATGCATTTATTTCAACTCTTATAAATAACGGCATTGTTTCTTTCTAGCATAATTGTGATGACAATTGACGCTTATGAGTGTCTGTCCGAAAAAATTGCAAATGTGGCCTCAAAAATGCTAAATCATCGTTGGCAGATATAATGAGTACATTCTAGTCTCTGACATGTTTGTTTCATCTGATTGTAATAGATTACGAAATAAATGTACATCTATTTATCATCGCTTCACTAAATTTGACTTTTTCAAATTAGTTAATGAAGTAAAAACTTTTCACTTATAAAGTCACTTCAAATTCGATTGTCGAATCAACTGGAATATCTTTACCTAACTTTGCATTTAGATGTGAGTCTCTATTGAGTAATAATGCATATAACCCTTTCTATGGTGTTTGCTATCATTTCTCAACTGGATCACCAAAAAGTTTGTAGACTTGATCGTATCTCTTCCATAGTCCTCAAGAAATGAGCACCTGAACTGTGCTCTGTAAATTCTACAATAAATGCCTAGCCTCTTGTTTTCTTGCTAGTTGGACATCCTCTTTTATACTTCCAGTCTTTAAGAATATGAACAAACACTCTGATTCCTCTCACTATCGGCCTTATACATCTTTTTAGAAAAGTAATAGAGTTGATTAATATAGTCCACTCTCTTTGTTAGGATAAGCAATATGTTGTATTAACGACTATTGCTGAAAGTGTACACCCTTGTGCAAATTAATTGAAAGAATTGCTTTAGTTTCCTTTCTTTTAACATACGGTCAGTTTTAGACCCAGTGAAGTTTCAGGGTGTAATCGACTTTTATTTTAGCTAATTTGCAGCGGTGTGCAGTAATATGAATCTATTTCCGGGGTTTATGATGAAATTTGTTTAGCCTTGAAAAATATGGCGTCATCCACGTTTGCATTAGATTTTTATCACGCCAAGACACTATTGTACGACTACAGCAATTGTCTGCGATGGACGTCACTGGAAGCCAGCATGCGAAGACTCTAACGCTGCACGAATACACTAGCATGCTTAGAGAAAAGTCGCGGATATTGTTGGCGTCTGCCTTTCAAATGTCAGTCATCAAAGCGAAGAAACAAACTGGATGCACCAGTCCAAAACGTAAACTAATGTGCATTCAGAAGAGAAGAACAACGCCAAGAGACGACGTGCACGTGATCATGGAAAGTGGGAAAGATGCGAGAAATACATTACACGTTTTATTTCAATTAATTTGCACAATGGTATATATGAAGATTAACTCTCGTGTTGATGCTCTTGGATATGAAGAAAGCATTTGACTGAGTTTGGCGCACTGTTCAGTAAAAAATGTTCTTTTTTCGTATTTCTCGCTTGTGGAAATTTCTTGCTTTAAACTTCAAAAGTTCAAATGCATTGTCCTTCGTTTTCTTCTGTTTTCTAAATGATTGTATTTAAAAGTCTTCTCCCTCTAATTGTATATTTTCTCATCGTTTTTTCCAATCGTTTCACCCTGAGCAAGGCGGTACCGCCACTAATGCGCAGGGGGGCTACTTCAGAGTAAAAGTTTAGGCAGGAAGATAGTGAAGAGAAAGTCGAACCAATTACAGCTGCGTCAGAGAAAGGGCAAGAGAAGGATAGGAACACAGGTGTGAATACAGTTGCAAAGGTAGAAAGAAAAGAAAAGATATACTGGGTGTTGTACAAAGGACTGGGATAAAGTGAATAAAAAATGAGTATTGACATTGCATTTAAATTTCTGGAGGTTGTAGCTGTCAGGAATGCAAGTATATGGAATGGAGTTCCACAGTCGGGAAGGGCGAGCTGATTTAGTAGAATTTTCGGCTATATTTGGTTGATCTAACTGTAAATGGGTGGGACCTTGTTGTCAGTCTGGTTGTACGAGTAAATTATTGTTGTGGATGCACCAGTGACTTAAGTTCCTCGGAGCAGAAGCCATGAAAATATTTGTAGAATAGACAGAGTAAAGCCACATCCCGCCGGTGAGAAAGTGGCTGGAGTCGAGCTGCCAAGTAGGGACATATCACATTACATATTCTTCTTTGGAGCCTGTGGAGAACATTGAGATGAACAGCAGGAGCGCCTGATCAGATATGACAGCAGTATTCTATACACGGACGGATGGTTGCTTTTTATAAGTGCAAGATGGATTCGGGCGAAAAAAACTTCCTGGCCCGACACAGTGACCCAACCTTCCTAGCAGCGGATTTAGCTATTGACTCAATGTAATGATTCCACTTGAGGTAGGAAGATAGCATAAGGCCGAGGAGGCGCAGTATGTTGCTTTCAGGGAGACTCGCTTAGTCCATGCTTATGGGGGACAGGAGAGATTGCCTGTAGCAGTTTCGTTTTAGAAGCATTGAAATTTACAAGCCACTTTTTACACCAGTCCACCACTGAGTGTAGGTCCTTCTCAAGATCAGCAGCGAGGTTATGTTTGTTCGCCTCGCCAGATTTCTTACTGATGCGGGAGTAAATTGTTATGTCGTCTGAGTAGATGCTTACTTGAGATTTGATCACGTCTGGGAGATCATTAACTCATTGCACCATAGTGGTTTTATTGCCTTGCTTGGGTAACATTATTAAAAGAATAAATGATTTATGTCTGTAGACACGGCAATTCAATTGTTTCCTGATAACAATGCTTACTAAAGACATATCTAAGGAAAATACCAGCTTGAATTCTCTTGTGGACATTGGTAAATGTGAGTTCAAGCTGTGTTCTGACATCACCTGGTATTTAGTGTTGTCAGTGTTCCATTAAAAATAACTAGACGTAATAGCACCCAATCACTGAAAGAATTCATTACGATAAATTCTCTCTTAAAAATATTATCGAGATTCTTTTTTTGTTTGGGGCCGTTGTAATCGCTGGCCACTCGTATTCGAAGTCCGACTAGCTAATCCTCATTGCAGACGTCAGCTCAGGCAAACTTTTGTTTGTTTAACACTCACAGAACTCATCTGTGGTTTATATTCTCGATGATTTTTCATTAAAAGTAATGTTTTGACAAATATTAGTGAGAAACATATCACTGAAAATATTGTCCATCGTTAGACACTACTTTTTCTCATCTTTCTGGCAGCACTTGAATTCCACGACGGAAAAACGATACGTCTTTTTAGGCTAACCACGTGTCGACTATTTTCTGTCATCTTCCGAAAAATTGAACTCCTGCGCAGGCAATTGCGGTGCCATTGATCGGAACAACTGATAATCAGGTCTAATGATTACAGCGAGTGGGGTAAAACATTTAAGCATGTGTGTGCATGTATTAAACTTTGATGGATTTTATCTCATTATATATTTTTCTTAATCATTTTTTTAGTTTTGGATTATTTATTAAAGTAATAAAAAATTGTTTTCGTGTTTAAATTTGGAGATGGGTTCTAATAATTCATTTAGTAATTCTTTTTGTTCCTCGAAGAATTGTAGCTATTTTTTTCCTCCAAGAGGTCATAGATTTTGGATTTATTGTTCTAGGCTGGTTCCGTTTCCCAATATATGTTTGGTGCAACTTTGTCTTTAAATATATACTTTCTAATATATATATATATATATATATATATATATTATTCATCTACATACTAGCCTGTTTTGCTACATCATAGCTCATCAGTGTGGCTAGGCATCCACTTGCTTCCAGCCGGGATCGAAACTCAACCGATTTGGTGCCAGTTGAAGACATAGGCGCATGAATGAAAAAAGGAACATTTTAGAGTGTTTTATATATATATATATATATATGTGTGTGTGTGTGTGTGTGTGTGTGTGTGTGTGTGTGGTGCATACACACGCCAGTCACCGGGAGAACTTAATTCATAACTGGAGTAATGCGTACATCGCAGAAGTGGTAAGTGTTTTTAAAATTTTCCTTTCTAGAGAGCACAATCGTAATAGGAGTATAGTATAGTAGTCATCCACATGCAAGCCTGTTTCACTGTATCATAGCTGATTAGTGTGGCTCGATATATATATATATATATATATATTCGGAATTCTACTGATTATGCAACCTTAGTTTCAAACTTTTGGTATCTTTAGCCGTTTTATATTGACTGATTCTCCAATGTTTTTTTCAGAACGCATCACAGGAACTTTCAGAACGCATAGCCGGAAGTTTAAAATAAGAGAGAAGCTGTTCAGGAATTGAATTGTAAAACTATTCATCTGGGTTTCTGTGATCGTAAAATATATATTTTTTGTGTGTTTGTTTAAATCCAAATATTAGTAGGAACGTTTTATTTAGCAACATTTCTCGTTCTGGAAATGATATTATGGCTAACATATCTCCTCGGCACAATCTGCAGACATCACCATCGTTCTAAGGTTTTGCCATTTTTAATATTTTCTAAGACCTTTGCTATTTTTCCGTTTTAATTTCTACACGTGATTTGCTAGTTTGGTAAAATTTTAAAGTCTTTCTATTCCATTTATTTGGAGACGCTTTTCATTATACTAGCTGGATGGTTAGATCCAGCATTCACATGCCTCAATGTTCTGTTGACTTTCATATAATAGAAAACACTGCCAGTTTGTAGATTAAACTACACAAATAAATATTGGAAAACCTTCTTATTTATATCCACCTCTTTGCATATGTTCTTTTTTTTAATTATTTATTATTTCGCCCCAAGCAAGACGGTACCGCCACTGATGTGCAGGGGCTATATAAAAAAGTTAAAGTTTTAGGCAGGAAGAGAGTGAAGACAAAGACGAACTAGCTACAGGGGGTGAAAGAGAAAGATCAAGAGAAGGGAAAGAAACATGGGGGTGAAGAAAGAACCAGTTTAAAATCTCAATAATATTTTCGGTAGTGTTCTCTTCTCAGAGACTCAACTGGGTTGTTCTCTATCGGTAGACAGATGATTTGATTGTTTGATTTCCTTAATGGCATATCAATACTTCAATGGTTTACTCAATGCTGACACGAAAATAGATTCGTAGGAATAGAATATATATACTTTGTAAGAAATATGTTTCTAGATCTATTTTCATTGACATATTTTTGTAAAGATTTTATGTGGAGAGTCTGGCTTGGTTTATTATGTTTTACTGCACATCTGCTATCGAACTCGTATCGCCGACTTATGTTTTACTATGTGGCGTTTGAGCTTGAGTTTACATTTTTTCAACGGCATATCAACCTCTGTGGGTTATTTGATGCTAAAAAGGTGAGTTCGTAGGCTATTTTTTAAAATTTAAATGTTTAGTTGTAGAGAGTAGACTGATTTAGTCAGATTTTAATGAAAAAATTGTTGTTGTTTTTTTTAGAAAACTCAGGATGACTTCAGATTTTGTATTTTTGTAAAGAAATGAAAAAAAAGGTTTGATTTGTTTAGTTTTGTTTTGTTTTACGGCATATCAACACCTCAATGGGTTATTTAATACTGACAAGATTTTTACAATAAATTTGTATGAATAGAATATGCATTCTTTGTAAGAAATTAGTTTGTAGATCAGGTTTCATTAACGTATATTTTAAAAGGGGTTTTGTTGAGAGTCAGATATATGAGTGGTATATATGTTTTTCTTCAAAAATATATTTCTGATAATTTTTTTTTCAATCAGAAATTGTATACAACCTCTTTTCCATTTCTTTTAGGGATGTGCTTCATTGTACTAGAAGGAAGGTTACATCCAGTGCTCACACACCACAATTTTGTTTTTGTTTCACCACTGTCAGTTTGTTAATTAAAATCAACATAATATTAAAAAACCGTTTTATTCATATCCATCCTCTCTCTCACACTATATATATATATATATATATATGTGTGTGTGTGTGTGTGTGTGTGTGTGTGTGTACGTATACTCATATATATATATATTAGTTTGGTTGGTTTTCTTTTACGGCATATCTACCTGAATGGCTCATCTAATGTAAAGAAGATTTTTTCAATAGATTATTATGAATAGAATATATATTCTTTTTAAGAAACTAGTTTGTAGATCAGTGTTTGATTCATTTTTGTTTCACGGTATATCAACTTCAATAGGTTATTTAATGCCACAAGATTTTTAAGATAAATTCGTGTGACTAGAATATGTATTCTTTATAAGAAATTAGTTTGTAGATCAGTTTTGATTTATTTAGCTTTACGGCATACCAACCTCAATTTTTTTATTTAATGCCAATAAGATTTTTAGAATAGATTCATGTCAATAAAATATTTCTTTTTGTAAGAAATCAGTTTGTAGATCAGGTTTCATTGAGGTAGTTTTAAAGTGTTTTGTCGAGAGTCATATGTATTGCTAGTAAATATATATACACACGCACGCACACGAACACACACATACATATATATATATATATATATATATATATATATATTCTTAAAAATATGTTGCTCTTTATATTTTTTTATAAACATGATAATTATTTTCATTAAAAAAATATATTGATGTTGAAATTTTTGTGCAAATAATATTGTTTTCCTGAAAAAATGTAATGCTGGTAATATTTCTCCTCTAAATATATTGAAGAGATTTTTACAATAAAAACCCCTTTTTTTCTTTCTTCGTATTTTGGTTCCAGATTGAATCTTTAACTATTTGCCCATAGCCGGCACTCTTACAGAGGATAACGCTCCGGGTCAGGGTGGACCTGGGAACAATTAAGAGGTTGTTCAAAATCCTAGCTTTGCTGCCGCGTGCAGTCAATAGTCATACACAGGAGTTGGATGTGTTTTATCGTCAAAACCAGAATTCTTCATCAGAGGATTACCACTCGGCAGAGATACACTCGGAATGTTATGAAGCCTCTCTCGACAGGTCATCCGCAGACAGAGACACAAATGAAAAATGAAATATACATTATTCGCGTGAGAACACTTTGATGCCACCCAAAAGGCCGAGGATCGATAGCGTTCGCGTTGAAAGGGTCATTTTTCTAAAGCACAGTATCGACAATAAATAGATCAATCGCCAAAAGTTCAGTTACCATAAATAAATAGCATCGTACTCTGAATATTTTAAACATTATCATTAAGAGGAATGTTTGTAAGATACGGAGTTGACTAACTTATATAATTTAGAGTGATCAGACTATGATGTCAGTTTGTTGTTAGTGATATCGTGTGTTCATAAAGAGCTTTAGTGACAGCCTCTAAAAATGCTACGAATAATCCTTAGAGAGACAGAATCTGGGGCTCTCAACTCAAAGGAAATTTATGTAACAGTTGCCTCGGGTTTACATCATTGTTTTCTTTCGTTATTGAAAGCAAACAAGTAGAATTTATTCAGCTATCGATAAATGAAGGTAAAAGTAGTCGATAAAAATATAAAAAAAATACAGACAACAACTAATGCAATGTTTGAGAAAAATCTGAATTGTAAAACCCGTAGAAAACTGCTTGAAGAGCCTTCTAAGTTGTTGTGTCGTCTTTAGAAAAAAAGTCTCTTCCTTGTCTGTTCTTTGCTTTTAGGCACATCTTCAATGCTAGCTACGGTCAAGGTTGTTAACTACCGATAATGAGAAATCTCGACGCTAAAATTCCTCGCTGTTTATAACTGAGGCAAAGGCGGGTACATGTCAGAAACAAAAAAAATATATATAAAAATAAAAATAACAAAGTACGGCGAGAAAATTTGAAGGAGAAAAGGATCTTGTGTTCGAATTTATTTATTTATTTTGCCCGAGGGGTCGATTAGTTAAGCTTGTGTATAAAAGAATGTAGGGTGGCTCGATTCAATTAATGGTTATGTAAATCAAAATAAAAGAATTGAGAAATTTCACCGAAGGCTGCTGTACATCTTAGAAACCAAATTGAAAAGATGAAAGTAGGAGAGAAAAAGTGGTGATTCGATGACGACATGTTGGAAGAAATTAACAGATAACCCTGAAGAAAAATAAAGAGAACAGGAGATGAAATCACGAGGACGCAAACACAACATTTTACTAATAAACATACTGATTGAGGGAATGGTTTCTTAACAAATAAGTGACAAGTTAGTTGCTGTGATAATGTAGTTATTTAAACGCAATATGTTTTTTAATTATATTATTACTCATATCAAGAACCTAACCAAAAACAAACACACACATACACTCGTGTGCATATGTACAGATGTTTCTATATATTTTCATGTAGAAACCAGTGATTTAATCAACCTTTGTTTCAAACTTTCGGTATCTTCAGATGATTTATAATAACTGATTTTGTAATGTTGAAAACGTACAACGGAAATTTTTACAACTCGAAGTTTAAAATATTTTATTTATTCTCAAAAGAAAATTATTCAAAAGCCTTACATAATACCCGCATTAATACAACTACATACTGGTCTAATTTAATTATAACAAAAACTGGTTAACAATATATATATATATATATATATATATATATATATATATTGTCATCCGCAGACAGGTCTGTTTCGCTATATCACAGCTCATCTGTACGGTTAGAATCCGTTTGATTTTTTACCCAGGATTAAAACCCGACCGAAATGGCGTTAGTTGGCGACGTTACCCCTGGGCTATGGGCGTTCGGTGGAAGTAGGCAGACTTTTTAGCGCATATCATTATACGTAGAAGCACATTTCTGTTTCTTCGAGTTTCTCCTATATCTTTAAGGAATTTGTCTAGTATTCACTGCCATATAGGTGGATAGAAGTCACACATGAGTCTAGTACTCTTTTCTTTGTTTTCAACGAAATCTTTCTGCTTCTTAATACTCAACTCAGCTTTTGGAATGAGTCATTGGCCATGTCAGTGCGTCTTCAGATTTCAGTGTCACCCTTTCCGACCTTTATTAGACCGTTTGCCAGGTATTTAAATTTCCGTATCGGCTTGATTTTACTATCTTCGACCAGTAATTGACATTTTGGTGTTCTCATTTTGATAATAACCATGCATATCAATTTTTATTTGAGCGTGTGTATGTGTCTAGGTAGAGTAGCCTGAATAATAATAATAATAATAATAATAATAATAATAATAATAATAATAATAATAATAATAATAATAATGGTTCGAAGCGAGGCAGTTATTAAAAGTTTAATTACATATAAATATTTTTTACTAGTGGGCTGTTCAAAATAACTTTTTTTCCAAAACGCCTTTCAATTCTTTGCCTGAGTCTGAGGGTTACCTCAGTCATTTTTACCATATTCATATTTAAGTCTTCCTTTAAATTCTCCAATATTTCTAGAGCGATAAACAATTGGTTTCTAGTGACCCCACCGAAAAACAATAAAAGGCTACGAATTTCTGATGACTTCGGCTGTGATTCAACAGGGCATATCAAAACAATTTAGAGATTTAAACATGATTAATTTAAAATCCCCTGTGGTGCGTTTTCCCTCATCTCTCTCTCTCTCTCTCTCTCTCTCTCTATATATATATATATATATATATATATATATATATATATATATATATAAGATCATTCAAAATAACCAAAATCTTCTGAACGTAATCTACTTGATCAAGTAAAACGACACCAGCACCCTTGATGGTTTACAGCTATAAATATCAGTATTAGATTCTAAAGCCTTAAAATGAGTTTTACACCAAACAAAATCAAGCAAGTCAACAGAGAAGTCGCTATAACGATAAGCCATTTCCTTTAAAGTGTACTTCATTGTAACAACATGATCCGGTGAGCAAGGAACATGGTGTATAAGCTGAGAGAACAACACCTCAAATGTTGCCAGTGTCTCCTCTGTATTAAACTTTATAATAGGAAGAATACAATATTTCAGACCCATAAACAAAACCGCACTTTCAATCTTCGAAAAGTGGATATTCGAGTAGTTGAAAATATGTTTGCCTTCAAGACTTGAATCACATCCAACCACACTTTTCTTTGCTATTTATTTTCGTCGTTACTGTTCTTTTTGTTTAATTCATTTTCCAACGATTTTTCTCCTAATGAGATATTGGACGAAAGGGCCTTTGAGACTAGCCATATGGTCCTTGTTTTTAAAATACTATATATATATATATATATATATATATATATATATATATATATATGAGATAAAACAAAACCAATGTTTGTGATGCCTAGTGACCTAGAACATATAAAAAATATTTTAACCGGACATATCAAAAGAATTTAAACATTTTAGGCTAAAAATAAGAGTATCATTAAAAATGAAGAAGCCAACACTCAACTATATGAACATGGTCACAGTGTTTGGAAAATAAAACATTACTATAACACTACATACATACATACATGAACAATTTATATATTGAGTTAAAAGTAAAATAAAATTGATCCTTAATAATGAATAATACTCAACGATGAACCAGCCACAATATGCTGACCGTGCTTCGAAGATAAAACGTTCATATATATATAGCCATGAAAAAAAACATACACTTATTTAAAAGTAAAAATGAAATCCTAATTGGCCATGGCTACAAGTATAGCTAAAAGCGCTGGGCCATGCAAAGCATTCCATCTCCTTTGCTTATTAAGATGATAGAATAATCACAAACGAAATAAAAATCCGCAATGATGGCTGTCAATCACTGACGTTGCGTAACTAAAGAAATAAATAACATTTGACGTTGCAATGGGAAGTTTTAATGGTGCGTAAATGAGAACTCATAGGTTTACATTTGCTACATGAACTTAGTAGAATAATCGATGAAAATTATATAGACCTCTACAGGGACGGCGGTATAATAACCATAAAATAAAGCTGGCAATAGAGTAAAAAGACAAGAACCAGAAAAATAAATGTGTGTATGCTAAAAACAGTAGAAACTCTCATTAAATTTAAGTAATATAACTAAACAGTAATATATTTCTAAAAAGTAATATTACTAAAAATCTAAATTTTGTACATTACACAGAAACCGACTCTTGTTTGGGCCAAAAGTTTGTCCAAATTCAAATTTTCATAGTTTCATTTATTAATCAATCATTTCCGTTTTCTCAAACGCTTTGAAAAATCACATGTATTGTCTAATAAGTTTCATTGCCAAAACTTGTGAGATCACTCAAGAAAATTATTAACAATATTTTTGCTCCCCAAAAAAGGTATTTAAAAATTGGTATAAATATTTATTAACTGGAAAATTTATGCGTTTAGTGAATCAAATGTTTAGCTTTCATAGTTTTCTGGAAGCTATAAAGAGAAAAAAATGTAAATCTCATGAATATCGTTGCATAAATTCACAAATTCAGTTTTCAGGTTTTTGGTACATTTTGATAGGTTTATTGGGTAATCGGATTTCTCAGACATTTTGTATAATTAATCATTCAATCTTTCACATATTTATTGTGCAACTTATCAGAAATAACTTCGTGATTTTAAGGTAAGTATTAGAGCACGTAACACTTTATGGTGTTATGTAAAAAATATTAGTTTTAGTAGGAGTAACATCAGCTCATTCGTTCACTGCAAACTGCTGGAAATTTACACGCATACATAAAGATGCAACTAATCGACTGTTGAAACAATTGCTAAGGGTGTGGTAAAATCTGATGCAATCACGGATGAATCAATATTTTCCAAGGTCAAAGAAATCCCATCATACTCCCTGAAAACAGATTTCTATTACTGTGTATCACTGCAAATTACCCAATCTGAGAAAAAAAAAAACGGAAATTGATTACACCCCGTCACTCCGTATGGTGGAAGAAAAAAAAAAACAACCTAAAGCAGTGGCTTCAATCAATTTGATTAAGGGTGTAGAATGTTTGACATCAAGCTGATAGTTTAAATATATAGATATGCGATATTGAGAACGACAATGTGAGGCCGAGATCCGAACAACCATTTTACTAGTAAAAGAAGTATTCCGATTGTTAATCAAGATGTTGGTAAAATCTAAAAAGGAAACATTATAAAGTAGTAACATAGTGATGAATTACTGTGTGTTATCCATACTCTTATATATAAGTAAATGCTGCCCACGTCCACGGATGATGAGAAAATGAGACGCAGTACTGTCAAAATCGTCAAATATGACCTCCACTTCTACAGTAAAAGTTGCTTTTCCCACACTTCCTGCCTGTAGAACTCTCTTCCATTTATTCACTTCCATGATAGCTACATTCTCCAAAAGTTTAAATACAACGCCACTAGCTATCTTCTATCTTCCTAAATCCCTTTACCGTTTTATATCACATTGAAACCCCCTGTGCACCAGTGGCAGTTCTGCATTGCTTGGGGTGAAATGATTATAAAAATATTAAAACAAAATCAGAAGTACATGAGAATTCTACGGATTAAGCCAAAGAAAGTTTTAAAAGCGACAGCAGAGAAAAATAATGTAGAAAAGACATCTGAAATTGCTTGGACACTGAAAAAGATGAGTTTTGAACTGGACTTACAGCGGATATTATGTGAGCAAAAGATATAAGCGGAGGCCCTCGAGCAATTTACCTGACGAATCTGTGAGGATTGGTGGCGAAACGATCGCGGAAGCCTCACAAAAGCGGAACCACTCTTGTGTGTCAGAAGGAATAGAAAATTCAGCAGAGTTATCAACGATAAATGATGCTGTTAATAACAAGAGCAAAGACCGAAAACTTCCGCCAAGGCAGTCCCGAAATCATTTCAGCGATTATCAAGAGACGATTATCAGGAGATGATTATTAAAATGAAAACAAATTTGGTCTCTCTCAAGAGTGAAAATACAAAAGAATGAATGTTATATATCGACAAACAACAAACACGCATATATATAAAAATATAAAGTTATATTTTTATTAATGACGATGATCCGTGTAGCATAGGGAACAGAGAATTGAGAGAGCGCGCTTCTAATGGGTTGACGGGAGTGTAGTCTTATCTGTTGTGTCTCTCTCTTCACCGGCCGATCTCTGTTGCTCCTCCACTGGCGAATCCGTGTGCCGAGGTATTTTTATAATCTTCCAGAACCGGGACTTTTTCTTCCGGTTTTGCCTCGCCCACGCACGCCCACGTAATTCTCAGAGACACCTGTTCTGTTTGCCTCTGTAGTTATTTCCGCTGCTGCCGGAAATAAGGTCAAACGACATCCGTTCCTTTCAACGACCGGAAACACCCTCGCTTGCATCAGCCTTCCTCGGGTGGGGCCAGATTGTTATATTACATGAACTCGATTGCTTTCAAAATTAAATGAGCACTTTAAATGAACCAGGAAAAGTACGGCATATAGCTTAAAACAGGAAAAATAACCCAGAATCAGTCCATGCCAGTCATGAGGCCAATAATCCCCAAAAGTTTCACCTGAATCCATCCAGCCGGTTATGAGATATCTTGTCTGCGCACATACAGACAAAGGTGACCGAGTCGGATGAAAATTTACAGATATACATCTATACAAAAGATTATTTAGCGATTGTCTGTTTAAAAATTAGACTGCAAAAATTGCTTCTTAATATCCCAAAGTTGTTTGACTTTTTTGTGTGTGTATCTTAACTTCATTTCTTAATGTGGATAATAAATATTAAATTTATATTGTGAATAATAATATTTTCTTGTGAAAAATACTGCGCTCAGGAAATTTATTAACGTAATGCAATCTAACGGAGAAATAAAATGATACAAAACGCGTTGGCTGTAAATTCAGTATTTTGCATATGAAATGTACAAAAAATATCTAAAAGAAAAACAGAAACTTTATCTTGTACCGGATTGAAAACAAAATCTAATCAGTTTGTGCTAGTCATGAGACCAGTCATCCCTTAAAGTTTCATCCGAATCCATCCAGGGGGTCTTAAGATATTTTGATCACAAACAGACAGAAAAACAAACAAAAATTCTAACAGACAAAGGTGACTTATTGGGGGGGGGAGGTAAGAATTACCACTTCGATATTTCAAAAACCTGAAACTAGAATTTATTTTCTAGAAGCACCATATGATTCCAGCTTGGACATTTTACAAGTTGCCGGAATGATAACTGGGAAATGTTTTAACTTGTTGCCAAGTGTGAAATATTTGTAATACTATATTAGCCCGGTCAACCGGCCAATGAAATGAGTATCGCTAACTTCAGTAACACTTGCAGTAGTTTGTGAAAATAACGAATATCAGTGTAGTGACAGTGATTGATTGATTCGTGCCACGGTCAGCAATTATTGTAAAACATTTTACTGATAATAATTCTTCTTGTTTTTTTCTTATACGTTTGTTTAGGCGATAGAAATATAAGAATGGGAAAAATACCAGCTGTGAAGAATTTCTTGACATCACACACACACACACACACACACACACACACACACACACACACACACACACACACACACACACGCATATAGCAACCGCAATATAATTTGTATCCCGTTGTAATAATGAGGCATTAAAACACGCGAAATGCTGTTATATTTCATCCTAACATCAGGAAACTGATTTAATAACTGCAAATGAGTAGTGTAAAAATAAGTACAAACAATATGTCTATAGTATTAAATTAAACATGCTTGAATGAAGATACGCTGCCTATATATATATATATATAAATCAGTAAAGAATTAATATTAATTATTGAAAATTAAATATTAAAACTAACCCAGGCAGAGAGCTCAATATAATTGAATTTTTTTATTTGCAGAGCCAACATTTACTACATATAAAGATATTCAAATTTTCCAAATACGTATAACCATTTTAATGAAGGGGATACCAAAATATTATCGGAAATTTAATTTTTTGGTTTATTTTTTTGTAAATAAAACTGAAATAAGAGTAGCCAAAAAGAAAAGAAAAAGGAAGAAAGAAAATATTTCAATAAAAAAAGTGAGATTGCTGTCCAAATACACAATATATACATATATATATGTATAAGTTTGTGTGTACGTGTGTGTGTAAATAATCTCGGAAGTCATCTGTAGAAAAGACACTATGAATAAAGAAGAGTCAATTGATTGCCTTGAAAAAGTTCATCAGATGTTGAAAAGCGTCTGCTAAGACAATGTACTGTTATTTTCTTGTTTCTTTTTATTCATATATATATATATATATATATATTAGAAAATTTCTTAGATATTCTACAATTTTATGGGTAATAGGTATTTCACAGAAAAACCTTGCTGCTCGTCAGACCCAACAAGGTTTGCCTTTGAAATACGTATTACACATGAAATTGTAGAATATCTAATTTTTTCTAAATTATATTACTCTGTTAAATTACATAAATAAATTTAACATTGAGTTCTTTTGAGTTCATCTATATCGGAATTTAGCTGACTTATATACCAAGTATTCTACGTTATATATATATATATATATATATATATATCCAAATGATCCAAATGAGAAAGAAGGAAGAAAATATTTGCAACATTAAAAACATTAAATTAAAACGGCGCTCACTATAAAAATGGAGCCATGAATATTTATTATTAATTATTACTTTAGAACACGTGCAAAACTATATATATGATAGGATAAATAAAGAATGAAGTAGGAAAACTGATAAAACGATAAAAATTCATTTTTTGTCTTTAACCAGATTTCTAAAGAAGCTTTGATAAAAGTGAGACATGCTGGATTAAGACACATTTCCTACTTTACTCTTTATTCTATCATTCTGTTGGATTTCAATCTATATATATATATATATATATATATATATATATATATATATATATATATATATATATATATATATAACGAAGATTAACGAAACTGGTTATAAACAACCGACAATTTGAAATGATATAGTTAATCATTGTTTTTGATCGATACTCTTATTTAAGTAGATATTTTGTTTACAATCACACAATATTATATATCTGTTTCTACCTGCCTGATTAATTACGATAAAATTTTGTCACGAAAATGTGTGTTCCGGCAGGATTAGTAGTCGAGCGGTCTAAGACGCGCCAGATCAGTTGGTAGCTTCCTCTATATGGATAGGGGTCGCAGTTTCGAATCCTGCCGAATAACAAGTATTTGTTGAGTAAATCAAATAACATTAATGAAATTGTTTATTTTCTGTCAATATGCCTCATAAAAAATGAAATAGTTATTATCCTAATACTTTTGCACAGTAAAATAAATAAATAAATATATATATATAAATTATGTCATACTTAACTATTTATTATATATGAAGCTATAGTTTTAGAAATGTTTTATTTTCAAAACACGGTTAGCACATTGTGGCCGTATTCATAGTGGATGTTATTGAGAGTATTTTTTCTTTTTTTATTCATAATGCTTTCATTATTTTTAACAATTTTTATAGGTGTTTGCGGCTGTTATGTTTGTATTATCAACTAGTATATGTGGTGCAGTGGATAATAGCTTGGAACGAGAGTTCAGAGATTCGAGTTCGAATTCCCGTTGAATTCATTGGATTCATTTGCACACAAATACCATTGAGAAAGGTATTAATCCGTCGCTTCTCCCTCCAGTTATGAATTAAATAGCATGACTGTTTGGATTTTGGATTGGCAACCAGTCTACCGCAAAAATTAACGGCAACTTACTACGGGAAAATCTTCTGCCCAGTCAATCACGTCTATTTTGAGATATGATCCCCCAACCGTGTATCACGTAGCGCACTTAATTAACTGATTAAATATAATAGATGGATTCATAAATAAAGCCTCTATTGGGCATAAAAAAGGGTGTCTGTTGTCTATTGTGATGAAATAATAAACTGATCCCTTACTAATGACTATATTTTAATATAATAATATAATACAATCCATCTCTTCTCTCTACAGCTATGGGTTAAATAGTAAGACATATTGGTTTCTATAACTTTAGTTGGCAACCTTCTTCCGGAAAACCTTCTGCCCAGTAAGTCATGTCTTTATCGAGACATGATCTATCAAGCAAATGGTACTTAAATTCGGGTTGGAGGTTGGAAGGTCTCTATGCGTATTTGAATGATAATTAATTGAGCTATGGTCAGAGAGATGTAACGTGAGTGTTCCTACTAAGTATAGTATTATCGCCTCGCACTCTGACCTAGTCGTCCGAATATCCAATTCCTGAGGATGATCAATGATATAACCGCTTCGATCCAAACCCTGGCCTATCCCGGTTAGTCTTGACGTTAGAATCGATCAATTTCTCACGCAGACAACTATTGTCCAGTCCTGCTTCTTAAGTTGAACGTAGCACTTCGGTTGGTTTGGTTATGTCTGGCACAAGGCTTATGTAGGAGGCGTTCTTC
The DNA here is from genome assembly GCA_037127315.1 of Ascarosepion bandense. NCBI lineage: Eukaryota > Metazoa > Mollusca > Cephalopoda > Sepiida > Sepiidae > Ascarosepion > Ascarosepion bandense. Next base: position 2,105,168 of record JBBBDQ010000921.1, on the reverse strand, counting down.
TCAGATAGTCAGACGCGGGATATCAGACAACACGGTCTTCTCTCGTCGTCTCGGCGTCTGCAATCTTACTGCAACCACAACGTCAACTGGTCTGACCACTTTTTTATAGACATTCACCTAAAATCGGTGTAAGGTAAGACGGTTGGAGAAAGTTGGCATTTCCCCTTATCTTACAACAAGAGTCTCTTTGTTATCTGGGTCTTGAAAATTAATTACTTTACAGATCGGGATATCCCTTTCCCATGGTAGCGGTCACAGGTATCGATTCACTCTGATAACTCTTTCTTTCTATAATTGGCATCTTACACCAATACTACACCTTGGGCGAGGGAAATTTCTCGACCTTTATTTCACCTGCATCTGCCACCTTAGCAATCTGGCTCACAGCTGCTTGGCATGTTTTATCTTATGGTCATTAATTAAAAATTATAATTTCTAATTAAATTTTTTTTAACTTGGTCTGTTTCATTTCAGACATTTACCTAATGGCTCTTTGGATTAGAATTCAGTTTTGCGGTCGGATGCTTTCATTGAATGTGGAAGATGGCAGTACTTCTTTATTGGTATGTATCCACCAAGATATAAAAATAAATAAGATAATTTTACTTTCAAATAATATTCTAAATTATACATAATAGTATATATATATATATATATATATATATATATATATATATATCCGAGTGAGTATAGAATGAGGAAAGAAAAAAGAAAAATTTTTTCCATCCAAAACATTAATTTAAAACAGTGCTCGATATATGATGTATAGAGCTGTGAATATTTATTATAAATTATGTTTTAGAACATGTACATAATTTCTTCTATATATGTCCTCTTCTCTCCAATATTATGGCTGTTTCAGTGTTTGGACTCAAACACTTCATCCCGATGAAGTGTTTGAGTCCAAACACTGAAACAGCCATATGATTGTAGAGAAGAGTACATATATAGAAGAAATTTTATACATGTTCTAAAACATAATTTATTAAATATATATATATATATATATATACATATATATATATATATATACTCATACGCAGACAGTTCTGTTTCGATGTATCGCATCTGTAGCTCATCAGTATATCTAGATATCCAACTGCTTCTAGCCAGATTTCAAACTAGACGGAAATGACATAAGTCGGCGATTTTACCTCTAAGCTACGGGCGGAGGAAGATGGACTTTAGTGTTTTGTATACACAATGTAAACACACGCCAGCAGCCGAGAGTATATAATTTCATTACTGAAAGAACGATGCGTAAATAGAGGTTAGTACCTAATGTTTTTAAATTCCACCATTTCCCATAGTACTCAATCGGCTAGCGAGAGCGTGTATATATATTTTTATAGGTACAGAATTTAATTAAAGAAATGAAAGTGTGTAACTTAATGTTACACATTATAAAATGATAAAAAGCAAAGTAACCGGTTACACTCCCGGTCAGGCCACTACGAAAGTTTTAAATTAGGATTAAAATAAAGAAGTGCGTGATGGAAAATGAGAAGGAAACATAAATACAAAGAGCTAGAGGCTAATAATATCGAGACCAAAAAGTTCAGGCTGTTTGCACTGGGAAGGTTTGCGGGATCCGATACATAAAGCCACTGTCACTTTAAGATTGCAACCGGGACACAAAATGAACCAGTCGACACTAAAATTCGCAGTACGCTTTTTGTTATTTAATAGGTGCTCGCAAATGGCGGAACCGTAAGTATTTGGGACACGTCCATTGAGAGGTAAGGTGTGGTTCCTGATTTTAGTGGGAACATATTGCCTAATTCTCAAATCCAGGAGCTTGGTAGTTCTCCCTATGTAGTCAGCATTGCAGCTACAATAATATTTGTAAATAATGGAATTAATAATGAAGGGGAGGGAGAGAATCATTGCGTGCTGAACAAAACATGGGCTAGTTTTGAAATACTATACGTACCTAAGCGGAGAAAAAACATTAAGCATCTGATGAAATCTGTCTAGTCATACTTATATATATATATATATATATATATGTATATATATATATATATATATATATAGTTATAAATAATACATAAAACTAATAATATAGTAAATGCCAGGTGTTATATGTACACATGCATGTAAACAGACAAGCATTTCTATAAATATCCCACACACCTAAATTTAAAAATATTTATCGATTACGTTAATACACGCGATAAATATCTAACCAATAACAATCAACCCAAATCACAACATCCCACTAAACCGACACTTAGTATTTTTTTAATTTTTAACTAGATCTATGAAATTTTTTATCATTTAAACTTGATCTCTGCAAAAGAAGATTTAATCTTTAGTCTATCATATATATATATATATATATATATATATATATATATATATATATATGCTTTCCGTGTCTTTGGTTGGTTAATGTAATGATGAACCAGCTTAATATGTTAGCCTAATCTGTTAGAAATTACTGCATGACATCAAAGGGACAATAAATGTACTGGTAACTACAGAATAAAAAATAACTGTTTTACATCAGAACGTCTAGACTGATAAATAGATAGATCGATCGATCGATAGATAGATAGATAGATAGATAGATAGATAGATAGATAGATAGATAGATAGATAGATAAAGTTGATGTAAGCAATTTTGTATGTATGAGTGTTTTAAGTGAAAGTGAAAATTACATATTAAATTTCTGCTGATGCAAGTGTAGGTATGAGCAAAATTCTGAAGTAATAATTAACTCTGGGTTGGATTTCTGTTACCACAATCAACATTTTAGACTTGTCATGGAGCAGCTTGTTTAATAGAATCGTAAACTCTCCTCTAAAAAATTGTCGACATTTATATGACTTTGAGATATCCATATTCATATGTCAGAAGTTAATGATGGCATTCATATATAAATTCGACAGTGCCGATATACACTACTGTCCACAATTATTAGGCTATCTAAGTTGTTTTTTAATGATGTATTTCATACTATTTTTAGTTTTTATTCCCAAGTGAATAATTCTAAATGAAAATAAAATGGACCTTTTGTTAATATTGCACAATAACATGTGCATCAAATGAACTGTTCTGGTGTCCAGTTTTTGTGCTCTATGCTAGTCTTTTCATCTTATTGGCTGGCCAAAGGAAAAGCTTCCTGACTGCCTTGTACAACTTTGCAATGAAATAATAGCAAAAGAACCATTCTATTTTCATTTAGAAGTATTCCCTTGGCAATAAATACTAAACATAGTATGAAATACATCATTTTCTTTTAAATCTGGGGTGGCCTAATAATTATGTCCCATAGTGTGTGTGTCATCGCTCATTCATTAATGAATTAGAGCACTCTAACTAATGGCGCATGATACATCATACGCTAAATCTCTGCCGCCTTCTGCCAAATGCCCTTAGCTAGGAGGTAGAATCGCCGACTGACGCCAATTCGCTCGGCTTTCAATTCACGGTAAAAAGCAATCGGATGTCTAATCATACTGATGAGCTGTGATAGAGCGAAACAGACCTATCTGCGGATGACTATATATATATGGATCTTGAATAAATTCTCGCTGATTTTTCATAAAAATAAACGTTTTCTTTACAAAAACCAGTAATAAACATGTTACAAACTGTGTTGTCCATCGCTGGCAACTACTTTTTCATCTTTCTAGTAGCATTTGAATTCCACGTTCGGAAAACGACACGTCTTTTAAGCCTAACCAGGCCTCAAACAATTTTTGAATCGTCATAAAAAAGAAAGTGCTGCTCTGCGAGGTTCTGTATCATCGATCGGAATAAATGATAATCGGAAGGGAAATGACTCTTTACTACGGCTGGTGGAGTAGTTTTCCCCCGTTTTGCAATATGTGCCATAGCATTCTTATGTTATAAAATAACTTTGTCGTGCCTCTGTTCGTCTATCGACGGTTTTTCGTCAATGTATGGTCCAAGCGCATCAATTGTAGTCGATAGTGATCTCCCGTGTCTGTTTCGGTCGGTTTGAGCACATTATAATAAACTACACCCAGCTGATTCCAAGAAATGCAGAGCTTTGAACCAAGGATATTCGGTTTTGCCGCTGATGTTGATGTATTGCTGGGCTCACCCCACGATCCACTATGTGTATGGTTATCGTAGTGTATCAACCTTTTATGATACGATGCATTTTTTTTTTATTTTTCTGTCGTTGGAGCAACTTTTCACACGTGACATGATGCCGTTTGTTCTTGCTTTTTCATCATTCCAAATGCTTTCAAACGTTTCCAAACCGTTGTGTGTTGAACACCTAAAGATTCTGCAAATTCAGCTCACGCCTAACAGAATTTTTCATGAATTAATGCTTCTAATTCTTCGTTTTGAACTTTTTCAGTGTTTCAGAGCGTTCCTTCTCTTCAACATCAAAATCAATATTTTATAGTCTCTAAACCAATACCTTCATGATGTTTCCGACTGAGCATGGTCGCCGTACGACTCAACAAGAATACTGTGTGCTTCAACTGCAGATTTCTTTTGAATAAAGTACTGCAGTAAAATTCCCCGCAAATACACTTACTTTTGCACGATAGCTGACATGTTTAACGCTATGAAAATCAAAGTTGTTTATACTTTGGCGAAATGACATACACTAAATTTCAAGCTTGCTTAGAATACTTCCTTATAGATAAAGGTCCTTATATATATATATATATATATATATATATATATATACTATTAAGTTGTCCTGATGCTTATTGCCAAGGTCATTATTTTGTCACTGGTTTACTGATAAAAAAACATTTTGGCTAGCAGTTTTTCGGAAAGTGCTCGATGTCAGGGTAGAGCATTAATAAGATGAATTTCTTTTTATTGCTTTTTATTTTGCGTGTGAATGTGTTTCCACTTAATTTCTTTATAATGGGTTGCTTTTTCTTGTCATTTATGTTGAACTCTTTTTATTGTGTCAAAGAAATCAACCACCTGTACATACTTTTTAGCCAACTTTAATCTGCAAAATTTTAATTTAACAATGTTACTCGATTTCCAATATGTTCCTGATTACTACTATCTCTTTTTTTATCCAACTTATTAGTAATATTTCTGTCACTAATTCTTCTATACTGAGTAACCTCTTGTGTCTTAGTGGCTTTAATGCCTTGCTTGGCTTGGAATCGATTAAAAAATATTAAATGTTAAAATATTGTTATTATAGTGAATAGTCGTATTTAAATTAGACGTTTTATTTTTTTTATTTTACTTTCTTCTTCTTCTTCTTCTTCTTCTTCTGCTTCTTCTTCCTCTTCTTCTTCTTCTTGTTCATGCTCTGTCTCTTCAAGACATTGGTGATCATGTCTTACGTATCTCCTTATCCTTCTTCCAGACCCTGCTCTGCTATCTATGCTTTAGACTCTTTTTGTATGAAAAACCTTCAATTGATTCTATATGCTTTACCTTTAAATGGGACGCAGACCCAAACCCTACCAGAGTTGACGTTTTCCTTTACAATTCTAGAGTCTACAGGCTGGTAGACGTCGTAATACACTGCTTAATAAATAAAAACGGCTGTCTAATTAAATTAAAAGGGTCCACTAAAAGCATGTTTGAAGTAATGAAAATCTCGATTAAAAAATCCGTTTATATGTATATATATATATATATATATATATATTGTAAATCGCCTTAAGACACCTAGAAACCTAGGTCATGAAATACCAGTCAATATATTTCAATCAAAACAAATGTGACATCTAGTTAAAATCCCAAGGAAGATCACTTGATATTAATATTAAAACTGATCCAGTCAGAGAGCTCGATGTAAATAAAATTATTTATTTACAGAGCCAAATATGTATATTTTTTAATAAAACTTTGAAAATTATCTGTGTTCTTTGATTATTTCTGCGAAGTATATTCGCTTCGTCAGCGATCTTGTTATTGCGGAAAAATTCAAAAGTTTTTAATACACCGGAAGTTCACTTAAAAAAAAGAAAAAGGAGATAAGAACGAAAAGTGGGAAGTTGATTTAAAAAACAAAGGGAAAACAGGCGTCTAATACGTGTTTCAGTGAGTCGAGAAAAATAGATGTATGTATGTAATTCTAAAAACTAATAGATTTACTTTTAAACCGACATATTTATTAGTTCAAAAATTTATTCCAATTAATAAAATGTCGGTTCGAGAATAAATAATTATTTTTCTATCTTTTCTGCAAATATTTATATAGCAACTTCGTTAACAAGATTCTTCTACCTGGTGCCCTTTTCACGTGAATTTAAGCGACTTACTAGGTTGGTTTCGTGGACTCGGTTAAGATTTCAGCAAGAAAATAATACAACAACAAACAAAATAGGAAATAATGATATATAAAAAAAAATTAATGCGTGGCACTCTATTAGTAGAACGAATAAATACGGGTTAAGGAGTAATACTATAATTTATTTAATTTTTCCAGTATTCTTTTCCAGTATTTTTGCTGGAGTTAAAGAATGTAAAAATGTTCTATAATTATTGACATTCCAAGCGGCTTTAGTCACTTAACTGACCAATTTTAAGGATGTTATTTTTCCGTTGTTGTTATTCTATTCCCATGTTTTGTCTGTATCGTAATTTTTACGTTTTGAAAAGAAGCGTTCTTTATAGATATCACGTGACGCGCGCAGCTTGACATCGCTTGGTCGTCTGTTTATTTTTTAAAGAACTTTCAAAACTCTATTTCCACTGTTAAATAATATAAGGTTGATGGCGGGAGAATATTGTTTGCGAAGAAAAAGAAAAGAAAATAGAAAAGCTTAGTGTCATGGCGGCATCACCGACTGACTGAATGAACTTTTCCAATCATGACTTATACCTCTTCTCACAAGAGGTGAGAGGAAGTAGCCTGAGGAGAGCGCCCTCAGAGCGGCCCGAAATCAGCCGAGAGTTTCTCTATGAAAACTACTATCTTAACGACCATTACGAGTCCCAGTTCTAAGGCCGAGGGTCGAATCATAGTATTCCACCTTAACTTGTATTATCGTTCCTGCTATCCAAGTTCCATGTATTGTATTCTTTCCGTATTTAATATATATTCGTATTTTCCTATTTGGTTGTTTTTGTGTTATTCTTACTGGACCTTTAACCGAATCCACGACAAGTGGCGACGAAGATGAGATTTGAAAGAATTTACGCGGAGATATAAAAAAAATATTTAAAATGGAAAAGCATCGTTTCACCCGACAAGTAGCAACGGGGACATTCAAAAGATTTACGCGGAGATAAAGGGAATCTTTTCCCACCAGTCGCAACAGCAAAAAGTGACGAGGAATTAAAAGAAAAACCACGTGGAGATAAGAAGAGAAATACATTTTTGGACTGCAGTCGCCATACGACAAGTGATGACAACGTTATTGAAAATAACTCTACGCAGAGACAAACAAAAATACAAAATTTTCGTCATTTACAGCAAACGACAAGAATCGGAAAAGAATCCACACAGAGTTAGAAAGAAAATATCTCCCCGCTCCGATTTGACGATTATCATTTGCAAACATGGAGAAAACTAAACAAGCCCCCCACCATGCTACGTACAGAAAAAATCGCAAGATCGTTAAGGGGTAAAAGAATAAAATTCGAAGAAGAGGTAATTACAATGTATCATTTAACGAAAAAACTTAAAATACTCGTCTTAAAAAATACCAAGAAACTTTTCGGTACCGATTGGATGCAAAAAGTCAATATATGGGACTTACCTATCAGTACTTTCTGCCAGAAAGTGGAAAACAAGCAGAAGCAGAAAAATTAAAAGAAATGTTCCCCGATGTGTATCCACCAGGACTTGGTAGATATAGGAAGGTAACTGCAAAAATAGAACTGAAATAAGACGCACAACAAATATTAAAAAAGAAACGAAATGTTCCCTTCGCATCAGTAGGAAAAATTGAAAGGAACTGTATAGACTCGTTGTAACAGGATTAGTATCAGAAGTAGAATTTAGCCAGTGGTCTGCGCCGACCGTCTACCTTAAGAAGAAAGCAGGTGAAATTGGTGGTTGTGCGGATTTTTCAACCGGTCTTCTTCTTCTATGTGCCATGTCCCTTCAGGACGTAGGCGATCATGGCTCTCCACGTCTCCCTATCCTTTGTGGCTCTTAGTATGTTTGCTCCTGTTGCTCCTGGCAACCCCCGTTCCGTCATCCACCTGATCAGACCCTGCAAATATGTTATCCGCTGCCTTCCTCTGTCTCTCCTTCCTTCTATCTGTCCAGTCAGTATCAGGTTCTCCAGGCTCTCCTTCCTCATTGCATGTCCCTCAGCATCAATTTCCTTTTTGTTGCCATTCTTTCTAACACCTCGTCGTTGTTTGTATGCTCAGTCCACGATATCCGTAGCATCCTTCTGTAGAACCACATTTCGGCCGCTTCCAGTTTTGTCCTCATTTCCGATGATATTGTCCAGCATTCACAGCCGTATTGAAGAACTGACATCACTTAGCAGTCTAGAACTCTTTTCTTCGTTTCTATTGAGATTTTCCTGTGTGTTAGTATTTTGCTCATCTTCTGGAACGCGTCCTTTGTCATGCCAATTCGCCTTCGGATGTCCGTGTCGCACTTTCCATCTCCTGTTAGAACACTTCCTAGGTACTTAAATTCTTGTACTTGTTTGGCCATAAAGGACTACAACTACCCGCTTCCCAGCCCGTAGGAAGTGTTCACAAGATTAAACGGCGGCAAATACTTTTCAAAAATTGATCTAGGCGAGGCCTATTTACAGATGCCAGTGGATGAGGAGACCTCTAAGCTACTATGCGCGCGCGCACACACACAAACACACACAGAGTATTGTACTAATTTCAAAGGCTGGATTTTGTAATTAAATTAGCACCAGCAATTTTCCAACAAATGATGGACACAATGTTAGCTGAACTAGAATTCACCATAGAATATCTAGACGACATACTAATAAAGAGGGACAGCGTGGAACAACATTTGAAACATATGCAGGAAATGTTTATTCGAATCTATGGATTCAAATTAAAAGAACGAAGTGCAACTTATTTTTGAAAAAATTAAATACCTAGGACATATTATAAACAAGGATGGAAGAAGACCGGAAGAAGACCGGAAGAAGACCGGATCCTGAAAGAGCTGCAGCAATAAAATATATGCAACACCGAGAAATATCGCGGAATTACAAAGTTTCCTTGGAATGTATAAATTATTACCAGGAATTCATCGCCAATATGCATAAATTACGTGCCCCATTAAATGAATTACTAAAAAAAGAGAAATGGAATTAGACAGCGCAGTTCCAAGAAGCAGTTGAAGAAATTATTAAAACATTACCGTCCAACCTGTTTTTGTCTAATTATGTTCCTAATTTAGTGCTAATAACAGCGAGTGACGCGAGCTCGTATGGCGAAGGTGCTTGCCTACTACACAAAATGGCAATCTGAAAAAAAAGATCTATCGCACTCGCTTCTAGAACACTATTGACAGCAAAAACTATTCACATATCAAAAAGGAGGCTATAGGGATCATATTTGCAGTAACCAGTACATTTATGGAAGACATTTCACTCTGCAGGCAGATCTTAAACCTTTGTTGACAATCTTCGGTTCGAAGAAAGGCTTATAAATAAATACAGCATACAGGCTATTATGATGGGGAACAATTTCAAATTAGAATACCTGCCTTCGAATAAGTTAGGTCACGCTGACGGGTTGTCAAGTTTGGTGCTAAAGAAAAATGAACCGCTGGAAGACTCAATAACAGCTGCACGACAATCAGAAGGCTAGATGAGGACAGTACTTAGAAAGACAGCACGGGAGCTGCCAGTGATGTTATTAGGAATGAGATAGAAAGGGACGACTTCATTACAACTACGAAGAGAAAAATCGAAAAAATAGAAAACTTTCCGACAGCTCTTCGCTTTACGATAACGTGTTAAATGTACAATGAGAAAATCGTAATACCTATGACGCTGCAGAAAATGATATTAAAAGACTTTCATGTAAAGCATCCTGAAAAAAATCTAATGAAGACGTTCATGAGAAACTACATCTATTGGCAGAATATGGATGCAGACATTATGCAAATGGTAGAAAGATGTAAAGATTACGCGCTAGCTGCCAGGAAACCCCTAATGATTCAAAAAACTTAGCACGAAAATTGATTGACCATGGTCGAGGTTCCACGTAGATTATGCGGAACCTATAGACGGATTTTATTATCCAAACACAGCAAGTAGCCGGGAGTTTTTCGATATAAGAATACGACGGCAGAAAACACAATTAACTGCATACATGAATTGTTCGCACGGTTCGGTGTAGTGGATTGTCTGGCAACAGACAACAGAACACAATTCACGTCCATAAGCTTCCAGAAGTTCTGTGAGATGTTCCAAATAAACTATATCAAAACCCCATCGTATCACCCACGTTCGAATGAACGAGCAGAGAGATTTGTGGACACTTTAAAAAGAGCGCTGAAAAAGGCATACGGAGAAAGCACTGCAACAGTTTTTACAGGTTTATAGGATTACCCCAAATAATAACACACCCTCAGGACTGTCACCGGCAGAGGTGATGTTCGTTAGAAAGATAAAATCAGCATTTCATAACTACTACCACAAATAAAAAACAAATAACAAATAACGTCATTCGTACAAAAGAGGATTTTCAGACCAGGAGAAAGAATGAATTATAAGATGCTTAACAACAACACTTCCTACTGGGAAGCCGGTGCGATAATTAATTGGATTGAGAATATGTTATATATGATTGAAGGTCCAAAATATACGTACAGGAGTCACATAAATCAAACGGGAAGAAGGCGGTTGAAGGAAAGAGACTACGGACAAAATTTTCGATACGTTTGATTTGGAAAGACTTACAGACAGTGCGTGAAACAAGAAAATCAGAAAGGAAGAGGAAGTTTACGGAACCATTGGTAATAAATTATAAAATAAAAAAAAGTATTAAAGCTCCCTACACAGAGAAACAAAAAGCTCAGGAGAGTGTGTCATGGCGGTATCACTGACAGACTAAATGAACTCTTACAACCAATACTTATGCCTCCCCTCACAAGAAATCCTGAACCAACACAGAAGCGAGTGTAATAACCGAATATTTGAGATCATTTCTTCACTGTTCATTCTTAGGCCATAGCATGCATTTCTAACCCAAATTCAGCTTCTTTAATAAACACAGTTTTGCTTGAAATCATAAAATCACGATCAAGAACAAAAATTAATCACAACGAAATATCAGAGCAACTCCCTATGTAAGTAACTTATTTCAATTCAAACGAACATTATCTCTTGTGATATACGATATTCCCGATTCGATTTGACCTACTTTGTGTTTTGACAATTAGATCAAATAAAATGCCTAGAGATCTCATCTATAAGTCAAGCATTTGAGCGTCGGAATTGATAAAGAAGAAAAGAGGATATCAATTAATTTCGATTGCCAATCACTTTGGATTAAGAACGGGGAATAGACTTTGTCAATAAATTCGAGGATCAATGATAATGGCTTTCATTGATGCAATATCAAAATCGGACAAAGATAAATAAAATACAAATATCAAAACAGAGTTCAGGGAATAAGATTCAAACATATTATTTATGATTTGACATCGGAGATGAACGCACAGAAATATGAGATGGGCATCACTGAGTCTAGTATAACTACAATAAAATTATAAAGGTTTACAATAGTATTTATAGTAAAATGTGTAAACAAACCAAATACATATGAAGGCTGAATCGGTAAGGTTCTGGAATAATTCTTTGTAATATTAGTAATATTAATACGACAACTATTAGAAAAAAGCAATTGAAATTAAGATGAAAGAATTCTTTGATAATACTTCATCTAATCAAAATTCCAGATATTATTACTACCACTAATATTAATAGTGAAAATAATGCAATTGAAATTAATATGAAAATAATAATAGTCAAAAATGACTAATGCATTACAATGCTTCATCTAATTAAAATTCCAAATAATATTACTACAACTAAACGTATATATCCGTCCCTTCTCCCTGCAGCTATAGGTTAAATAGTAGTACAGATTGGGTTCTATAGCTTTGGTAGGCAACCAGTCTATTGCAGAAAGTAATGGCAACCTACAGCAGGAAATCTTCTGCCCAGTCAGTCATATGTCTTTCGCCCAAGCGTGTATCACGTATGTCACTTAAATGACTGAAGCCTGAAATGATGACTGAATATGACAAATTTATTACAGACCAAAAAGTAGTGCCCAATTTAGAATGTAATATTTCGCCAAGATCCAATTTATCACGTTAAATAATAATTTATTTAGGTCTACAGACAATTGTGTTAATCAAAGTCCCGTTTCTAGTTAATATCGTTTTTTGTTATTTAAAAATAAAAAAAAAAGTTATATTAAGTGATTCTAATTTTATTATAAAAAAACACTGATACGCCTACTTTTTTATTGTTCTTGTTTCTTAATGATTTTCTGCTTCGTTCAAACCCAACAACCACTTGTGTTTTGGTGGCTTTATTGCCTTGCTTTTAGTGAAATAATTAAATCAATGAAGATGAATAAAATTTTAATAAAAAATGAATGAAGCTTTATTTTCATCGCACTTATTTACATATCTGTGTTTGTGTTTGTGTCTGTATCTACTATCAAGTTTATTATTCAAAAACTAGTCTCTTATTTTTCGACTTGGAAATAGTCGATTGTTTTCTCGAAATAAGTGTATCTTATGTGAGAAAATATCTCATAAATGGTGAAGAAAGAAGAAAAGTAGAAACAATATCGATTATAAGATGTGATTGATACCTAATTACCTATTATGACTCAAAAGAAAGCTTGTATTTGGATAATAAGTTATTTAAAAAAACAAAATTTTCGTATAAAATCAATGACACAAGAGACGAAAAAAATAAAAGGAATTCAGTAAGGAATAGAAAAATGGAGATCCATTGGTAAAGAGATACATATTTCCGATGAAAAGATTTTTCCATTCCTACAAATGTGGTTCTACAAAGGGAAGCTGAGGATACCATGGACCGAACATCGGAACAACGAAGAGGTTTTGGTGAGAATGGAAAGAAAATGGAAACTTTTTTCTTAAAGAAGAGAGAGTTGAAGTTTATGAGACACGTAATGAGGAAAGAAAGCTTGCAGAATCTGATACTCACAGGGTAGTAAAAAAGAGAAATAGAGGAAAACAGTGCCTGACATAGAAGTTGATGTCAGAGCAGTGTTTGAAAAAAAATGACAAGAGAAAATTTATTAAGAGCTGCAGAAGACATCAGTTGTGGAGAGCCATGCCCGCCTATGTACTGAATGGATACGGTACATAAAAGGGGACTGCATTATTGTTTGGCATGTCTGCTGTTCGACAGTGAACAAGAGAGGCCTCCGAAGCATTAAAGATATTATTTAGAAAATAATCCGCCGTTCCTTTCTCTCCAATGGTGGACATTTCTAATTCTCGTTGAAGTTTAAAAAATACAATAAAAGACTATGCGCATCAAAAGTTCAAGTTATTTAAGAATAACAGTCTGGGAATGTCGTTTTTTTTAATTCTATTAGTTGCAAGACAACAGTTTGAAGGACAGCTTTATCGTCGGCCTCTGCGGGAAATGGCCATTGCCACATTAATAAAGGTTATTACGTTTTTATATTCATTTTAATCAGTTCAGCCCAATAATGCATATAAGACCCATGGTGCTAATGGAAGAGAAAGAGATGGAAAAATACATTAAAAGAACCATAACCCCAATTCTTAATAGGAAATAATTGATAAAATTCAAATCCTACTCAAAAAGCGGGACATGAGTGTAAACCGGACATTTAAGTGTTTTGTTCGTTTGTTGGTTCGTGTGTGTGTTTGTGTGTGTTTTTGTGTTGTGCTTTTGTGTGTCTGTTTGTGGAGGGTGTATATCGGTGTCTCTTAGGCTGCTATCCAATTTCAGTGTGTATTTTACAGTGACAAGAATAAATAAATGATGACGAACATTTAGTTTTGTCTCAATAGAAAACACATCAGAGCTCTCCAATGTAAATCCGGCTGTTGCTTTTTAAAAGAACTTCAAATTTTGGACAGGACATGTCTTGCAAATTTTAACGCCTTCAAAAAAGTTGCTTCCATTTAACTACCATAACAAACCGTTTCTGTCTGTCATCAGTATGACTGATGTTAGACTGCAGGAGACTAACACACTGCGCCTTCTTACCGTCATGTTTTGAACAGACATGAAATAAAGAAACTACACCGACTCAATAGCAGTTGTTAAGTAAAAGGGTCCTTTTTGTTGTCATTATACCCAGAACTTCTTCATTGCTCGCATATTCGGTCCAGGGTATTCTCAGTATCCTTCTGTAGGATCACATTTCCGATTAGTAAATAAATTAATTAAAAAATCAATTAAGTAAGATTATGAACATTGACAATTAATTTCACTATAGAGAAAAGGTTATTATCACGTCAATTGTTAGGTCACTTTTTAGAAAAACGATAGAAGCTACTTTAAAAATCTGTGTAGCGCTTCTGATATATATATATATATATATATATATATATATATATATATATATATATATACGGATGATCTGATAGGTACATCCCCCAAACCCGATCGTATTAATATTAATTTCATTAATATTAAAATTGATTCAAATAGAGGGCTCGATGCTAATATTACATTCTATTTACAGAGATAAATATAAAAATATAAAACAGAAATTTAAATTTAAATCCGTTGGATAGCCATTTCTACGAGGAATTCCTCGCTCCTTCAGCAGCGTCTGAAACCAAAACTTTAATTATTCAGATTCAAATGTGTTAAAAGTTTTTTTAACCGGTAGAATCCCCCCAAAATCATCCATACACAGGAAAATATGATGGGGTGGGATTAACAATTTTTGAATGTAAGGAAGGAAGGGTAAAGCAGAAAGATGCCTTAGTCTCATATTAGAAAACTTACCCCTCCCCTATTACAACAGCCCTTTACATATATATATATATACGGAGAGAGAGACAGAGATAAAGAAAGAAAGAAATAAAGAAAGAAAGATAGAGATAGAGAGATTTTAGGTAAAATATAAAAATAACACGTTATGTTACTGGTTCTGTCCCAGCATCTCGGATTCAGGCATTTTTCTCCTCTCCGGAGCGAGGCTTTGCTGTGCGTTTTCTGTTGTTGCAAAAATGTAAACGGGAAAGTTGAAAGACAAAACTTGCTTATTACTGTTGTGGAGATTAATTCTTTCTCCGCTTCGGCAAATGTAAAGTCAAGAGTCCAACAAAGACATTGATTAGGGATAAATAAATGTATAATTTATTTACAAATACAAAACTAGTAACTTGTATCTGCTGCTGCTGCTAAGGAATCAGGGAAAGAGTGGGGAGACTGGAAGTGAAATGGACATTAGGTGTTGGCGGTCATCGTCGGTGGTGGCGTTTCTTTCCCAGTGTGTCAGTGTTGACATCAAAAACTTATTTCTTTCAGTTTCTCACACTTTCTCTCTTTCCCTGTACGTGTGCGTGTGTGTGTGTATGTGTATGTGTGCGTGTGTGTGTGTGTATGTGTATGTGTGCGTGTGTGTGTCGGTGTTGACATCACATCTTGATCTGCTGAATTAGGGTATATATATATATATATATATATATATTAATCATTCACATACAAGCCTGTTTCTCCGTATCACAGCACATCAGTGTGGCTAGAAACATTCACTTAGTTTTGGCTAGGATCAAAAATCGACCGATTTTGTGTCAGTCGGAGTAGCTACCCCTTAAGCCTTAAGCGCATCTAATCAGAGAAGGGAAATTTTAACGTGTTTTAGATAAGCAGTGTATAGACACACAAGTCACCGAAATAACTCAATTCATTTCAAAATATAAAGCATATATCACAGAAATGGAAACTGTTTTTAAAAATTTCTTCGCTAGAGAGCTCCATCGTAATGAGAGCTTAATATGTTAGTCATTCCCATACAAGCCTGTTTCTCCGTATCAGTGAAGATAGACACATCCACTTGCTTTTGGCAGGGATCAAAACTCGACCGATTTGTTGTCAGTCGAATATATATATATATATATATATATATATATATATATATATATATATACATATATATATGTCTGTGTGTGTGTGTATATGTTATTGTGTTACAGTCTTGGTGACCTCTGTGAAGATGGTTCATGTGAGCCGAAAGCTTAGAAACAAATTAATAAAAATTATCCAATTGTTGGAGAATTTTTGTCTTTATTTTCAACTGAAATTAAAGCCAAAATACGACGTTCAGGACGGCTCATGATTAAGCATGATAGACATTCATTGTCTCTTATATTTAACAGTATATGTTTAGAAAATTATTTGTTGCCTCAATACACTATATATATATATATATATATATATATATATATATAGAGAGAGAGAGAGAGAGAGAGCGAGAGACATAGACTTTTTGGTTATATCGAAACAAACGGTTAAGTTCATTTTGATAAGACTTGATAAGCCTTTTGCCGTTGGAATCTTCTGTGTTAGACGAGGGTTACTGTTAATTACAAAGCAAAGTTCAAATCCTAGCTCAGGCTGCTCGTATTTATTATCACACAAATATTCTGCCATTATAGAAATTATGTTAGTGTCCGTTTTTCTTCTTTCCTATTAGAGTTCGTGCAGGATTTTTTCTTTCTTTGCTATAAGAACGTTTTTATTTTAAATGTCCGTTCAGGGCGTACGCAATGGCGGCCATAGTAAAACTCGGTTTATTTATTGTCTCTGAATTAATGCGACTTCTTGAGATATCCTTATAAACATCTATAAAACAAATTTATACAAGAGAAAATCGGGCAATATAAGAAAAACTAAAAATAGCGGATTCATAAAAAAAAAAAAAAGAAGATGGAAATAGCTGTAGCAATGTTATAAATTTCTTTTCTCTACTCTTCTGTTATCATTATTTTCCACATAATATTAGAAATATAATATATATCGTTGAGGAGTCGGAAATGGGTCGCCTGGAAAACAGAACCATGTCGTTATTGTTACTGTTGTAGAGATTAATTCCTTTTTCACCTCGGCAAACGTAAATCTAAGCATCAAACAAAAGTGGGCATTGAGTAGGGGTAAATAAACGTTTAATTTATTTACATATATATAAAAACTAGTAACTTCTATCTATTGCTGTTGTTAAGACAACAAAAGTGGAGAGTGAAACTGGTTGCTGTGGTTAAGACAAGAGTAGAGAGTGAAATTAGAAGTGAAATGGACATTGGTGAAGGCTGTTACCATCAGTAGCATTTCTCCTTCAGTGCAGCGGTGTTAGCATTAAACGTTGGTCTGTTTCGCATTTTTCTCTTTCTCTCTCTCTCTCTCTCTCTCTCTCTCTCTTTAGCTTCTATGCAACTTCTACTCCGACAGTTTCTTTCCTCGCACTTCCCGACTGTGGAATTCCCTTCCACATGATTGCTTCCCCGACGGATACAATCTCCAGGAGTTTAAATGTAAGGTCAATAGACACCTCCTAACATATTAACCTGCTCCCATTCCTCCTGACATTCCCGATGTCTAACATTCATTCCTCCTGACATTCCCTATGTCTAACCACTCCTTCTCTTTACCTTCCCCTATGTAGCCCCATGCGCAATAGTGGCAGTGGAATACCTTGCTTGGGGTGAGATGATTAAAAAAAAAAAAAAAGCTATCTCTCAGTGTGCCGGTGTCGATGTCAACTGCTGACTTGTATATGTTTGTTTGAATTTGAATATATGTAGCCGTCAATCGGTTTTGGTTTTTGAGAGAGAGTGGCTCCGACTGGTCAGATCATAATGTTCACTTTGTTTCGGTTAAAGAACATGTATGCGTGGATCCAAACAATAGAATGGGTATTTACTCAGTTTTCGTTGGGTCCCTGAGCGGCTAAAATCCAGTATGTGTAGAAAATGTAAGAGAAGTGACATAATAAATCTTTTCAGGGTAATTGTTTTGATCAACTTTCCTCCATGATTTCTAGATTTCATAAACTGAATCGCAATATTAGATCGATAGTTAGGACTCATTATTTTAGAATATAAATTGATAAATATCACCATTAGTTATATACTGACAGTTTCGTTTCACACACTTCCAATTTGTGGGTCTCTCTTCCGGCTTATTGCTTTCCACTCTAATAATTTAAAGGAAATGCCAATCATTATTATCTGTTTTCTTAATTCCTGTTCTTTTATTTGTTCACTCACCTTAATTATGTTTTCTTCTCAGATTATTATAAGTTCTGTACCAAACGTTTCTTGTCTCGATTGTGGAATTCTCTTCCGGCTTCTTGCTTTCTATTCAACTTTGATTTTCATAAATGTAAATTCAATGTCAATCGTTATCTTCAGGCTTCTTAATTTCTGTTCTTTTATTATTCTCTATCTTTAATTATGTTTTCTTTATCTCATATTATTACAAGTCCTATGCAAACAGTTTATTCTCTCGTTTGTGGAACTCTCTTCCGGCTTCTTGCTTTCCACTCAACTTTGATCTTCAATGATTTTAATGCAATGCCAGTCGTTATCTTCTGTCTTCTTAATTCCTGTTCTTTTATTGTTCTCGCTCCTTCATTACATTTTTTATTCTCATATTATTATACATCTTATGCTAACAATTTCTTCTCTTGCTTTTGGAGCTCTTTTCCGGCTTCTTGCTTTACACTCAATTTTGATCTTCAAAAGTTTAAAAGCAATGTCAAGCGTTAGCTGCCGTCTTCTTAATTACTGTTCTTTTATTGTTCTCTAACTTTAATTATATTTTCTTATTCTCATATTATTATAAGTCCTGTGCTAACAGTTTGATCTCTCGCTTGTAGAACTTTCGTCTGGCATCTTGCTTTCCAGTCAACTTTGAACTTCAAAAATTTAAATATAACGTCAATTTTTATATGTCTTCTTAATTCCTTGAATCCTGTTCTTTTATTATAATCTCCCCTTAATATTTTTCATTTTCTTTCACAATCGTTAAACTCTTATTCTTCTGTCTTCTTATTCTCGTATTTTTATTATATTTTTCTCATATTAACTCACACTAAGTACTACGTTGTGTCTTTGAGGCTTCATCCATTTGTTGGAGTGAAATTATATTTTTTTTCTAAATTTACAATAATCCTAGGGCGATAAAATACAATTTCCTCCTTTGATGTTAACGGAATGTTTATCCGTGTACTAACGCTTTAATTTCGTATTTAAAATTTTTCAGATAAAGAGATGACAGTTTCCTTAACATATTTGATTTATTTTACTCTAGGTAAGAAAATACACCAACTTAGACGGAAGTGGTTCCTGAATATGAGAAAATATTAGAAAAAAAAAAAACAGTACGAAAAAAGAAAAAATCGCTCGATACAACCGTAATTTCTATGCTAAAAGTTTCTCCTCTCTTGTGAAACTGTTGAGTGTTAGCCTTTTCTCTTTGTATAATTAATGATGCAAAATATTTTATCTTTCTCCAAGACTTTATTAACTTAGAAATAAAAGGAACAGACCAAATAGGTTAAGCCTCATTCTTTATTTGTAGGTAAAGATGCATTTTGTAGATAAAAATCTTTCCTTTTTTTATTATAGTTTCACCTCGAGTAAGGCAATAATGGCACTAAGACGCAGAGGTTACAGGGAGTGAAAGTGAAAGAGAAAGAAATGAAAAAGAATGGAGAGGATTGATGTAAGGACAAAGAAGGAACCCAGTTCCGATAGACAGATGTCGATTGACGCTGCGAAAAATCGAAAAGGAGTTCCACTGGTAGAAACTACAAGAAAAGAAACTTATTATAGAGGTGATGATTTCCTGTAGCTAGTACAAAAGTGAGACCTAATTTCCAATCTAGTAGCACGCTTAATTTGATATCGTTAGTACATCAAGGAAAATCTCATCAGAAAAGCTAGTATGAACATATTGGTTAAACAGACATATGAGAAAAGCAGGTCACTTCGGTGAGAAAATGTCTGAAGTCGACAAGACTATTTTCCAACGCAGTTTTGCGGATCTCTGAACAACATGACTTAAAGTAAAAGTCTTTAAATAGTTTTGATGTCAAAATATTGGCTAGTTCGAGTAAATGTTTTGCGTCGACAAGGAAGATGAAACATATATCCATTTTGGCAACAGAAATGAATGGATATCTACATTAGTTTGTCTAAAATAATAAATCAGCGATTTTCAAACATTTTCCCACAAGAAATCTTTCAGAATGTAGCCAAGAAATAATCATAGATTAATCATATCTATTTTTGGTTAAGTGACGCAAAAGTAATTTCTCTTCTTTAAAACTTACCACACACACACACACACATACACACACACACACACACACACATATATATATATATATATATATATATATATATAGATAAGTAGCGCCTATAATATAAGGAACGAAAAACAAAGACATAAATATGTGTATTACTTAAAAAGTAATGCATGATTAGCAATTAAATTTTTACCGAATAAAGATTAGGGTGTAATGCATAAATATTATACAAAGTTACAAAAATTTACATAATAAATAAATAAAAAATATTAAATAAAGAAAATAACCTACTGAACAAAAGTAAAGAACGATCTTGTAAATACTTGATTGTAAACAAAATATCAACAAAATTTAATATTTGGTAAACATCCACTTATTTTCAATGACTTCTTTGCATCGGCGACCACATGCTTTAATTAATTTCTTTCAAAAATCAGCAGTAATTCCCTCCCATTCGTCTTTCAATAATTTCCATAGGTAATCCTGGTTTTTCGGGTTTCTTTTCTGAGCCCTTTCTCCAATTATCTTCTAAACATTTTCTATTGGATTCAGGTCGGGGTTTTGGGTTGGCCACTTTATTAGGACAATTTCTTCTTCTTCATATAACACCATAATCTTTTGAGCCTTGTGGCAAGATGCATTGAACTGCATAAAAATAGAAGATTCATAAAGATTATGGTGAAATCTTGGTACCACATGCTGCTGAAGAAGCCTTTTGTAAATCTCAGCATTGATATTGCCATGTACGCGGATGACAGGGCTAACTTCTGCAGATCAATCATTCCCCGCACCATCATACTGCTGCCACCAAACTTAACGTTTTTCTTGAGACATTGAGAAAACAGCCTTTCACCTGTTCTACCGCGTACGCAAGTTTTCCCCTCAGAACCAAATATGGAACTTGGACTCGTCACTGAAATGAACTCTATCCTTTTGTGCGTCAGTCTAAACAACATGTTTCCTCGCATACTCCAGCCGTGCACTTTGGTTTCACTTTGAAATGAGAGGCGTCGAAGCTGAAATACGGGCATGCAATCCTGCATTTATTTAACCTGCGAACAGCCGTTTTCCTTGAGATCTTATTATCGGTGTCATACAGGCAATTGATGTAGCAGTTTCAAAATAGTTTTTGTGAATATTTTATTCTTCGATCTTCTCTTTGCGATGTGTTTGGAGGTTTGCCGGTTTTTGGTTTTGCATCTAACGTTTTATCGGTATTATACCTGCTAATTACACGATGAACGACACTTTAAGACCTACGAACAATATCAGAAATTTCTTAAATTGACTTTTCTCTTGATAATTAGCGGTAATGAGTTTTTTCTTCAAAAGAGAACGTCTCGCGTGTAGAATTTGCTATATTCCTTAAAAATAAAGTCCGAATGATAAATGAAGTTTTACTTATTGTTGAAAAGCTCCATCGAATTTTTTTAACAATGTAAATTAAAAGTTAACATCGTTCTATAACTTTTGTCCAGTAGCTTATTTCCTTTGTTCCATTTAATATTCATCTAAAAAAGAATTTTGTAAATTTTTATAACTTTGTATAATATTTATGCATTACACCCTAATCTTTATTTGGTAAAATATTCATTACTAATCATGCATTACGTTTTAAATAATACACGTATTTATGGCTTTGTTTTTCCGTTCCTTATATTTTGGCCGCTACTATATATATATATATATATATATATATATATATATAGCTTTTGATATTTGAAAAAGAAATCTCTGGACCGGCGGATGAGAGCGAGAAAAAAATTTACTCGCCCCCAAATTATTTTACCTGACCGACTCCATTTTCTTAATTGTCGCCTTACGTAAACATAGCGTGAATCGCTGATGGAAAACAAAAAATGAAATTTTAATTAAAATTTCGAACGTGTTAGAATGAATGTAAGTTTTTAAAAAAATAATAACAACAAAATTTGATCTTTCTTCTTAATAATATCATAAACATTTTGATGATAAAACTTTGTTTTTATTATTAATATCATGATATGATGTTTTTTCGTTGTGCAATTGAGTGGAGGTACCTAAATTCGTAGTTTCTTTCTTCTGTTTGACTACAACCTCCATCTCATAGATGATAAAAAACAACCGATCTAATTTTCTCAACAATTTTCTATAAAAAAATCACTTGTATAATTTGTTTTTCAGTGTGTGGTTAAAAGAAGTATGCGTATTTTTTCTCTTTCTTTCAAATGTTCATTTTTACTTTTCGTAAGTGGGGAGGAAATATAGATGTTGAGTCAAGGATATAATTTTTCCAAATGCGTTTCTAAAAACCTGTGATTGTCTTTAATCTAGGCAACAGAAACATTTTTGCTTCACTCTTGAAGCGTTAATTAAACGAATGCTTACACTGATCAGGACGGTAAAAGCGAGCAGAAGCTTGTTAATCAAAATTCCATTTGCCAGATCTTGCTTTGATGATTGCGGGATGTCACTCTCTTTTGTTTAGCCACACATTTCGACGTAAATCAAGCCCCGTGCATGAGACCTAGTGTTCAATATTGTCATTTTAGGTCATTCTAAGTAACTTATGAATCTTCAGTGGCACACTTTTGTGTTTTAAAAGGAATCAAATTTATATTTGAAGGGACATGTTTCATTGCGAGATGTTTAATCGACCGCGGGCGAGTAAAGCAATAAACTTTAAACGCTCAATTAAATTATTAATCGACTGAGTTGATCGGACGAGTGGGCAACAACCTTTCTTTTATGCAGGTTTTATTTAAAATAACAGACAAGTTATTATGCTTATATTTTTTTATATAACTCTCATTTTTTTTCTTTTGAGGACATAAATTTTATACAATTTGTCTGAAAGTTTTGTTTATCCGACCGCTGTCGGCTATACTCTCAGCCATTATCGAGGATAGATTTTATTTTACGAGTAAGGGAATGTATGTACCGTGATGTATGTTTGTGGTGTAGTGTGTATTTTTTATGTTCCGAACAGGGTACGTGCATCTTTAGCGCGTTTGTAGTTGATATTATTAAGTGTTAGGTATTTCTTTTATATTAATAATACTGCCATTATTTTTAGCCTGTTTTTGCATGTAGATGATGCTATGATATTTGCGTTGTCAACAAGTATGTTACGGAGTGGGTTTAAATGAGATCGAATTGAGTTCAGTTCTAAAAGATGCATCGTGAGTCTTCGCGTCAATTTCGGCAATATGATTAATGATATGTAAGTCTTAATTGAAACACAAAGAGAAAGACTTAAAGTTGGAATTTTCGGACACGCCCGTGTCCTCTTTCAAAAAGGCGAGGAAAAACAAAAAAAAAAAAAGAAAGGGGACTCAGTATTACCTCTTGAGGAGACACTTTACATGTCACTTATCAAACCAAAGTAACATAAAAAAATTTAAAAAAAACATTAATTTACAAGAAATCTTCAGGAAAGTTTTAAACGAAAACACAAAAATACAAAAACATCTTGCTATTACAGAGGCATTATATATCAAAACATACTCTCCTACAATCAAGCATACATTATTAATAGTAAATATGAAGTACTGAACGTTTGTTTTTTGTCTGAAATAGAATGATGTTCACTTGATTTCCAGTCGTGCATGTTGTGTGAGAGCTTGGAATTTTGGCTCTTTTTTTTTTCGAAATAAAACCAAATAAATTACTACGTAACAGTCAATATATCGTAAAATGGAAGAACAATTATATATTACTTATCTCCAACAAAATTGAAAATGTTCGGATGTTGGAAAAATTTAATAAAAAATGAATTAAATCTTCCTTGTAGTCCGTACACAATGAAAGATGTTTGAAAGAAATGTTGCTAATAAGTATATATATATATATATATATATATATATATATATATATATATACAAGTATGGGTGGAATAATATTCCTTGTCCAAATAAACACTATTTTTAAAAAGTGCTCAATACAAAGTAGAGCTAATAATATTTATTCAGACATTATAACATGGATATGTTAAAATATCACTACAAAAGTAACTATTTTGTTTCGACACTCCTTGTGTCTTGTCAAGTGATGTAGTTATTTTAAATTGAATGGTTTTAAAAGGTTAAAAACAAGCAAGACCCCTTTAATCAGGGAGGCATTATTGTATGTACAATATGTACCAATCAGAGTAAAGCAACTTCTAATTTGGAGAATATGTGGGCAGACTAAAATTAATCTTAGTGTGCATTGGTATTAAAATTTGAATAAATTGAAATCAGCAATTATTGGTTAACTATTATATCTACTTTATTTTCGTTGCGAATTTAAAAAAATATTTTTTAGTTTAACAATTTAGTAGATTTAGAAAGTTATTCATATTTTAAACGAGGATGAGAAAGAACGCATACATAAATAAACCTACAAACATTCACACATGGAAAAATAGACGAGTATATTCCCAAACACAGACTGGTCATCGCCTTGACTGTATCCAATATGTAGCAATTTAGTCTGTTTAAAAGTTTACGGACAAACTAACAAGTCGATAAAGGCTAAATTTTGTAATTTGTGTATGTATATATGCGTGGGTGTATTAATCTGTATCTGTGTCTGTTTGCTAGTGTTTCTGACTAATTAGAAGTATAGAATAATTATATATATATATGTATATATATATATATATATATATATATATATATATATGTGTGTGTGTGTGTGTGTGTGTGTGTGTGTGTGTGTAAATGATAAAATGATAAAATATCGTTGTGTCATGTGTTTGTTTCAACATTTTTCTGATGGATACTCGTATTTGAGTAAACAGTCATAATGTTCACACAAATAAATTTAAATAAATATGTCGATTAATACAAATTTCGTTATTTTCCGTAAAAGTTCGTAACATTGTCTTCAGTTGCATTTGTACACATTAGGATACAATCCAGATCAGAAGTATTCTTAAAAAATCAGGGTATTTATACGGCTTAACTCGGATATTAGTTACCATGAATGGCGTCATCGCTCCGGTCTATTGGAGTCGCAGTTCTGAAACCTTTCGGAAAATAGATATATTCCAAAGAAAATTGCTCGAACCTTTAGGTTAGTGGTTATTAAAAAAATGTACCGTTTTATGAAAGAAAAAAAAAACAGAATATCCACTCAAATACTATTATTATCCATTAAAAATTATATTTGAACATATACATATGTATTCTTATTTGTTTATATCATCGTCATTAAAATAAACATAACTCAAAGTGGTACATTTGATAACGAACTGTTCAATTCAACATCCAGTGAAAATTATATATGTGCATTCAATTTCAGGGTAGAGGTTTTTTGTGTCCCAGTAATCTGAAGATCGAATCAGGCTGGAGTTCCAACAGCTGTAGGCCTACTTATCAACAGTTAGATAGGCAAAGATCTAGATCGTCTAGATCTAACAGGCGGAAGAGGTCTGTGTTAGTTGGTCTGGCGAAACCAAGGGGGACTTTGACAGAGCAAGCATCCGACAGCCCGAGAGAATCAGGTCTCCCAGATCTCATCCATTTTGAGCTGCGATGGAATGCTTCTGACCAAGTGTGTAGGCTTCTCCGTCGAACAGAGTCGTCGAGAAAATTTAAATTCACTCGAATGGTTCCGTCAAATCCTCATTGATACGCAGTCATCTACGCCACTGCCACCACAAAAGAGAAAAAGAATAGGGAGAGAGGATGTCGGTCTTGATTTTCAGATGCTTGCTAGCAGGTTCCAACGATATATATATATATATGTATAAAGAGAGAGAGAGAGAGAGAGAGAGAGATTTATTACAACAGAAAGAGCAGATTTCGTAAATTTAATAAAAACAAGAACAGTCAACAACCGCAAACCTCCGCCAAGGCAATAACAACATCATCTAAGCGTTTAGCAAAAGATGATTATTAAAAGGAGAGTAACTACAATGAACTTAACCGCTCTCAAGAGTGAAAATACAAAAAAACAAAAAACAAAAACACAACAAATAAAAATGTAAACTGAAATTAAAAATCAGGATGCAAAATTTGTGGAAGAGTTCGTTTTTACTTTTGAATATCCAAAAGTTGTATTTTGAATCTTTGTATATTTAATAATTTGTTTTAAGTTTTATTCTTGGTTTTAGATGGTAATATTAAATTTATATGGTCGATAATAATATTTTTTGAGGAAAAATAATGCGTTCAAAAAATGTGATGACGTCAAGCAATTCAGGGGAGGTAATTCAGTATTTAGTATATGAAACATACAAAAATATTCGTACACAAACCGGAAAAATAACCCGTACCTGATTGAAAATCTAATCAGTTTGTTCCAGTCACGAGACCAATCCTCCCTGAAATTTTTATCCTTATCCATCCAGCGTCTCTTGAGATATCTTGGCCACGGACAGGCGGACAAACAAATAAACGCGACTGAATACAATACCTCAGTCTTAAAGCGGAGATAACAAATGGCAAGTGACAGGAACACATTCAACACGTAACAGAATGGGAAAATGTTCAAATTTGTATGAACACATTAGGAGCACCATCTGTTGAACGACAAATATCGAAACGGTATTTCATTTCCTGCTCCACTCGAACTGATCTGAGCCTAGTGATTTCATAGTTTCAATTATTGAAAGTGTCAAGTCCTCAAGAGTAGCAAACATAATTTGAATAACCAATCTGTTTTTTTAATAAAAAAATCCGTTTAGGTAAAATCTGACGATGAACAATATCCTTTTTTTCACAAATTATGAAAATTTTAATTTTTGCAAATCTGAAAAAAATAAGAAAAGGAAGCATTTAATAAAGAATATAATGAATCCTGACTTTGTGCTCGAATTCAGTCTCTTTCTTATCCGCATTGACTTGACATTCCTCTGTTTTTTTTTCTATTTTCACAGCAATTGCTCTGAAGAGCTTTGCCCTGATGCCCCAACTAAATGAACGCAAACCTTTCATGCATGAATCTGCTCAGTTAAAGAGACAAATTATTTATACTTATCAACGCTCTATATCCACCCCGATATCGAGCACTTTTTATTAAAAAAACTGTTTTTATAGTGAATCTACTAAAGAAAAGAAAGTTTAGTGTATATATATATATATATATATATATATATATATATATATATATATATATCAGATACACAGATACAGAAATTGCCAACATTGCGTCTGCTTACTTTTAACAAAATCTGTTCATACTCAAGGATAATCTTTCGCGTATTATAATTGAAAGATGTCAGCATGAGCTATAACATTGACAGATGTTATCATTCATTTCTCAATGTACCCAAGTACTTACAATCTCCTTCCGAGATCATCTTTAGGGGTGTGTGTCATGATAACAACCAAAAAAAAAAACCAAAACTATATTCCTGATGTGGACCGGTGATGGGATCACGAAATGATAACTCGAAACACGGTGGTAAGGTTAACAACATATATTAAGTCAAAATAATACAAGAGAAAAGAGTAAATATAAGCTTGGCTTACTAGTGACTGACAGACAGACTGTGCTGAGCTTAACATAAGCCACGAGAGTGATTATCTCTCAGTTAATATACTGGTGGGAAGAGTCCATAGTTAAGTGGGTAACGCCCCACAACAGTTCCTAAAAAATACTGTCATTTTTTTTTTGTTTTACATATAACGATTGACAAATTGCTTAGCATTCATTACAACGTGAAAACTATCAAAATTCTTTATATGTCATAGTCATGAAAGTGTTAAAGCATGAAGAGTGTTCTTTTTACAAACATTTTAGAACATTAATAGAGTATTCATAGGTGATTCGATTAATTGATCAAATAATTAATTTATTAAAAAAAGCAGACACAATGTTTGCAATTTATTTAATCTGACAGATACACAGATTTTATACACACACACGCACACATTTATATAGCATTAGTTTGTGATAATGTTTAGTAGTAAATTTTTTCAGTGGATTTACTGATAAAATGTTTCATTGTTCTATATATATATATATATATATATATATATATTATAAGAAAAATTAAGGCAGACACGTCATTTCATGGTAAATCGGAAGTGTGGGCCTATTTTCATCATCAGCTTCGGTCTTTATTGTACAAAAGATTTCACACAAAAAATATCTTTTGCACAATAAAGACGGTATCTGATGATGGTTCGCCTGAAATAGGCCTATATTTCCTATTTACCATGAAATAACGTGTCTGCTTAATTTTTCTTATATTTGCTCTATATGTATTTATATACATATATATTTAGAGCTCTCTTAGAGAGTTATCCTATCACTCTATGTACAGGATACTCCTTTGGATTTTTCTATATCTACACACACACACACACACACACACACACACACATATATATATATATATATATATATATATATATATATATATATATATATATATGTGTGTGTGTGTGTGTATTTGTGTGTGTGTGTGATTTTTTTCACCACATTTTAAACACATTTAAACTTCTATTACTATGAGAAACTCTTCCGCGAATTATGATCACAAGTCTCACCTCTATGGCAAACGAAAAAAAAAAAAGCTTACAATCTTCCATCTTGTGACCTTTACTTAAATATAAATACGCTGAGTAATATTTGCGCTTCTTTAACTTATAATTACACTACATTTAAACATTCCCCTATTCATCTCGGAGGTGAATCGATGTTGATTGCTATCAAAGACTTAGCTGCATATTATCAGCTTCGATCATTCGAGAAGCAATCGATCACTTTTGCTATCTGCAAGAAATCGGCAACTCGACCAATTGAAACCATTACGTTTGCAGAAGAACACCTGCAAGGTAGACACCCGTAGAGTTTTTTTTGTTTTTTTTTTTTTATCTCGGATAGAAAGATAAGTATCCAATAGGCTTCTTGAATGTCTCTATACATTCTTTATCGGGTTCCAAGACTTATCGGTTGTCGATTTACCTGCAGATTTGAATTTAACCATTGTTTTTTTTTTAATATTATTTGCTTTGATTTGTCATTTGATACAATCGTTAACATGTCGTTTGCCTGAAACCTTAGGAAAAATATTTAACATATTAGATTCAAAGGGTTTTCTATGCATGAAAGTAGTTCTCTTGAACATGATCCTTTGTATTTCATAATCATTCATGGTGCTCCTTATAATATCGGTACCGCATACACATCAAATAATTGTAATATAGTTATTATTAATTTAAACATGATTCTCTGGAACACAGTCCTTTATATTTCAGACAATGAACAGTTTTCTTGCAAATGTATCTATATATTTCAAAATTATTCCTGGTGCTCCTAATAATATTGGTACCACTTAAATATCAAATAATTGTAATATATTTATTATTATTTTAAACATAACTCCCTGCAACACAATCGTCTGTATTTCAGACATTGAATAATTTTTCTAAAATTGTATCTATATTTCATGATAATTCCCGGTGCTCTTAATAATATCGTTACCGCTTAAATATAAAATACTTGTAATTTATTTCTTATTAATTTGATCATAGTTCTCTGGCACACAATCCTTTGTATTTCAGACAATAAACAGTGTTCCTGCAAGTGTACTGGTATATTGCATTATCATTGCCATTGCTACTAATAATATCGTTACCATATAAATATCAATTATTTGTCATTAATATCTTATTTTGTTTTATAATCGTCTCATTACAATCAAGGCAGTAGTGCCACTGATGCGCAGGGGGTTACATAATATGAGAATGAAGAGTGAGGAGAACAGGTTACAGTAGATGTCGGAGAAATGATGAGAGAAGAGAGCTGCGTGAGAGCAACGTTTAAAGGGTGGGGGTCAAGGAGATAAGAGATAACAGGTGATGTTGCATTTGAACTCTTAGAGATTGTAGCTATCAGGGAAACAATAATACGGAAGGGAGTTCCACAGGCAGGAAATCCGAGAAAAGAAGCTGTTAGAATAGAAGTAGTGGTTACATTTGATGAGTGACCGTGTGGCTAGTCTAGTAGCTCGAGTAACTTCGCGCCAGGAGAGGGACACCCAGGAGCTAAGTTCGTCGGAGCAGAATCTATGATTGTATTTGTAGAAGAGATACAGGGAATCCACATCTCGTCAGTGAGAGAGAGGCTGGAGTCGAGCCGCCAAGGTCAGGATCGACTACATTGTAGATTCTACTTTGGATTTTTTCGAGAAACCCAAGATGAACAGCAGGGGCGCCTGATCAGTTATGACAGCAGTGTTAATAAACTTTATATTTTCTGAAAGCATTTTTAGACTTTTTAATTTTATTTTCATATTTTTAAATCATTTATCCCAAACAATTCAATAAAGTCATAAAGAATCAAGGGGATTTATGAGTCTGAGACAATATGAACATAAAGACAGGATTATTATTCAAATGATTCATTTCTTAATCGAATTCTGAATTCTGATGGGAAGTGGGTCTTTTATGACAATCGTAATCGAACAACTCAAATTATGACAAAGCAACCAACTAGAGATTATAGTGACTGCTAATGTATTAACCAAGACAGCTTTCTGGAATCACTGTCGATTTATACTGTGGTCAACCCCATTTGACTGTGCCAAAGTGCTCGCTAGGGGGTGCTCTTTAAGTCTATAAAAAGGCAATGATATTCTCACTCACTCTCTTTTTAGTCTTTTTAAATGTGATTTTCAGATGTAGAGGTACGTCGATCAAAACGCTGCCGACAAGACACATTCCCTTCTTTGGTTCTCATTTGACCCTTGAACTTTCTCACACACGTACACACACACACACAAACCAGCACATTCTTTATATAGCTAGTTTTAATGCCATTTTTTTCTTCTTTTTACCATTGTTGAATGTGCGTCATGGTGTAATTGATATCGGCTTGGAATGAGAAATCGGATAGCTGAGTTCGAATTCCAGTTGAATTTGTTGCATTCACTTACGCGGAAATACATGTGGGAATCCGTCTCTTCTCCCTCTAGTTATTGGTTGAATAGCAGGGTAGATTGGATTTTATAGCCTTGATTGACAACCAGTCTACCACAAAATGAAATGGCAACCTACTCCGGAAAGATCTTCTGCTTAGTCAGTCATTTATCGAAACAGATATGATCGCCCAAGCGTGCATCACATATGGCAATTAACGGATTGACTGATAATGGTTTTTGAGAAATATAAAATTTTGAACAATAAGAGTGTTAATACGATAATAATGAGTGTATATATAAAATAAGAAAAAGAGAAATAGACAATTATTTTACATAGCATAAATATGGTAGCAATTTCCTTCCAAGCAGTGTTTAAGTTTGATTTGAAAGTAATTAGTTGAATATGAATAACTGTGTGTCTGAAAAGGTAGTGTCGTTTCAAATATCGGTTTGAACAAGTAATGAAAGCAAAAAGTAGATTTCCCCCTTAAGCAATGGTTAAATTAAGTTTCGCTCGAATATACCGAATGCTAATTAATTAGAAACTTAATTGGCATGTGATAAAACCATGTGAAATACCTTTTTGTTAATAATATGTATTGTCATTTGTTTCATATTGTGTTTTTATTTATCCGGACTCATTTTGGTTCCGCCTATATTGTTTACGGGATAAAATAACCAGGTACCCGTAAATAGTATTCAAACAGTTCATTCTTACATCAATACTGCAACCAACTGGATGAAATTCACATTCAATTAAGCAAAAGAAGCCAGCACTGGTTAACCGCGGAGTTCATTTCTGCGTCATGAGGCTCATAGAAGCACAACGAGATGCAGTACGAGAATTTACCATATTCACTATATTTTACTAAATCTATTGATTTCTTTCCAAATAAAAACAAAATTTGCGAGCATCTTGACTATTTTAAGCGAAAATAAATTCCCATGCAAAGTAGATACGGAAAATGAATTCAAATATTTCTTGGCATGCAAATCTTTAGAGTTTTACTATGAATACATACGTCCCTTTGTACATTAATAGCACACACAGACAAACACACTGACACACACGCACATATATACATATATATTCATCAAGACAATTTGGGAACGTCGGGGTGGTGTAATGATTAGCAAACTTGTCTCGCTAGAATCATTACAATTGAGTAGTGAGTACGATCCTCACTGGGTGTCCCATACTTTCGGCCTTGTGCCACATCTAAACTACACTTAGAAAATCACCATAAAGATAGCAAATTACACCAAACTTCATATATATCCTAAACAATAGCATGAAAACCAAAACCCTGAACAGTGAAGACATCACAACAATGTCTTCGAAATCGGAATGGCTGAATAACTCTGCTCGGTTAAATGAAAACAAAATGAACGACATTGAGTTCATAATCGCTCTATCTTTATCTTGATGTCAAGCATATTATGATGAAAAATCGATTGCCTAAAATGCCTTTCTACCAATAAACTAATGAAAAAAAGGCAATTTCGGCACTAAGCATCTTTACAATTTAACACGATATATATATATATATATATATATATGTCACCCCAAGCAAGGCAGTTTACTGCCACTGGTGTGCAGGGGTTACATAGGAAGAAAGTTATGAGAAAGAGTGACAGGTTATAGGGGGGTCCGGAAGTGGGTAAGAGAAGGATGAGAATACTGATGAGAGTAGAGTGGACAGAGAAAAGAGCATGAGAGAGAGGTTGCAAGTCAGCGAGATAGGCGATGACTATTGAATCTACATTTAAATTCTTGGAGATTGTAGCTGACGGGGAAGCAAGTAGACGGAAGGAAAAACCACAGGCGGGAAGTGCGAGAAAAGAAGCTGTGCAATAGAATTTGCTTTTACATTTTATTGGTTTCACAGTAAAAAGGTTGTACCTAGTCGCTAATCTTGTGGCTCAAGTTCATCGGAGCTGAAGACGTGAAAATATTATATAGAAGAGACACAGGGAAGCCACATTGCACCGGTGAGAAAGTGACTGTATCTGAGCTGCCAAGTCGGGATCAAACACATTACAGACTCTCCATTCAATTTTCTCAAGGATCCTTAGGTTGATAGCAGGGGTACCAGACCAGATATGTCAACAGTATTCAATGCACGGGCAGATGGTAGATTTAAATATGTGCAGGATGGTTTCCCGGCCCTACACAGAAAACCGACCTTCTTAGCAGAGGATTTAGCTATGGATTCTATACAGTCATTCTACTTGAGGTCTGTTGTGAGAGATAACCTGAGGATGCGCAGTGTTTTGCTTTCAAGGAGACTAGCCTGATTTATGTTAATGGTGGGGGTGGGAGCGATTGTCTGTGATGATTAATATATATCAGCTTCGTTTTGGAAGCATTAAAATTCACGAGCCATTTCTTCCCCCAGTCCCCCACGAATTGGAGATTCTTTACAAGCTTTACAGCGAAAAGTGCGAGAAAAGAAACTATTATAGTAGAATTGAAGGTTACAACTGATTATTTTTACGGTAAAAATGTGGGACCTAGATGCCAATCTAGTACCACAAGTAAATTCATGTGATCGAGACGACAGGCAAAAATTCTCGATAGAGCAGAAACCATGAAAATATCTGTAAAAAAGCATTACTAAGAAGTTATTTCCAATTTGGACAACTTCTTCGCAATAAACTGACGACTTGAGGAAGAGATTTAGGGTATGATGCTTTCCCAATACCTAAATACTTAATCTCTTCAGGTTTATAGATAATCGTTGTCTTTTTTTTTTTTGCTAATCACTTGAATTCTTCTTCTGGTATTTTCTTACGTTTATGCAACACGATGCAGTAAATCTTTATTTTAGGGCGGCGCTCGGTTTTTGTATTTGGGAAACAGCAGAATAAAAATTAAGCTTTTCAGAATTTTCTTTTTTTGGTCAGTTACTCAGGTGAGTGCCATACGTGATACACGCTTGAGCGATTATGTCTCTTTCGGTTCAGGACTGACTAGGCAAAAGATTTCAAGCAGTAGGTTGCTATTTCGTTCTGCGGTAGACTGGTTGCCAACCAAGGTTATAAAATCCAATCTGTTCTGCACTTCAAGTCAGTCAGTTAAGTGTATGCACAATACACACGTTAGCGATCTTTCAATCCATGACTGACTAGGCAAAAAATATTTTTTAATTTGTTGTATAAGGTTTAAAATTTTAGTTTTAAATCTAAATAAAAAAATTCGTGATTAATGCAATACTGGTTTTCTGTACATCTCTAGATTTTATTTTAACTTGATCCCGTGCTATTTTGGATAAGGTAGAATTTCATCTTTTCTTACCCTGTCTTTTGATCTCACAGACTTACTAAATCAGTTAAATGCCATACATGATAAACGCTTAGAAATTGACCTCTATTCTGATCTAACACTAACCCTGTCAGTGGAGGATAAGCTGGCTGGTTACATTCAATTCCTCCAAAAGTTTCGAACCGTGACTGACTAGAACAGAAGATTTCCCCGCAATAAACTGCCATTTCTTTCTGCGGTGGAGTAGTTGCCAACCAAAGCTAATATCGTTCCCAAATGCAATTGTGCGTAAGTGAATGAAATAAATTTAACTGGAATTCGAACTCGGCTTCTCCAATTTTGCATTCCGCGCCAATATTGATTGTATATTCTTTTCCTAGATGAATATAGACGTTGGTTAGTTTCTATGACTTGGCCCAAAGAGTTGTGAGTTCAATACCATGCTACAGCAGTGGGTAACAAGTAACTTACAACGTTAGAGGGAGATAAAACATGACTTCTAAAAGAGGCATTAATACACAGGGAATAGAGTTCATATACTCCAGTGTTTGTAATAAAGTGTTCGGATCGAAAATTCTTAGCACTTGAAATGGCAACCAAGATGAGGACAATAGTCCGAATAATGTAAATAGTGTAAATACTACCTCATCTCAGAAATATAGACAAATAGAATGATCTATTATTAAACGTCGTACAAATGGCAACAAAGATGAGGACAATAGTCCGAATAATGTAAATAGTGTAAATACTACCTCATCTCAGAAATATAGACAAATAGAATGATCTATTATTAAACGTCGTACAAATGGCAACAAAGATGAGGACAATAGTCCGAATAATGTAAATAGTGTAAATACTACCTCATCTCAGAAATATAGACAAATAGAATGATCTATTATTAAACGTCGTACAAATGGCAACAAAGATGAGGACAATAGTCCGAATAATGTAAATACTGTAAATACTAACTCATCTCAGAAATATAGACAAATAGAATGATCTATTATTAAAATTCGTACAAATGGCAAGCAAGATGAGGACAATAGACCGAATAATGTAAATAGTGTAAATTCTACCTCATCTCAGAAATATAGACAACTCCTAAGAAAATAGGTATTTGGAAAAACCGCTTAACTTTACTTATTTGGAAAGAAAAATTGGAATTATTCTTGATATGATATTTTTGATATTTTGTTCTAATAAGAAGTATCTGCATTTATCCCTATTGACTAAAGATTTACGAACAATCCGTAATGTTAATCTATAATTTTAATATATAATTCAAATCCGATATTCTACCACGATTTCGCTTTGTCTGATAATGAAAAGACAAAACGAAGAAAAGTATTCATGGAATAATGGCGATTTATTTAACATGTCCTTCTTCTTTTTTCTTCTTTTTTGCCGTGTCTCTTCAGGATGCACCACTTCTCTATCCCTTTTAACGTTTAACATACTTCTCTTGTCTCGCTCATGCTTCTCCTCGCTATCCGTCTGCTCAAGTCCATCAAGTATGTCACACGTTGCTTTCTCTTGTCTCTCATTCCATCTGTAGGTTTCGCGAATCTTCCGTCCCTGCTACTAGAAATTTCAGCAGTCTTCTGATGTTAATGATCAGTTTCTTTTTTGTGTCCATTCTCTGCTAAATGACTTCCTTGCTCAAATGTTCCGTAAGTCAGCATTCTTCTAGAGAACCATGGTTAGGCTGCTTCATGTCTTTCCATTATGTTTGGTGAGATTCGCTTCTATACTGAATGGCAGACATCACATAAGGATGCAGTACTGTCTTCTTTGTTTCCAACAAAATTTTCCTGTCTCTTAATACTCTACTCAACTTTGGAATGCATTCTTAGCCATGCCAATACGCCTTCAAGGTGCACCTCGAGGTTGTGTAATAGAAAGCTAGTCTCGCTCAGACCATTATAATTGAGTAGTGATTTCAACCCTCACTGGGAGTCACATACTTTCGGCCATGTGCCACATCTAAGCTGCACTTAAAAATCAACAATATGCCTTAAGATCTGTGTCGCACTTCCCATCCTCTGTTACCTATTTAAATTTTTGTACTTGTTTGATTTTAGTATCCCCGACTTGTAGTTGGCATTTTGGGCTTTGTTTTTTACGAATGCATTCAATTTTTGTTGTGTATATGTAGTCATTTCTTTCCAATCTCTTTAACTACTTCCCGTAGGAGGTTTTGCAGTTTCTTTTCAGTTTTTGTCCTTAAAATATCATTATTTCTTTGATTCTATATGCAGGCTATTAACGGTTTCTTTCCTTGGGACAGCTTTTCTGATCTTTCAAGTATCTGTGGGGAGGTTTTCAAGAATTATTCTAGAATGATTTATTTTATAAAGAAATATTTTTCTCGCGATCTCTCAGACAATTAACGGTCTCTTTCCTTATAACAACTTCTCTGTTTTTTAAATTATCTGAGGGGTGGTCTTCAGGAAATATTTTAGAATGATCTGTCTTAGAAAGAAATATTTTCTAACGATCTATCTCATAATATACTTCTGTCATACTCTAATGATACGATGATATACGTGCGGACCTCCAAAAAGGTTTGACGATCAGAAATTTGAAGTTGACATCTCTTCTGATCTAACACTAACTTTTCAGTGGGGGAAAACTGGCTGGCTGTTTACATTAAATTCTTCCAAAATCAAATTAGTTTCTTTCCATCACTGTCGTTCAGACCCCGAACTATTGTCGCGATAAACGGATGTCCCCTCGAGGAAGCGTCGCACTTTCAAAGAAAATTGGTCCTCAAACTCTCATCCAACCTCAAATGGTACTCTTATATCTGATCCATCGCTAAAGATGTATGTAAAATGATCAGCTTCCGGTAATATTCCACTACCTGGCTCATCGGGATATCTTCTATCTTTATAAAACCCAGATCAGGCTAACAATGGAGTACAGTTGCCATATTTATGGGGAATCTGCCTAGACATCACTTTCTAGTCTTGAGTTCAAAAACATCTCGGGGTCTTTGTTAGAGAATATTTAATTTTCATGTCTCTCTCACAAGAGAGATGTGGCGAGCCCCTCGTCTTTCTATCACTACGTTTATCGAGGAACTACATTCCTTGATTCCCGCAGGTCTAACCATCATGGCCACTTACATAGTAACAAACAACCCTCCCACATTCTCTCCGTGTTCCATCAATGAGAAGTAAATTCCAGTAAAACAGATTTTTCCCGGGAATTATTGCTATGGCGAACAGACTCTCAAGAGGATGTTTCCAACAATCTCTACAATTTTAACCTGTTCCTGTTTAAAGTTAAGTCTTGTCTTCCCATCCTATCCATATAAACTCCCATTTAACGTAAACATTAATCTCTAATCTCTCACGCATACTGTACAAAAACAAAAAAGCAAGATTTCACTTTTTTTTTCAGTATGACAATATTATTAACCAATTTTGTAAACTACACTAATTACATTATTCGAACTATTATTGTTCATCTTTATTGTCATGTTTACAATATTTCGGCTGTTTTACACTCTGTCCTTCTTCAGGTGCTAGAAATTTCGAACCGAACTCTTTATTACTATCACTGAAGTATATCATTATCTTTCCATATGTGATGCCACTTCGGTTCGAAATTCCAAAAGAACTGAAGAAGTCAGGAGCGTACAACTGTCGAAAGGTAGTAAATATACTAATAAAGATGTGGATAATAGTTCGAACAGTGATAATCGTGTAAATACTGCCTCATTTAAAAAGCATACACAAGTGAAATTTTAAAATTTATTAAATGGGTGAAAAGAAAATTTAACCCCGTGAAAACTACGTAAACATTTATTTATACAATGTTTTTTTCAGGTTTATTATATTCTCAATCGTCGCAGTCGGAGGGACATGACGAAAGAAAAAAATAGGCATCCTTTTCCGTTAAGATCTGTTGGCGGTGTCTCTCAGGCATTCCACCATTGTCATGTTTTCGCTAAAAGCATAGACAGGACGAAAGATTCCACGTTCCGATGATTGTACCCTGCGTTGCCCGAGCCACCCACTTTTCACTCCCATCCTAAAAAGAGACAATACGACGTGCGGCCATTGCCAACACTTGACTTCGATCGACCTGCTTTGCTTTGTTTCTTCTTCTTCATGATCATTTCAGAAGGCCGGGGAACACAACGGGCGAAATGTCGCGATAACGATAATAATATTGAGGACAAGCGCCCAAGTATTAATAATCTATTCTGTCTCTAAACTCTTTGCTGATTAACAAGTCAGCTACCAGATTTTAATTTCAAGTAGCTTAAATCATCTTCTGTGGCGTGTTCCTTTCAGGACTTAGGCGATCATGACCCTCCACATCTTCTTACTCCTTGTAGCTCTTAACACCCTTTCTATTCTTACTCTTCTCAAACCTTGCTCTGCCATTCATTTGCTCAAGCGCATAAATCTAGAATATAAATATATAGAAACTAGCATGACAACAAAGTGGGGGATCAGTTTATACATTTATTGTGATATAAAATTGATCTCCCACTTTATATTCACATTATAATTTTTATTTGTTTATTTAATACAGATTAGGTATGAATCTACCTATTCGCAATACTGATTAGTTATTTATAACTCTTCTTTTATGTGCCGTGTACCTTTAAGACGTAGGCAATCATGGACATCCACATCTTCCTATAAATTGTAGCTCTTAAAAACCATTTCTATTTTTACCGCTCCCAAACCTTTCTCTATCATCCATTTGCTCAAACCCATCAAGTAAGTCACGCATTGATTTCGCCTGTCTCTCTTCTCGAAACCCTCTTTCCTTATTGCATATCCCAGAAACTTAATCTGGCTTTTCTTGATGTTAAATATCGGTTTTCTTTTCATTTCCCTTTTTTCCAAAACCTCGTCGTTGCTCCAGTGTTTCATCAATGTTATCCTCAGCATCCTTATGTAGAAACACATTTTGGTTGCTTGAATTCTTTCCTTCATCTTTAATGAGATTTTCCAGCATTCGATGCTATATTGAAAGACAGACATTACATAACAATCTAATACACTTTTCTAAATAAAGAGACTAAAAACATTTAGAATGTTTACATTTATAGTAATCTCGTTTGCTAAACATTTTAAATTGACTTGCTTGATAAATCTATTCGGAATAAATTTCACGAAATATCAAGCAAAGCGACGCTAATGTTATTTCTTAGAATATATTTCTGAGACAAATACAAATTCCCCTCTTCTCTCTTGCTTTTTATCATCATTGAACACATTTTCGCACGCATGAGCATAAAACAGTCATGCGTATTTGAATCACAGTAGATCTGTCTTTTCATCTCTCTAGAAATGAGACCTTGTTACGCAAAACATTGTTTAAGATTGCTTCAGGGATCTGCAAATTCGATGTTTGCGTGGTCAAGGAAAAGAAGTTGTATAATACATAGATAGTTGTATAATAAATAGAGAGAGATAGAAATACATCCTAGGATTATGTAAATCCATAGACATATATAAGAAATAAATATAAAAAGAGGAAACTAAAGACTATAGTTGATGTGTACATGACGGATATATATATATATATATATATATATATATATAGAGAGAGAGAGAGAGAGAGAGCAAATATAAGAAAAAATTAAGGCAGACACGTTATTTCATGGTAAATCGGTAGTTTGGCCTATTTTAGGTGAACCATCACCAGCTTCCGTCTTAATTGTACTAAAGATTTTACGCGTGTAAAATCTTCTGTACAATTAAGAGGGAAGCTGATGATGGTTCGCCTGAAATAGGCCAAACTACCGATTTACCATGAAATAACGTGTCTGCCTTAAATTTTCTTACATTTATACACATGTACGATTTTATTATAAAATTAAGTTGAATAAGTC
>JBBBDQ010000921.1:1840000-2060000 GCA_037127315.1 Ascarosepion bandense | reverse complement strand
TTTTTAAGTAAAGGCCTTTTTCTAATACTTCAACGTTTTGGGGAAATTAGGTTTTTGAATTTGTCCAGCGTCTGTAATATTTAAAAAAATTTTTTTCTTTAGTTTCTTTCTTTTTCCCTCCCTTCTTTCTTTTATCTCTCTTACCAACTTTTTTCCGTGTTGCTTAAACTTACGTCGATTTAACACGGCTGTCTGTTAATTTTTAGTTACATTCTCCCTTTTTTTTGCGAACCCAGATGATGTCAATTTTTTTTTCTTTTCTTATTTATTTGATTTTATTCTATCTTTTTCTTTTTCTTTTTCGTTTTCTTTTTCTTTTTCTTTCCCTTTATTTTTATTTTTATTTTATTTTATTATGTATTTTTTAATTTCTTTGCAATCTATTTAAAAAGGAAAAGTAGACTAATTTTTCTCCAGTTTCTGAAAGGTTTTTTCTGTTGCTGAGGTGATGTGTCGTCCCCCGTGGGGATCTTCATATCGAAATGGCCATTCAACATCTTTGAATTAATCCTTTTTTAATATATATATATATATATATATATATATATATATATATATATATGTGTGTATATGAAGGACCTGATCTATATGAAGACAAATACATACACACACATATATATATATATATATATATGAAAATATATATGAAGACATATATATATATATATATATATATATATATAGATAAAGGGTGAAATACATCAAAGTTATATTTTAAAGACCTGAAACACACACACACACGTACACACACACACACACACACACACACACACATATATATATATATATATATATATATATATACAAGTATGGGTGGAATAATATTCCCCATCCAAAGAAACACTATTTTTAAAAAAGTGCTCAATACAAAGTAGAGCTAATAATAATAATAATATTTATTAATAAATTATAACATTGATATGTTATAATATGACTACAAAAGTAGCTATTTTGTTTCGACACTTTTTGTGTCTTTTCAAGTGATGTTGTTATTTCAAATGAATGGCTTTGAAAGGTTAAGAACAAGCAAGACCTCTTTCATCAGGGAGGCATTATTGTATGTACAATGTGGACCAATCAGAGTAAAGCAACTTTTACTTTGGAGAATATGTGGGAAGACTTAAAATTAATCTTGGTGGGCATTGGTATTAAAATTTTATAAAATTAAGATCAGCATTATTAATTAACTATTATATCTACTATATTTTTTTGTTGCTAAAAAAAAAAAAAAAAAACTATATGTATATATATTTTAACAATTTTGTAGATTTAGAAAATTATTAATATTTTAGACGGGGGAG
This sequence comes from Ascarosepion bandense, assembly GCA_037127315.1. NCBI lineage: Eukaryota > Metazoa > Mollusca > Cephalopoda > Sepiida > Sepiidae > Ascarosepion > Ascarosepion bandense. The sequence goes on along the minus strand of JBBBDQ010000921.1, from coordinate 2,058,699 downwards.
AGAATAAGAACGCATACATGAATAAACTTACAAACATTCACATATGGAGAAATATTCACAAACATTAGTAAGAAAAAACATATACATAGTAATACACCCATGTATATATACATACACAAATTTCAAAATTTAGTTTTTATCGAGATGTCAATTTGTCTGTTAACTTTTAGGCAGGCTAAATTGCTACATATTGGATACAGTCACGGCGGATTCATAAAATCACTGGCCTCATATGAATGGGGTCAGAATAGACATAATCATATTTCAATGCATGAACACATAAGCGGGAATAAATATATACTTACGCAAAACCATAAAACAAACTTAAATGCGTATGCATGTGCAAAACGTCATACATATATATATATATATAGAGAGAGAAAGTTCAATACTGTTCATATGAAGTTATGACTGTAAGCCTCGGTTGTTTAGCTCGCGTGTGCGTGTGTCTCTGCGCATGTCAATGGTTGTATATATGTAAAATTATGTCTGTGTATGCGTAAGAGGCGTCATGACAAAAATACATATTCCCACCAAAGTCAATCCCACCTTCAACAAAAGTTCATCAATATACGTATCTCCGTATACATCCAGTATTTTGAAATAAAATTAAAACAGTTAGTTAGACGATCAAAAAAGCATGAAACTTAAGAAATCTATCTATCTATCTATCTATCTATCTATCTATCTATCTATCTATCTATCTATCTGTCCATACATACGTACAGATATAAATATATATACACACTAACAAATATAGTGAATTTATGAATCCGCCGTGACTGTATCCAATATCTCTCCCCCGTCTAAAATATTAATAATTTTCTAAATCTACAAAATTGTTAAAATATATATACATATAGTTTTTTTTTTTAGCAACAAAAAAAATATAGTAGATATAATAGTTAATTAATAATGCTGATCTTAATTTTATAAAATTTTAATACCAATGCCCACCAAGATTAATTTTAAGTCTTCCCACATATTCTCCAAAGTAAAAGTTGCTTTACTCTGATTGGTCCACATTGTACATACAATAATGCCTCCCTGATGAAAGAGGTCTTGCTTGTTCTTAACCTTTTAAAGCCATTCATTTGAAATAACAACATCACTTGAAAAGACACAAAAAGTGTCGAAACAAAATAGCTACTTTTGTAGTCATATAATATATCAATGTTATAATTTATTAATAAATATTATTATATATATATATATATATATATATATATATATATATTGTGTTGACATAAAACTTTGCTAATCAACAATGACAGTTACGAAAAATAGCAAACGCAGTTCGTATAATTTGTAATACGGTTCTATGCCGTCACACCGCGTGAGAAATAATAACAGAATCATATAGTTAAATGCAATGTAATGTGTTATGACCAGATTAAAACGTGATTTTATTAAGTTAGGGTGGTTTGGATTTAATGTAGATGGCCTCCAATATCTGAAGTTTCTTTTTACTGTGTGTATGAATGAGGATTTTTGTATTGTTATTATTGTATATGTTGACTATTGTATATTTATATATATATATATATGTTTATTAATATTTATTATTTATATTTATTTATATTGATTATTGCATATATATATATATATATATATATATATGTGTGTGTGTGTGTGTGTGTGTGTGTGTGTGTGTGTGTGTGTCTGGTGCATATTATGAAGTTCATCTTATGCACGTGATTTATTACATTGATCACTGTTTTATTAATACCATATCTATCTATCTATCTATCTATCTATCTATCTATCTATCTATCTATCTATCTGTCAGTCTGTTCTTAATCTATCTATCTATCTATCTATCTATATATCTATCTATCTGTAGATAGATAGATAGATAGATAGATAGATAGATAGATAGATAGACTGAACAGACTAGATAGATAGATAGATAGATAGATAGATAGATAGATAGATAGATAGATAGATATGAACAGACTGAGATAGATAGATAGATTTGAATATTATAATAATGTAGATATATATAACATATAATTACGGGTTGAATTAGAGATACAATCACTAGAAGACACACACGCACACATATATATTCATATATTTGTTTCTATCTCTCTCTCACACGCACTCTTTCTCTCTCGTGTATCTATCTATCTATATATATATATATAAAGTATCTATATATATATATGTATATATATATTAAGTTTCTATATATATATATATGTACGTATATATCTATATCTATATCTATATCTATATATCTATATATATATATATATATATATATATATATATATATATATAAAGTATATAACGTATCTGATCGATATGATAGATATGGAGGAATCTGATGGAAGACGTATGCGTTTCAGATTAGAGTACAAGTAATGTTCATGATAAATATACACTGTTAAAACCATTCATGTAAACATCACAATTTCGCCAAAGGAATTAGAAGGCAAAGATGTCGACAAGAAAGACTGTTAGAAATAAATAAGTTAGAAATAAATAATTTGATATAGAGAATGGAAGGGAAGTAAAAGCAAGAACAGCAGAGACTCCTGACTGAATGAGCGATGGCAATGGCAAGTCCATTAATTGTGCAGAAGCCATTACTGGATCCATTCTGGCCACAATACATAATGCTTGAGTCAAATTCATCATGGCGGCATCGAACTAGTTGTTTGTTACCGATAGCTTATCTAACGTCGCCCATGTTTGCTTGTCGGCAAATATGAAACGATTCTTACCCCTTCGAATTTATTCTTTCATTCAGTCATTTCTTGATTTCTGATTCTTTCTCTATTTCGGAGTTTACTTTTTCCTTGACATTTTAAAAATTCTTTTTGACTTATATCCTTCAATTTTATCATTTTGCATAATTTCATTTCGTAAATGTATATTTCCTCTTTTTACAATTTTCACCAAAGCAACTAAGACATAATAAATTTCTGAATGTGAAAGAATCAGAAAAAGAAAAAAAACATTATTTAGAGGCAAAAGCATTTAAAAAGAATTAGACAAGCCTGTGTTTGATCAGGAGTAACGGTTTATTGTTTATTTCCTGTTTAGTGTCGGGTTTCCTGTTCTTTCCGAAAAAGAGGCAAGTATATAAAAGCAAAATAATAATTAGAACAATATTGTATATATTGCTAGTAGAATATAGCTTAGAAGAGACGGGGAATATGCAGAAAAGCAGTAAATTGTGAAGCGTCATGATCGTCCATGTCTTAAAGGACACGAGCCTAAGAAGTGAGCGAGCTTGCGTAAAAGGTTTAAGAGCAAGAAAGGACAGAAAATATCAGAGAAACAAGATCGCCCACGACTTAAATGTCACAAAGAAAAAAGCTTGTGAAAATAGATGTCAGAACAGAGATTTGGTATAATAGAGGAAAAGTAAAATATTTTAAGCGTTGCAAAGGACTGGAAATTGGAGAGGGGCATGATCACCCACTTCCTATAGGGATATGGTGCATAGAAGAAGAGGTGACTCTTAATAGGTTGTGAATATAATATTTCTTGTGAACTCAAATATAGATGAAAATTTTATGAATCAGAATTATTTTTACTTGACGAGATACTGAAATAATTCCTCGTTCGGTTACAATTTATTTTGTCAATTTATTTTGTCACATTCATATCACTGTAAAATGCACAATTAAATTGTACAGCAGCCTCATGTGCAGCAGCAACCACCCATCCATACATACATAAATAAACAAACAAACAAACAAATAAATATCCAGTTCACACTCCTCCACTGTTTTTGAGCTGGAGTAGAGGTTTATCAATTATTTCCTCTTTTTTCAATCTCTTTCACTACCCGGAGTACCCTGTATCTTAGTGGTGTAAATTAATTAAAAAGAAAATGAAAAAAAAAAAACACAAACAATAAAACACATTAAAAATTATCAGTGCGTGGCAATTATTATTTTACGCAGAGCCTAACGATAAACTATCCCTCAAATTTTGTTCTGCAACTGATAGAATTTTAAAACAATGTCGTTCCAAGTCTTTTAGCATCAATCAGCTAGAATTTAATATACCCGTTGTCTTTCACTAAATTTTTTGAATCGATACCGAGAATTAAAATGTCCTACATAGGAGGGAACCGAACGGCGGATCATTTTCTGAGTAATATCATTATTCCATTGGCGGCTTTACTTGTCCGTTGCCGAACAGCCGGAATACCAAACAGGGATGCAGTCTTATTCTTTCATGCGCCGTGTCCCTTCAGGACGAAGGTGTTTATATCCCTAGACAACATCCTTTCCCTTGCAGCTTTTAATACATTTTGTCTTGTGATTTCTCCCAAACTTTGCTCTGCCATTTATTTTCTTAAACTATTCAAGTATGTAACGAGCTGTTTTTCCGGTCTTTTTTATTCTATCCACCCTGAGATTATCAGATTCTGGAAGCCCTTCATCTTCATTACGCATCCCAGAAACAAAAACTGTCTCTTTCTTATATTAAGCCTAATTTTCCTTTTCATTTAGATTCTTTCCATAACCTCGTCGTTGATCAGATATTCAGTCTATGTTATTCTCAGCATCCTTCTGTAGAATTACATTTGTACCACTTATGATATTAATTTTAATCGGAAATACGTGTGTATTCTGTTTACTATTTAAAATACTCTTTATGGATCTCAACTTTTTTCATAGCTTGTTTCATTGTTTACGGTAAGCATTTTAATTTTTCCTAAAATAATTTATTATCCATATTCAAATAATCTTTTGTGTCATGTAAAAAGATTAGGTATCAGCCACGTCCTATTATCTATAGTTTTTCTACTTAATATTCATTCACCAGTTAATAGATATTTTCTCGTGTGAGATACGCTTATTTAGAGAAAACAATCGACCATTTCCAAGTGGAAAGATAAGAGACTGATTTTTGAATAATAGTCTTAATAGTAGCTACAGACATAGATGCAAACACGGGTATGTAAATAAGTGTGACTGAGTATTATAAAGTTTCATTCTTTTTTTATTAAATTCTTTTCATCTTCATTTATTTATGTTACTAAAAGCAAGCCACCAGCATACAAGAGTGTGAACGAACCAGAAAAAAACATCAAGGAATAAAAACAATAAAAAAATAGGAGTGTCAACGTTTTTATAATAAAATTCTTCTTCTTCTTCTTCTTCTTCTTCTTCTTCTTCTTCTTCTTCTTCTTCTTCTATGTACCCTGTCCTTTCAGGACGTAGGCGATCATGGCTTTCCACGTCTCCCTATCTCTGGTGGCTCTTAGCACGCCTTCTCCTGTTACAACATGCAACCCTCGTTCCATCATCCAATTTATTATGTCCTTCAAATATGTTATCAGCTGCTTTCCCCTGTCTCTTTTTCCATCTATCTGGCCTGTCAGGTTCTCAAAGCCCTATCTGGCCTATCAGGTTCTCAAAGCCCTTTTTTCTCATTGCATATCCCAGACACTTCAGCTGTCTCTTCCTGATGCTCAATATTAACTTCCTTTTCATCTCCATTATTTCCAAAACCTCATCATTGCTCACATGCTCGTTCCATGATATCCGCAGCATCCTTCTGTAGAACCACATTTCAGTTGCTTCCAGTTTTTTCTTCATCTTTGATGATATTGTCCATATTGAGGAACTGACAATACATAGCAATCCAGTACTCCTTTCTTTCTAGCGAAATTGTCCTGTTTCTTAATACTTTACTCAACTTCTGGAATGCTTACTTCGCAATGCAAATTCGCCTTCGGATCTCTGTTGCACTTTCCATCTTCTGTTATTAACACTTCCCAGGGATTTAAATTTTTGTACCTGTTTGATTCTAGTATCCCCGACCTGTATTTGGTATATTGGGCTGCCTTTTTTACTGATGACCGGTTTTCTTGCAGTTTATTTGTAGTCCTTTCTTGTCACTCTTTTCGGTTACGTTCTGTAGGAGGTCTTGTAGTTTTCTTTCTGTGTCTGCTATGAACACTGTATCATCTGCGTACCTTAGGTTGTTTAAATTGTGGCCTCCAATGGCCAACCCAGGCATAACTTCTAGAGTCCTCAAAATATTCTCGCTGTACAAATTCAACACATCCGGTGAAAAGACACATCCTTGCCTTACGTCTCTTTCTATCTTTGTATATCTGCTGAGTCGTTACCTGTTTGTATACAAACGGTTTGCTACCAGTAAAGATTCTTGATTTCCCAAATATGTCAAGGTTGCCGAGCATCTCCATCAATTCTTTGTGGTGTATTTTGTCAAACGCCTTCGCATTATCAGTAAAGCACAGATACAAGTCCTTCTTCATTTGTATTGACCTTTCGGAGAGCATCCTAATCATAAATATGGCGTTACTTGTTCCAGTGTCTTTGACAAAACCGCACTGTTCTTGCTCTAACTCTGGCCTGATTCTGCTTTTCGCTCTATTCATCAGGATTCGGATGATTTGAATGACTTAATATAAGTTTTTTTGAAATAACAATAAACGATGGAAACCAAAAACGGGATTTTGATTAACATAATTTTTTATAGACTCAAATAAATTATTATTTATTGTGATCAATTGATTATTGGTGTAAGGTGTTGATTTATCTTTGAATTATTACTTCTAAACAGGTACTATATAATGGGCACTTCTTTTTGGTTTGTAATGAATTTGTCATGTTTAGTCATCATTTCAGGCTTCAGTCAGTTAAGTGACATACGTGATACAAGTTTGGGCGACCATATTTCGAAAGGCACATGACTGACTTGGTAGAAGACTGTTGTTGAATAGTACAAACAATAAATTCTTAATTTAAATTCCTCGAAAACAAAACTGCTTTACAGTAGTCACCTGAGATACCCGTTTCCGCCTTCCATAAGGATGGCTGAGGCTAACGTCCAAGAGAGTAACTCGTTGTAACTTCTTAGGTTCACATTCTCCTCTGACATGAAATAGAAACTCAGTATTTAATCCAATGATAGGACAGGTTATAAGAATGTTGGTTCACTTTGTAGCGCTGGACAACTTTAATCTCCAGAATCTATATTGGATATTTTTAGGCCTATCATTTGCCCATGCTTAGAATATTGCTGCCACGTATGATGTGCTGTTCCTTCTACAGTGATCCTTGATAAACTTCAATGAAGAATCAGCAATGTTATTGGTTCTAAATAGGCTTCTCGGCTTCAGTGACTCACCACGATGGGGAAGTCACGGAAGCCGACACGCCAAATCAGAAACAATAACATTGCTGATTTTTCTTTGTATTTTTTTCACTATGAAAAAATAAAAGTTCATGATAATTTCTCGGGTGATGTATTTAATATTTGGTAGTTAGTCATTATGAATTTACGCACAATATTAGTCAATTTACAGTCGAGCTGTCTAGATGTAGCCGTAAGTTATATGTCAACAGTTTTTTTTCTAGCTCTTCGTGCATGTAGAACTATCTTCCAGTTCCACGCTTTCAAATCAACATTACTCTTTAATAATTTATATTCACTGTCAATTGCTATCTGCCGTCGACCTGGTTACTTTTTCTTTGTTCCCTCTCCTTATAAATCTTTATGTTTTTCAATTCTTCTCCACCCAGTAAGACCTTCTGGTTTATTGGAATTTGATTGGAATTAAACTTGCATTAAAAATTTGGAGACAGAGTGTATTGAAGAAAGTGTTAAAGATGAACGGGATTCAAGAGGATAGAAGATGGCAAGTGACGTTGCATTTAAATTTTTAGAAATTGTAACTATCAAGGAGGTAAGTAAATGGAAAGGAGTCTCACAGGCGGGAACTGCTAGAAAACGAACTGTTTGAGTAGAAGAGGCGGTAAGATGTAACTATTCTAACGGTAATATGATGGGACCTAGAGGCAGATGTGGTCAGTCAGTTAAGTGCCATACGTGATACACACTTTGGACGATCGTCCAAAGCGGGTATCACGTATGGCACCTGAGACATGACTGACTGGGCAGAGTATTATGCCGCAGCAGGTCCTACTATTTAACCAATAACTGGAAGGAAGAGACGGATTAATATCTTTCCCAAAGGTATTTCTGCGTAAGTGAATGCCAAGAATTCAATTGGAATTCGAACTCGGCTCCCCGATTTTTCGATCCAAGACGATATCAACTGCACCACAACGCACATCCAATGTGGTAGCAAGCTTAAATTTAAGTGATCGGGTACCAGCGAAAAGCTTCTTAGAGCAGTTGCACTGAAAATATTTCTAGAAAAATACAAAAGGAAACAACATCATGACGGTGAGAAAGTGACTGCCAAGTCTGGATGCCAAATCAGGACCGATTACATTGGAGATCCTTGTTTGGATTTTGTTGAGAATCACAAGACGAACAGCAGGGGCACACTCCTACTATATTACTTCTAGTCTCTATGAAGTTCTAACCGGTCCACATACGCAAAATTATTGTCTGTTATCGGGATGGGAATGAAAATAACAGTTTAAAATATCTAACCCCATAGTGCATTTACAATATATGACAAAACTATAATAAAGAAACTAAACAAAATAATTTTCTTAATATTCCCAGACAATCCTTAATTGTGACAGTTAACATGATGAATTTAATGCAAAACATAAATAAAAATAGTTATTTATTCAAACAATCATTCAAACACACCCTCGTCCAAACACATAACAAATACGAAAAACAAACTCAAAATACGAAAAGCAAGAACGGACATTTCTGGCCATTTAACGGGAGAGGAGCAATTAAATTACAAAAGTGGGGACAAATATTAAAAGGGGCCAATGTGCATACATCCAAAGAGAAAACTTATCAAAACAATTGCCATGACAATATTTAAAGAAAAAAAACATAGGAAATCTACGTTACGTAGTAGAAAAATAAGCCGAAATGCCAGGTTAGAAGCAATAACATTGCAGAATGTCTAAATACATAGTAAAAGCACCAGACGAATGGTAGAATTATCAATTTTATGACATATGTGATACAGGTATGGGTGATCATATCTTTTTCGATCCATGACTGACTAGGCAGAAGATTTTCCACAGTAGCTTGCCATTTCTTTCTGCGATAGCCTTGGTTGCCAACCAAGGCTATAGAATCCACTCTGTTTCATTCAACCCTGGAAGAAGAATAGATGTTTTCATACATTTCAATGGTTATATTACGGATACGGGTGTGTGGCCGATTGGTTAGAACGTTTGATTTCTGGCCCTGGAACCTGGATTCGAGTCTCATCATAGTCAATTTGACTTCTTGATGATATCGCTCTGGAGGAGGGGATCAGATAATAAAAGATATACCATGAGTTGACTCAAGCCTTGTGAAGGAAATTGGGTAAATGGGATCCTGGTGTATAATGTCACTGGAAATGATAGAGTTTTGCCAAGAAGTGTACTTTGCACAGGGCTACACAGGTGTCAGGCAGATTTTGTTTTAACGAGTGAATGTCAAAAATGCGTCAGCACCCGAAATGGTAAAGAGTTCTGCGGAAATACCAGGTGTCAATTAACTATTTAAGTGACATCAGCTGTCACGGAGAGACAGTTCGAGTTAAACCGAGTTGAGGACAGAAGAAACCGGCCTTCTGGCTGGTCCAACTGGTATGGGTGTGTATTTCGATCAGACCAAACCACTCACTCCACAAACAAACCAAGTAAAAATAAAGACATAATTGAATATCTTTTATTTAAAAATAAAGTGTTAATGTCAGTCATTTTGAAGGGAAAGAACAAGTCACGTGTGGCCCAGAAAATTCAGTCCTTTTGAAGTGAAGAAAACAACGTTTAGTTCGAGCAGATTCTCTCCTAATTCTTACGAGTATATGGAGGAAAACACGAAGAAGATGCATTTATGTCTCGTCAGTTTTGATTGAAGAAGAATATACCAAAAGAAGGGTATATAACATTTTTCCCCAGTTGAACTGTTTGCAGGTTTTAATTTTCGTCGTCGTCATCTCAGTATATATAACAGCCCTCTAAAACGAAATCACAAGTTCCAGAAACTGAAGCTAATGTCCGCTCAACATAGTTGCAGTATAAACCAGAGATGGCGGTTGAACAAACACAAATGTCTGCAACGGGGATCAGCTAGCCACCCTAGTAGACTTTCATACTTGTATATGAGTAGCCAGCCATACATAACGGATCTGACTGGAATTTGAACGCAATTCTCCGATTCCTTATTCCGAGACATTACACCATAATCAACTTAAATTTGAGAAATCTCTTGTAGTTTGCCACAGTGTAGAAATAATATGAGAAATCCCAGTATTGATTAAACGATGCTGGTAAAGATTTAGAGAAAAAAATTAAATTAATGCAGACGAAAGAATACAAAGTTTTTAAAGTTGTACCCGCCGACAAATACTGGTAGGTTCCCTAGCTGAGTGGAGTTTAGTTGCTGTTGTAGAATGGCTGACACCTCTGCATTACTCTCAACATTTATATAAGTTAAATACATCTGGTGAGAAAATACTTTAATTTAACCGCTTTCTACGTTTACTTTTTTGTACGCAATTAATATTACATATTATTATATTATATTATATTATATCATATTATTTTGTACGCAATTAATATTATCACTATGTGCAGATAGGTGACTCTCAATATATTATTCCAACATCTTTCTCGAATGTATCTATATTTTTTCGCAATTCAAAAAATATTGCTGCTGTAAATTATCAAATGCATTTGCATAGCCTAGAAGCTACATCTGCATTTTAATTGCGCTGTTCAATATAATTTTCAAAAAATCGTTTCACCCCAAGCAAAGCAATGAAGCCACAAAGTCTAAAAACACTGAGTGAAAGAGGATATGAGAAAATATTAAGGAGAAAGAAGAATAAAATTAACAAAGATTAGGGCAATAGTCCGAATAATGTAAATACTCTAAATACTACCTCATTTCAGAAATATAGACAAATAGAATGATCTATTATTAAACGTCGTACAAATGGCAACCAAGATGAGGACAATAGTTCGAATAATGTAAATAGTTTAAATACGACCTAATCTCAGAAATATAGACAAATAGAATGACCTATTATTAAACTTTGTTACAGGGTGATGATATGAGGTCAGAGAACGGCATTAGAAATTTACGAACTGCGTCTGCCATTCGGTGACTGTTATCGTCGCATAGCAATGTTTTATGTCCAAACAAGATGATATCATCTTTGATGGAGGATGTCTTTACATCCCTGTAACCTCTCTGAAGATGGATCATGTGAGCCGAAAGCTTAGAATCAGCATAATAAAAAATATCTAAATGTTGGACAATTTTTGTCTTTATTTTCACCTGAAATTAAAGCCAAAATACGATGTTTAGACCGTATCATGATTAAATATAATAGACATTTATTGTCTGTTACATTTAACAATATATGTTTAGAACATATATATATATATATAGATTCGAGCAAAATCTTTTGTACAATAAAGACGGAAGCTGATGATGGTTCGCCTGAAATAGGCATATACTACCGATTTACCATGAAATAACGTGTCTGCATTTATTTTTCTTATATATATATATATATATATATATATATATATATGAGTGTGTTGAATATATATATATATATATATATATATATATATATATATTGTCATTGTCATCCGCAGACAGTCTTTTCTTTTTCCCTCCCTCTTTCCTTTATCTCTCTTATCTCCCACCTTTTTTCCGTGTTGCTAAACTTTACATCAATTCCACACGGCCGTCCGTTAATTGTTAAGTTACAATTCTTTCCTTTTTTTGAGAACCCAGACGATGTCAATTTTTTCTTTTCTTGTTTATTTGATTTTATTTTGTTTTATCTTTTTCTTTTTTTCTTTTTCTTTTTCTTTTTTAATTTCTTTGCAAATCTATTTAAAAAGGAAAATTAGACTGATTTTTCTCCAGGTTCTGAAAGGATTTTTCTGTTGCTAAGGTGATGTTTTATCCCCCGTGGTGATTTTATTATCGAAATGATCATCAAACATCATTGAATTAATCCTTTTTTAATTTATATTTGCTCTGTAATATTTTATTACATGGAGATCTCTTCCTGTATCATTTTTTAATATTAAAATAAAATATTTAATATTAATTAGGATCGGGTTTTTGGAATTTACCTTCCTGCTTTTTTCGCTTGGACTAAAGTATCTGAATTAATATATATATATATATATATATATGTGTGTGTGTGTGTGTGTGTGTGTGTGTGCAAATTGAATATATGGATTGACATCTGAAAAAATGTTAGAATAAGAACAAGTACGAAGAGTTACTTTAACCTAACACTTTTCACTTTATTATGGTTTTTCAATAATTTGTTTACAAGACATGAATTTATTTTTTTAAATAAATAAATCAGCTAAGAGACAGTATATTGGAATGTTTATTAGGGTTTGGTTTTGATGGTCACTTACGTGTTACGTGTAATAAAGCAATAGACGTTCATTTTTTAATATAATTCGATAGAAACGCTTGCCTGTCTAAATGTATGCGCGTGAAATAATGTACGTGTCAAATATATTTAAGTGTATGAATGTGTGTGTTTATAAGTTGGTAACGTTAATGTGTGAATGATAAAACAAAACATATTTTCGTTTAAATTTAGAGCGAAACTATGTATGCAATTATCAATCGAACTTTTTTATTTACGTTTGTTTAAATATTGTATATTAACAGAAGAGTGTTTAATATCAGAGATAGAGCATTGCATATAAAATACAGTCAGTATGGACATCGGAATCAATACTGCATGGTGACTTCCGTTCGATCTTTGTCTATATTTTCAAACTGAGAGTCACTGCTGATAATGTCTTGATACTACAAAATTGAATCATCACCTCAAACAGAAGTGAGAATTTTAATACTAATAAAAAGAGGGAAACATATCTTAGCGGAATCTTTCGACCTACCCATCGTCAGAGAAAAATCGTTGTCGATACAATTATTTATCTTTAACAGGAACGGCGAAATGATCCAGCTTATATAAGACGTGGTGAGATACATAGTTCAACACGTGTGACCACAATCGGCGTTAGAATCTGCCATTGGCCAAATATCGATTGATAATCCTGCTTGTTCCGGTCAATATCGAGAAGAATTGTTTAAAACCTTGCATAGAGTAGAATCTCGACACAGTCACGATCAAGTAGAGATATCATCTCTATTGATAAAAGGAGACGTTTTTACGTTTCTTTCTTGTAATAGGAAATGCTTATTTTTTCCCCTCTGCTCAAAACTGTTTCCGTTTTCTTTCAGATTGGCTTATCTATTTCAATTTCAATTTTTCAAATTGCACTGATTCTTTCAAAATTTTCATCAAAACGTTTTAAGAGTGCGTTTTGTTCTTATTCATTAAGTTAAACAGATATTTCGTTGATACTGACGAAGGATTGACCGAAACGTAACGTTCCTAAAATATAATATATTCCTTCTTTTATTAGCATTAAGATACTGACATCGGATCTATTCAAGGCTATATATATATATATATATATATATATATATATATATATATATGCATGGAAATATATATTACAATTTTACCTTGTATGTTTTAGATAACTGTTGGATGATATCGGATTTGTATCCCATATTCTCCGAAAATATTTGAATTTATGTACCCCTAGTGTAAACCATAATTATAGCTAACATGCTTTAATCGCTCGGATACAGCGTCAAAGAAACGCTGATTAGTGCTTTTAAGAAAACAGACTTATATATATATATATATATATATATATATATATATATATATATATATATATAGTAGGCCGATAAAATCAGCCCAAAATATAAAAACTAATGATAATAAGAATATTTAAAGCTACTGGTATATGAGTCAGTTAAGTGCCATGTGATACACACTTTCTTTAATCTGATAAACATAAATAAATATATACATATTTTGTCGTTGTTTAGAATTTTGCCATATCAACAGACTTTGATAAAAATATATGAATATTTATATATTCTAAATGAAATAGAAGAGATCCATGGATTTTTTCTAAATTATTTAGAACATATGAAAAATTATATACTGTAGTCTCATGTATATGCAATATTACAAACTTTAAATAAAAATCAATATTTTTTCATAGATTTAGGTCCGTATATATATATATATATATATATATATATATATATATATATGTATATATATATATATATATATATATTAAATCCAAAAGGATGATCAGACAGGTAAATCTCCAAAACCCGATCCTATAAATATTCATTTCATTAATATTAAAATTGATCATCGTGGAAGGCTCGATGCAATTATTACATTCTATTTAAATAGAGCCAAATATAAAAAATAAAACAAAAATTTATATATATATATATATATATATATATATACAATATACAGACCTAAATCAATGAAAAAATAATAACTTATTTAAATTTGTGATAATATTATTTATATTAAATATTATATACTAGGTTTACATCTAAACAGACATTCGTTCCTATACAAACATGCACATACCCTTTTATACACTTTACCATCTAAAATGTTCCGTGCGCATACATTTACAATTACAAAAATTACATCTATGGCTTAAATACACGTGACACGTATCCAACTAATAGAATTAACCTTAAACCACAGAATACGTGTATATATATATATATATATATATATATATATATATATATATATATATAATAACTATAATAATTATAACAATATTAATATCAACAAAAATAATTCTGCTAATACTAGTAATAGTTATACTATATTTAAGATCGTCTTGAAAAACCCACAAAGACAAACTCGGATGTAAAAAAAGGGTAAGTAAAAAAAGAAACAAACGAAGTACATAAATTAAAAGTAAAATACTCGTAGGAAAGAAAAAAAAACAAGGTTTGTTGGCTTTGCATAGATTTTCTGTATATATATATATATATATATATATATATATATATATATATAATGGGTATTTTGTAATTTTTGATGTATTGATTTATAAAACCTTGGTTAAGATCAATAAAATTCTTCTGTCTAAGATATTTAAATTATTTTTCTGCCATACAGACAATTTTTCCTTTTTCGGTGAGAAGTTAATCATCAATTATCCAATATTTTCTGAACGATTACGTCTTTTATAAGTCATTATCAAGCTTAATGTTCCTCTCGATAGAACTTTGCCCACACACACACACACACACACACACACACACACACACATATATATATATATATATATATATATATATATATACCTGCTGTGTTCATCTTTCTTGTTTTTTTTTTCGTTTCACGTTTTCACGCATCTGTTGATAGTATTTTCAAATAAGTTCGATTTTTATTGTCCAAGTTGTAAATAAATCAATTTATTTGATATCACAGTTTTGCGTACATACACACAGAGAGAGGTACAGTCAACAGCATTTGCTTAAACATGGCCTCGGGTCGCAGATTTATATTTTGGCAAGATTCGATAGCGGCACTCTCGAGAATTTTCCATCAAAGTATTGAATAGTGCTGACACATCTGGTCGGCTGCTCCTGCTATTCACCTGGGGGTTTTGACAAAATTCAATGGAGAATTTGTATTGTGATCGATCTCGACTTGGTAGCTCAGACGCAGTCACTTTCTCACCGGTGTAATGCTGCTTCCCTGTGTCTCTTCTACAAATGTTTTGATGGCTTCTGCTCCGATGAACTTAGCTCACTTGTGCCCCCTATACATGAATTTACACGAACGACTAGACTAGCAACTAGGTTCCACTTTTTTACTGTGAAGTCAATAAAATGTAAACGCAAATTCTACTCCAGTAGCTTCTTTTCTCGCACTTCCTGCCTGTTGAATTCCCTTCCGTTTACTTGCTTCCCCGACAGCTATAATCTCCAAGAGTTTAAATGTAAAGTCATTAGTCATCTCCTATGTCCCTAACCTACATCCTCTCTCTCAAGCTTCTTTCCCTGCCCACTCAACTCTCATCAGTATACTCATCCTCCTCTTACCCACTTCTTGACACCCTCTATAACCGATTCTATGACTTTTACTACAACCACGTTCTCCCGTAGACTTACCTGTCACCTTTCTGATCAGAGTTCAATTAAGCAACATTTCTCAGAAAAGCATAAACATGTAGCTAATATCAGACAGATTTTAGTCAACAATACAATAATCCTTACTCATAGACAGAGTAAAAAGAACCTTCAGATATTGGAGGCCACCTACATTAAATCCAAACAACCCACACTTAATAAAATCACGTTCAAATCTGGTCATAACACATTACATTGCATTTGAATACATGGTTCTGTTGTCATTTCGCGCTATCACGCGGTGTGACGTCATAGAACCGCATTACAAATTTGCGAACTGCGTCTGTTATTTTTGGTAACTATTGCCGTTGCCTAGCGGAGTTTTATGTCAACACAAAATAAAATCGTCGGTGGTGGTGGATGTTATTGTAATACCGTCTAAATAACCTTTCTGAAGATGGCTCATGTGAGCCGAAAGCTTAGAACAAACTTAAGAAAAATTAACCAAATTTTGGAGAATTTTTTCTTTATTTTCAACTGAAATTAACGCCAAAATACGACGTTTTGAACGACTCATGATTTAACATAATAGGCATTCATTGTCTCTTATATTTAACAGTATATATATATATATATATATATATATATATATATATATATATATATATATAAGCATGCATATATATATATATATATATATATATATATATCATAGTGATCTTTTCTCATATTATCTGAATTTTAGTTGCTTTATTGGCTTGCTTAGGGTTGAAATAATTTTAAAAAACATTTCGTCAATTTACCATGTGTTTGTTTTCTTTATTCCTTCTTTTATTCCTTTATATTTTCTTTATACATTTCGTTATTTGGTTAGATTCAACCGTAAGCCCTATGCAAGCAGTTTTTTCACTTGCACTTTCTCCCTTGTGCAACATAATGAACAGCCTCTTCCCAGGAACTGCTACAATGAGAAACCGACTCTTGAAAAGATGTCTCTCCGATCACTATAAACTCAACCTGTTATTATTAGCCTTTATCTTCCTCACATATAAGGTGTTCATCTGAACTTTTATACTCTAGCACTTGGGCTTTGTACATGAAGATCTTCTCACGATCACCTACTTTAAGAATTGACTTACAAATCAATCACTATAAACCTGTTTAAATTGGCTCTTATCTTCTCCACATGTCCCCATAAACTATACATTGTACCTTTTACTCTCTAACAAATACTATCAAGAGTGGCTCTTACGCCCTAAAGATTATTTCTATAAATTACCCATCAGAATTCCTGTTAATGAAATAGAAATAAAACATATTTTTCTAGTTCTTTTCTGTTTTCAGCCAATTGCCATTTTGCACAAACTTTAAACTCTTTCTTCTTTTTTTCGTCTTCGCCTGCTCAAAGATAGCCTGACATTACACTCAATCATGGCTATCCTTCCATGACTCATAATACGAAATCACAAATAAATTATTTGGATTACTATTGCTTCGACCACCTTCGTTGCTCTCCGCTTGCAAAAGCATCGTCGCTTTTACCTCATTTGTATTCAACTTAAAATCACTGTAATCTGCGAGGAAGACCGAATTACGAATACATTCAGCGTGGCAGAAACTGATTGGCTTAGCCTGTCCACATCGAATGGACACAGTAACCCATACGAACGCCTATTATATTGACAGTAATAATATGAATAATAGAATTAGTTATAAAGTTTGTTGTGGTTCTAAGAGAAATCTTAGTTAATTTAATGAGAAATATCATCAGAATAATGATACGATATTAGGCTAATAAAAATGCAGCAAGCTTTGATAATTTATTTAATATTACAAATAATAATATTAATAATCCGGTGAAGAGAATCATGAACATTGTCCAAGAAATCCTAGTCACCCTGGAGATAGAATTTAACGATCATTTTTGGAATAGATAGATTTAATGATAGATAAGAGGAGAAACAATGATAGCACTTTTGAGAAAAGTGAATGTCAAAAGAGTCAGATTTCGTTCTTGCATTGATATAAATTTATAATAAAAAAACAGCCGGCAAATCTCGGAAATGTTGAAGTGATTTAAAATATAAATAAAAAGAATTTGAATAATGATAATAATAATAATAATAATAATAATTATAAAGACCTTGGTAAAATAATAATAATAATAATAATAAAAATAATAGCAATAAAAATAATGATAATAATAATGATAATCGTAATAATAATGATAAAATTAATAATAATGATAATAAAAATGAAGATGGTAATATTATTTTTAATAATAACAATAATAATAATAATAATAATAAAGGTAATAATAATAATATTAAAAAATAGAAAAAGAAACAGAACAACTTAAAAGCGAATTATCAGTACTCGATGAACTGACAAGAGGAACAAATGTAACAACTAGAAAAGGCAGAAGAGTCGAAAGAAAATACAATATTAGAAATGAAAATGAAGTCCTATCAACTAAGGAAAAAAAAGCAAGCCATACAATTGAAGGCTCAAAGAATAAGACGCTATGAGAAAAGATAAAGATTCTACAGACAAAACAAGATTTTTCAAACCGATGCAAAGAAATTTTATAGGGAAATAGGGAAAAAGGCATTGAAGTGACAGTCCCACCCAAAATTGGAGAAGTTATACAGTTTTGGGAAAAATATGGGCTTGCCCTAAAGAACATAACAAAGAAACAGATTGGATTGCGCAAAAGATAAGAACGAATGAAAAATAAGCCAGAACAGACATGGGCTGGAATCACTGAAGAGGATGTTAAATGTGCACTGAAAAAAGCACACAATTGGAAATTTCCAGGAATAGATAAAATTCCTAACTTTTGATTATATTATTTAAATACAGCACATCAAAAACTAGCCAAAGAACTTCAAGAATGGTTAACGTTCCCACTAAAATTCTTGCATAGATAATCAAAGGAATTACATTTTTTCTACCAAAGAATAGTAACACAAATAACCCGAAAAACAACAGTCCAATTACATGCCTTCCGACAACATACAAACTATTAACATCTATTTTAACAAAAGAGACATATTTCTTTTTGGAAATAAATTATATACTACTGGTTGAACAAAAAGGGTGCAAACGTGACTTTTACTGATGTAAAGTCAAATTACTTTTTAATAGGATGGCAGTGGAAAACTGCTGCAGTGCAAAGAAAAATTATAGTACTGCCTGGATAGATTATCGTAAGGAATTCGATAGTGTGCCACATTCCTGGATCTTAAATATTTTAAATATGTACGAGATATTACTCGTCATCGTAAATTTAATCAAACAATGTATGTCGATATGGAAATAAAGACTTTACCTCACTCATATATTTCAATGTATCTCTTTGTCTCCCTTACTAGTTTGCATATCATTAATAGCATTAACCAGTCAACTTAACAAGACAGAATGTGGTTATAAAATAGCTCAAAAGAAAATAAGCCATCTATTTTACATGGATTACTTAAAGTTGTATGATAAGAATGATAATGAGCTGGAGGGTTTTCTGCAAACTGTAAAATGCTTCAGTGAAGACATTGGAATCAAATTCAATTTGAATAAATGTACTAAAGCTATAGTTTTACGAGGATCGCTACAACAAACATCTTCAATTAGTTCAGACCCTGCTGTAACAATAAAAGATTTAGAGCAAGAAGAAGCTTATAAATACCTAGATAGAAAGAGAAATGAAATTTAGTCACTACCTACTTTAGGTTTTCCGCTGACTTAGTAGGTAGTGTGACCATGGCAGAAATAAAATTATGATGAAAATAGCATAAAAATAATAATAAAAGTAATGATAAATTGGCAACCAGTCTACTTCAGAAAGCAATGGAAACCTACTGCGGGATAATTATCTGCCCAGTAAGTCATGTCTCTTTCGAAACATGATCGCCCAAAGCGTGTATCACTTAAGGCACTTAACTGACTGACTGTTTTAAAATATTACCTTTTGTTTATTCTCTTAATCATTTCACCTCAAGCAAGGTGGTACCACCACTTATGCGCAGGGGGCTTCATAAGAGAATCAAAGTTTAGTCAGGAAGAGAGCGAAGAGAAAGACGAAATAGTTACAGGTGGTATCCGAGAAAGGACAAGTGCTTTTCTTGTAATGAGAGAAAAAAAAAACACAGATGTCGTGTTAATGAATGTGCCAAAGCGAATAAAACGCCGCCAGCCTGAAGGCATGGAACTGAAACTTACTATGATGACAATCTTGCTCGTCTTTGAATTTTCCGTTAGTTAATTAGTTACTAAGCGAAATTAATCAAAGAGATTAGTATTTATCTGAGAGAACTCTTCTCTCTTTCTGTTCATTCCTCAAACACTTCTTCTTTATGTGCCGTGTCCCTTCAAGACGTAGGCGATCATGGCCTTCTACATCTTCCTATCCCTAGTAGCACTTAATACTCTTTCTCTTGTTACCCTTTCCAAACACTAATCTGCCATCCATTTGCCGAAGCCCATAAATCTAGAAAAGTATAGAAAAACGTGGCCATAAAGTGAGGTATCAGTTTGTATATTGCTTTTAATATAGAATTGATTTCCCACTTTATCACCGCATGATAATTTCTTATTTATTTATCAAATTCTGATTAGCTATGAATCCACCTCTTTTCAATCCTGATTAGTTGTTTATAACGCTTCTTCTGTGTGCCGTGTCCTTTCAGGACGTAGGCGATCATGGTCTTTTGCCTCTCCGTATCCTTTGTAGCTCTTAACAGACTTTCTCTTGTTACCCCTTCCAAACCCTTTTCTGCCATTCATTTGCTCAAAACAATCAAATATGTCAGGCGTTGCTTTCACCTATCTATCTTTTCCTCCATCAGTCTTGTGAGTATCAGATTCACCAAGCACTCCTCCCTTATTACAACTTTCAGAAACTTCAGTTGTCTTTTCCTGATGTTAAATATGAATTTCGTTTTCGAATATAAAGTTTTGGTACATAAAGTGTTAGATTGCGTGTCATTTTATGAAAAAAAAACGACTGTAGTGTTACTGAACAATTCAAAACATATAAAACGCCGAAAGTATGAAACATACGCCCTTAATGGTAGTTGATCTTGATAGTCTTGGAATTTTCAGTTAGTTGATTAGTTACTAAGAGGAATTAAAGAGATTAGTGTTAATCTTATGGAATTCTCCTGTCATTATCTTCATTCCCCTTAGACCGGGAAGTTATAAATTTGCATACATAACTATCCTCATGTGTTTTAAAGTTCAAAAGGTCGATAGACTCTGATGAACATTTCATAATGTGCACTTTAAGATGCTTGTCAAAATTGCGGTCGTTTGTTATAAAATGTTCTGCAAGCTCCGTTGATGTCATATTGTTGCGTCATTAAAACATTTAATTTTTTCCGTTGTTGAACTCATAATCTTTTTTCCAGTATAAAAAAATTAAATCTACAAATCTTCTCTGCACGAAGCAAATGAAACGAAACCACTGTGAATAAATTGCGACTGAAACGGGGATAACAAAATGGAGAACGTGATCATTTTGCAATTTCCTTTAGTTGATTAGTTATTAATCAAATTGTTTAGTACAAATTTTATGGAATTCTTTTATCATTTTGTTAATTCCACCATTAGAATGTATGAATTAAAACTCAAATGTAAAATTAAATATAGCCATACTCTTAATCTAATAACACATGAGGTACCAAAGCGAAAAATGCGTCACAGCAATTGTCACGAAATTATTTAGAGAAAAGTAACAAGGAAGGTACGTAAGAGTGTCAGTAAATTGGTTAAAGCCGAGATGGCAGATCAGTACTGATAACGTTTCTGACACTTCTTTGCATCTCCTGAAGAATCTCGAGATAAATAGCTGAAGCCGCAAACTAGTCAGTCAGTCAAGTGCCATACGTGATAGACACTTGGGCGATCATGTCTCAGAAGAGACATGACTGACTGGGCAGAAGGTTTTCCTGAAGTAGACTCTCATTATTTCTGCTTTAAACCGCTTGCCAACGAGAACTATAGAACCCAATCTGTCCTGCTATTAAACCCATAGATGGAGGGAGAAAACCTTCTACAGGGGTATCTGCGCATAAGTGAATACAAGGAATTTAACTAGAATTCGAACTTGGCTGTCTGATTTCTCCTTTCAAGTCGATATCCACTGCACCACTGCACCACAACACCATATGTGATAGAAATATTAAATACAGACTTGTTATATATATATATATATATATATATATATATATATATATATATATAGTGTATCGAAGCAGCAAATAATTTTCTAAACATATACTGTTAAATATAACAATAGGGTGATCTTACTCATACACATAGTAAGAGGAACCTTCAGATATTGGAGGCCATGTACATCAAATCTAAACAACCAAAACTTAATAAAATGACCTTTAAGTTCGGACATAACACGTCACATTGCATTTGAATACATGGTTTTGTTGTCATTTCACGCTATCACGCGGAGTGACATCATAGAACCGCATTGCAAATTTGAGAACTGCGTTTGTTATTTTTGGTAACTATTACCGTTGCCTAGCGGAGTTTTATGTCAACACAAAATAAAATCGTCCGTGATGGTGGATGTTATTGTATTACCGTCTAAATAACCTCTCTGAAGATGGCTCATGTGAGCCGAAGGCTTAGAAGCAAATTAATAAAAAATTATCCAAATATTGGAAAATTTTTTTTCTTTATTTACAACTGAAATTAAAGCCAAAATACGACGTTTTGAACGGCTCATAATTTAACATAATAGACATTCATTGTCTCTTATATTTAACAATATATATATATATATATATATATATATATATATATATATAAACTCTCTAGCACGACATAGTGGTGCAACACTTTTAGCAGTAGACTTAGCAATTAACGCGATATAATCGTTCCGATTCATTTTAGTAAAAAAAAAATATGTAGCCCACGACGACGCAATGAATCAGTTTCTTGGGTAGAAAAAACTTCTCTCAGTTGATTAAAAGCCAGCTGTTTTGTTTTGGGACATTAAAATTAGCCATTTCTGAACCGATTTAGCAAGAGATTGAATTTCAATTTAGAGATAAACTGCCAATTTAACGTTATATTATACTTATACTAAGAATACTTAATACTTCAAATACTTCAGAATAATTCTGTCAAAAGATGGCGCCTGCAACGCAGAAAACCACACTTGGATCCCTACAGCCACAGCAGCAATGGTTAAAGAGAAAGGCTATGGAAGAGCAACAGCAACTTTCAGACGATGTTCAAGCTCTTTTTAGGCAATTCTCTTATTGTTGCGTGTTGTATACACACATACACACACACACACAGGTATATATATATATACACAACACAGAAAGGTCTATCTATCTATCTATCTCTATCTATCTATCTATCTATCTATCTATCTATATATATATATATATATATATATATATATTGGGTGTATTTTGGCAGCATTTTTCATTAATGCAGGTTTCATTGAATCATATAGACAAGTTTTGTCTATTAATTTTGTGTAGGATCTGTTCATACCGTCTGATATACTTGGTGGTGATATTGTTGAAGACAACAAAAAATCACAGTAATTGTTGATTTTTTTAACGGGTCTAAGCTTTCGGCTAACATAAGCCATTATCAAAGAATAAATATTAACACACAGTAAACATAGAACATGGAAATATCAAAATTGATTGTTTTCAAACCAGGTTTAAATTGTTTAATGTAGATTGCCTCCAGGATTTTTAGTTTCTGTTTACTATTTTCTTGTTTGAGTATGTACGTGTTATCAACGAGCGTTTTTCTGAGATATTGATATTTCCAATAACGTACTCAGATGCCTGTAATCAGATCAGGGACCACAACGCCACTATTTTGTCACTGTCTTCGGACATCCGCCACGGTAGGGATGGACTTATATTTTCAATTTAATTCTCTTTATTGTTAATAACTTAAATATAATGTCAATCGTTACTTATGCATTCCTGAATATTTTTCTGTTGTTCTCGCTTCATCGTAATCATTCTTTTGCCTAATTCCTTGATACCCAGGAACCACTTTTGCCTTAGCGAATTTAATGTCTTATTTGGGGTGAATCCGATTTGATAACATTCGATGGCAGCTTTTTCGAGAATTTTCCTTCTCACTATGTACTTTATCTTTTAATAAGTGTGGCATTATTCAAAGATGAGTTTAATCTTCAGAAATTTAAATTCAACGTAAATCGCCATTAACGGTGTTCCTGATTACTTTTGAATTGGTCTCGCACCTTAGTAATGTTTCTGTTTTCTAATTCATCTGCGGGATAAGAATTAAAATCAACCTTCTTCTTCACTTTTACAAAAATTCACAATGACATGAGAAATCCTGGTTTTTCTCAAATAGAAAAAGGAGTGACCATGTGCTTAAAGAAAAAGTTGAAACTTGATTTCGCAAGGTGTCAAATTGATTTTCTGACCAATGGAAGTTACTTGCAAGACAAAAGGGACTTAGCGATCAAGTGCAAAAAAAGAAGAAGCTAAATACCATAAAAGGCTCCTATCAGCGGCAGTCAGTCAAACAATGGAAGCAGCAGAGACGGCAAAATGTAACAGGAGAATCTTGAAGTTACACGGACATTTTCCCTCCTTTTTTTTCTCGTGTGCTGATTCCTCATACTTTTTCTTTTCGATCCAGACATTGCTACCTAACAGACGCTAATATACAAACGTACGTGCGCAAAAACTCTTTCCAACATGTTACTACTACGAACATTTGTAGGAAGACTTGATACCTTTAACTTTCCCACTGAACATTAACTGCTACAATTCATGTTTTCCATCTCTATCAATAAATTTCTCTTTTAACATAGAAAAAAGTATATTTTTAATTTGCACTACACATTCCACAATCTGGAACCTGCTACTAACCAACCAGCTTCAACCTTCTGATGAAAACCTTCTGATAATACTGATTGAAATTTGTAAGTTGTAGGAAGTTCGGTTAAGTATGGCACAAGGCCGAATTAATAAACTTTAACCATATCCCTACGGCTTCACTGGTGACCCCCGACAGTAAAAAAGAACACGCACCCTACATATTCACTCACACACCCATCTACTTCACATCCACCTTCTTGTTCATTCGTGGCTTTAATGCCTTGCTTGGGGTAAATTTGATTTGATAAAATTTGATAGTAAGACTTTCGAGAATTTCCCATTTCAGTATGTACTTTCTCTTTTGTGGTTGGCATTCTTCAAAGTTGCGGTTGAATTTAATCTTCAAAAATTTAAATGCAGTGTCAATTGCTATCGACTGTCTTCTTGATTACTCTTATCTACTCTTCTATATATTTAGAGATTCTTGATAAACTAAAAAAAATCAGCATTGTCAATGGTCTTGCTATGGCTTTTCGGTTTCAGTAATTTTTAAAAACATAGTTATGTTTCTGAAATCGGTTATTGTTTTTGTAACAACCTCATTCATTTAAATGTAACGTTAATTGCTATCGATTGTCTTCCTAGTTACTCTGCTATCCTTTCCGCTCCGTCTTAATGTTCTTTTTTACTAATTCTTTCACATCTAGTAATTTGTTGTGTCTTAGTGGCTTTACTACCTTGCTTGATATACATCTTATTAAAACAATATATATATATGAAAATAAATTCACTCACTTGTGACATGAAATCCACTGGTTAAGTGTCACTCGTTGAAAAAAGCCGTGGACATTTGTTCGAAATCAATACTTATTTACTAAGAGATGTCTTTGTGAGAATCAGTGGCGATCTCATTTCAGCAACTCCTTTGGTCATTCTCTCGATAAACACGGCTTTTAGCAGACATATTTTTCCCTTGAAAGCAATTCCATTTCTAGAAAGAAATGAAGTAATACAAAAAAAAAGAAAAGGAAGAAAATATCAAAGTGCACAAATTAGAAAAAAAAAAACAGAAAGGGAGAACAGAATTATTATAATTCTGTTTGTAAAAGAAAAATATCTTGTTTTTTGTTTCATGACATTCGAAACTTAAAAACTTATTTAAAACAAAATTTGCTTTACAGTATCTTTTCCATTGGAGTGTCCTTTAAAATGTCCTTTACTTGTAAAGATACTGTTCAATTTAACTTTTCTTTCTTCATAATTACATTTTAATAAAGTAATCCGATACTTGACTTGTTTTGTATATCGAGCTGTATTGTTTCATTTATTTTTCTAGATTCTTTCGACTGAAAACAAATGTTAAAATGCTGGAAGTGGAAGTTAAAACTTTAGAAATAGCTTAAGAATCTTGAAAAGAAATTCAGTGATATGTCATATGTCAAACGAAATCAAAGCTGCCGTTTTGAAAAGGTAGCATCACGACAACCTAAGCAAGATGGAGTCATCTTTTGAGCATACACGTCTGTTGTCAACAGGGAATTGATGGAGCGTAATTTAAGCACGAATCGATTCCTTCTTTGTAATCGTTTTCTTTCCTCGTTTCCAAATAACTGTTATTCCTCTGTACAAGCTAAACATTTGCGTCAATCCTTTCTTCTGTCTTTCGCTGGAGATCAAATGATAAAAGCATCCTATGTACTACAAGAGCCTTTTCTAAATTTTTGGTGCGAGATGTATGATTTGCAGATAGCTTAGCGCAAATTCAATTTTCGTCTTTGTATGGAGCGAATATCAACTCGGAGCGAGAGTTTGGACAGCCGAATTCGAAATGAAGTTGAATTTGTTGCATTCACTTACGCGCAAATACATTTGGGAAACGTATTAATCCATCTTTTCTCCAGTTATTGGTTAGATAGCAAAATAGATTGGATTTCCTAGCCTTGGTTGGCAACTAGTCGACCGCAGAAAGAAATGGCAACCTTTTCAGAGAAAACATATTCTGCCTAGTAGATCATGGATCAAAAGAGACATGATCCTCCAATCTTTTATAAATTATGCCACTGTTATGGTGCCTTATTTACATTGGAATGAACACTTCCTCCTCCATAAATACTAACCTGCAAGACTTCCTGTGAGGCAGTTGAGACACAGTCTAACTCGACAGTTCAGACAGACTCTTCTGACTAATAACACTTTTATTATATACTCATAATTATAAGGCAGCCCCAGTTTTTTTTAAAGAAATGATGCATTTCATACTATTTTTAGTATTTATTGCCGCGAGGGTAATTCTAAATGAAAATAGAATGGTTCCTTTATTATTATTACTTTGCAAAATTTTACAAGGCAAGAAAAAAAGATGAACTCCTTCGAATCACACTAAATTTTCTTCATTCATTCATTGATGAAACTGCAATATAGGCAATTATTAAATATTTATAAATTTATTTGATGCACATATTATTATGCAGTATTAACAAAAGAACCAGTCTATTTTCATTTAAAATTATTCACTTGGCAATAAATACTAAAAACATTGTATGAAATACATCATTAGGAGTGGCCTAATAATTATGACCGGTAGTGTATATGTGCGATGTGCGTTGTGATGCACTGGATATCGACTCGGAACGACAAATCAGGGAGCCGAGTTCGAAATCCAGTTAAATTCTTTGCACTCACTTACGCACAAATACCCCTGGGAAATGTATTAATCCGTTTCTTACCTCAAGTTATGGGTTAAATAATAGAACAGTTTGGGTTCTATAACCTTGTCTCCCACAGAAAGCTATGGCAACCTACTGCCGGATAATCTTCTGTCCAGTCAGTCATGTTTCCTTCAAGACATGATCGCCTAAAGCGTGTATCACGTATGACACTTAACTGAGTCTATATATGTTCTGTTATTCAAATATACTGTTTCAACCTATCTTCTT
Organism: Ascarosepion bandense; assembly: GCA_037127315.1. Classification (NCBI taxonomy): domain Eukaryota; kingdom Metazoa; phylum Mollusca; class Cephalopoda; order Sepiida; family Sepiidae; genus Ascarosepion; species Ascarosepion bandense. The sequence goes on along the minus strand of JBBBDQ010000921.1, from coordinate 2,031,011 downwards.
GTTTTCGTGTCTTTCTTTCTGGAGCTAACAGGCCACAACAGGCATTTAGCTGGCTGACTGAGGCTATTCCCTCTATCACGAAAATCCCTTGAAAAGGGTAAGAATATATTCGTTCTTTTACTAGCAAGGGAAACCAGATCTGTGGCCTTTGGGGACAATCAGGATAACAGGACAAAACTGTGTTTTATAGAAACCGATACAATGGACACCGTAAAGTTATCGTATCTGGGGGGCATTCACGGTAGTCCTAAATATACCCATTTGGTTTTAGAACTTGTGAGATTTTCTCAAGGGTTTACATATATTTCCATAACTTTTTAATGCTTACGCTGCACTCAATAATACCAGATTTATACTTATTATTTCGTATGTTCCATTACTAGACTGGTGACGAAGTCTAATCAATTTACAATTGAATTTGCTCGATGTAACCGTAAATTCTACAGTCACAGTTTCTTTTCTCACACTTCTTGATTGTGATTGTCATTATTAATATGTTTTAGTGGCTTTATTACTTTACATGGTGCAATATCGATTAAAATATCTTTAAGGCTCGGGCTATATTTGAAATGATTGACAATAAAGTGCATGTATCGCGTGTGAAACTACCGTGATTTTAGTCGTTTTTAACGTACAAAAATGTAAATTCAATGTCAATCAATATCTACTAACCGCCTAATTATTTCTTCCGCTTTCAGCTTATTAATAATGTTTCTGATTTCAACTCATCCACACCCAGTAACTCCTTGTGTCTTAGTAGCTTTACTGCCTAGATTGATTAAAATAATATTTTTAAGGCTTAGGTTATAATTGAAATGACAATTTAGTATATTCATCGCTTTTGGAACACCCTTTCAGCTCCATGCTTTCAAACTAAATTAAATTTGCAAAAATTATATCTCCATCAATATTGACTGTCCTTCTGATTGCGCTTTCCTCTTCCCGCTCATTATTAATGTTTCTGTTTTTCCACACATTGTCACCCCTTGTGTCTTAGTGACTTTATTACCTTGCATATAGCTATACTGTTTACAAAAATATATATATATATTTTTTTTTAATCATCTCACCCCAAGCAAGGCATTCCACTGCCACTATTGCGCATGGGGCTACATAGGGGAAGGGTAAAGAGAAGGAGTGGATAGACATAGGGAATGTCAGGAGAAAGGTGACAGATGAGTAAGGATAGCGAGGATGAGGGTCGGGCAGATGGGAAGAGTGCTTGATAGAATGGGAGCAGGTTAGTGTGTTAGGAGGTGTCTATTGACCTTACATTTAAACTCCTGGAGATTGTAGCCGTCGGGGAAGCAATCGTTTGGAAGAGAATTCCACAGTCGGGAAGTGCGAGGAAAGAAACTGTTGGAGCAGAAGCCGTGAAAGTATTTATAGAAGAGACACAGGGAAGCCACGTCGAAGGCTTATTGCTATAATGACAATATAGTGTATGTATCCCTTGGAAAACTCTCTTCTGACTCGATGATTTATAGCCAAATTTAATCTGCTAAAATTAAAGTTAATAATACTAGGAACAGTCATGTATCGGCACTAATGTTGTTCGTTATATTATTGTTTAAAATATTCATTAAGATTTTATATTCTTTCCTAATTAATAATTGCTTTTTTCTCACGTAATCTTTCAATGACGACCACTTTGTTCTGAAATACATCATTAAATTGAATCGACAAGGAAACGAGGCGGAAAGTTAGGAAAACAAGACGTAACTAAACGAATAAATACGGGTAATGTTAAAATGTAAGCGATCATTGCCTTCCACATCTCCTTATGCCTAGTAGCTCTTAACACGCTTTCTGCTGTTAGATCTTCCAAACCCCACACTATCATCCATTTGTTCAAGCCCATCAAATAAGCACACAATATTTTCTCCGTGTCTCTTTCTCGCTGTCTGACTTGTGAGTATCAGATTCTCCAAGCCCTCCTTCCTCATTACATATCCTAGGAACTTAAGATGACTTTACCTGATGTTAAGTATTAGTTTCCTTTTCGTTTCAATTCTCTCAGAAACCTCGCCGTTGCTGACATGTTCGGTTTATGATATCCTCAGCATCCTTCTGTAGAAATACATTTCGATGACTTCAAGTCTTTTTGGTGTGACTGTCCAGATTTCATTGCCATATTTAAGTACAGACATCACATAACAATCGATTACTCTCTTCTTTGTTTCCAGCAAAATTTTCCTGTCTCTCAAAACTTTTCTCAGCTTCTGAAATGTATCCTTCTCCGTGGTAGTGGTAAAACACTACTCTAGAACTACCCTTAAAGCTCCGCATAGATTTGCTAGCCTTTCACATTTAAAACAATATAAGCTCAAAGAATATAAATAGAAAAGAATATACAATTGTAATAAATCTAATATAACATTGTTAGTTCTGCTTCTTCTCTCATCCTTTCAGGACGTAGGCGATTATGGCACTCCGCATCTCCTCTTCTCTAAATCTTCCCTTTGAGTATTTTCCAAGCCCTTATTACTTGCCCCCAAAATTTCAACTGCACTTCCCTGCTGAGTCTCCTTTTTGTTTCCATTCTCTCCAAAACCTCGTCGGTCCATTGTATCCCCATGATCTTTCTGTAAAATTACATATCTGTTGCTCAAGTTTACTCGTCATCCAGAGGAGATCAGTTATCATATAAAAGAAGAAATTTACTTGGAAAGTCATTGAAACTCACCTGAAGGCGAGCTGATTGTGTAATGCTTCTCATGCCAGTGAAACTTCCACCGAGCTTCTCTACGGCATATGATTTCATTGAATTTACATTTCTTTGGAATGTGTTTGTTGTGGATTCCGGGTGAAGAACCGCACAGAATAATGAAAAACAAAAACAGATATTGAGATAGAAAAGTAGGTTATATTGGACGTAATATACAAACTTAAACGCAGGTTAGTAAATCCAGGATTACTATTAGTAAGAAATAAATAAATACAAGTCTTATAGTGAAGTTGCTGGAAATAGTATATCCGTGTATCATATTCTAGCTGAGTGGTGCTCAGAGGTATTCTGACTTCTGACTCGGTAATATCTGGGTAACTTCGGTATCTCTCGGTAACTTATGTACCAGTTCCGGTACTCACCGATAACTCTAACGGATCTCTACTATAACTCAATGGCAGCTCCCTATGGCAGGAGTATATGTAAACTCAAGTCGAGTCCATTATCGTAGAAAAAGGGGAGATCCCACAACAGTCTTCCTATCGAAATTACACAATTTTGGGTCCTTAAGAGAAAATGTGCTCAGAAGAGATCAGTTATCTCATAAAAGGTCAGTACAATTTTCCAACGAAACTTTTTTTGTTTCTCAATGTAATACCTAGCATTTTATTAAATGTCAGTCCCTTTCTAATCTCTTACTGATGACAGTTTTGTGTTTCTTTTCCCGATGTTTCCGTTTCTAACAGTTTCACATTCAATAAGTTCTTGTGCATGGGGGGGCTTTACTGCCTTGCTTGAGGCGAAATCGATTAAAAAACAAAGAAGATTAACTGCTCATATCTATAAAAAATTCCGTTGTTTTGTGCTACTAAATTGGCATCATAAAGTGGCACATTATCATTTCCTGGTTAACGATGGTGATATCTGGTTAGTTTGCGATTTGTCTATAGACTTAATATCATTTAATTGCAACGTTTCAATTCTGTAGAATATTTTCTGATTGGCCGGTTAGTCGAGTTAGAATTCCAAGTGAATTCCTTGCATTAACGTACGCGCAAATACCCTGGGGGAAAGGTATTAATCTGTCTCTTCTTCCTCCAGATATGGGTTAAATAGCAAGAGAGACTGGGTTCTATTGCCTGGGTTGGAAACCAGTCTACCGCAGAAAGTAATATCAAACTACTGCAGTAAAAATCTTCTCTTCACTCAGTAATATCTCTTTCGAGATTAGCTAAACGAGTATCATGTACGACACAACTCATTCACTGAATATAATATTTGGAAACATAAGTAAAGCTTTTATTAGAGGAAGAAGTGGGGAATCGGCTTTTTATTGTTTTGAAGTAATAAACTGTTAACCCATTTATTACTACTTATTAAAATAATAATGTAATATAATCCGTCTTTTCTCTCGCCAACTATGGGTTAAGAAGCAGGACAGACTGGGTTCTATAGACTTGGTTGGCAAGCGATGTACCACAGAAATTAATGGCAACCGACTACAGGAACATCTTCTGCCCAGTTAATCATGTATCATTTAGACATGATCGCCCAAGCGTGTATCACTTTTGGATCTTAACTGACTGAAAATAATAATTAGAAACATAAGTAAAGTTTCTACTGGATATAAATGGGGGATAGGTTTTCTATTGTTTAAAAGTAATAAACTGATAACCCGCTTATTACTACGTATTAATATAATAATATAATATAAAGAGTCTTTTTTCTCCAAGTATGGGTAAAATAGCAGAATATATTGGGTTCTGTAGTTTTGGTTGGTAACCAGTTCACCGCAATGGTAATCTTCTGCGAAAAATCTTTTGCCCAGTCAGTCATGTCTGCATCGAGACATGATCGTCCAAGCGTGAATCATATAGAACTTAACTGACTGATCTTTATCAATTGGCAAGATACTGCCAATTATATATATATATATTAGTCGCTTTTATACTTCCCAGCTGATTCATCATTATTCATAGGCATAAATATTTCTATCTCCTATCCTTTGACTTTTAAGTATTATGAATTAAGTATTATAAATTAACTATATGTGTGTGCGTGTGTGTGCGTGCGTGCGTGTGTGTGTGTGTGTGTGTGTGTGTGTGTGTGTGTGTGTGTGTGTGTGCGCGCGCGCGCGTGGTAGTGTCAGCTGGGCACTCTCTATGAGAAAAATAAGCCCCCATGACTTAATTCTCACTGCTAGAGATTTGGAAACGGCATACTGTACGGCTTGGCATTCGTGTCGGAAATTTCTTTATGAACATTTATGATTGTTTGGTTGTCAGTCTGAGGACAGTTCCGAAGTTTCGAAAAAGGTTGGATGATATATCCTGTCAATATCATTTAGAAATCACTAGTGATGAAAAAAGTTATGCATCTATTCATTTTTCCTCTGGGCCTCACTCAACACCAAAACATTCATCAATGTAGAGAGGTTGTCCTGCTCTGGGTCGAAAGAGTGACTGTTGGAAGACCTTATGCCTAGCAACAGGACACTGCACCATGTCTTACAAGTAAGAGAACCCAGTCATAGCTTTCAAACAATTTCTGGAACCACATCACCTCTTCCATCTGGATATCTTAACTCCCAACCCATGGACGCAGAGAGACATCAACGATGACCTGAAGCTAATGATAATAGCAGCATTCACCAACTTAAATAAGAAGATCGTTCAGAAGAGTTGCAGGAGATTACGAAGTCGTCTACGGGCTGTGGTTGGAGCCAATGACGAATGTACTGAATACATTTATTCTCAGATACTTTTTGTGCAATATTGGTAAATATATCTGTTAAAATGTGATGTCAGTGTTATTTTCATTTTTGCGTAAATTAGACGACAATTTATACATCGCACCCTGTATATATTTACTTCATATAAAAAGAGGATATCGAAGAAAGAATGAAAGGTGGATGAGAATCAAGGAGATGGCAATTGACGTTGCATTTAAACCTTTAGAGATTGTTGCTAACAGGGGAGCAAGTAAGTTGATGAGGCGATTGCATTTATCTATTTCGACGGTAAAAGGGTGGGACCTTGATGCCAATCTAGAAGCACGAGTAAATGCATTTGGTCCGAGAACCAGGGAAGAACAACATCTGGAAGCCAAAACAGAAAGAAACAGAAGGCGGGTTGCCAAGTCAGGATAGGTTAAATTGATTCTATAATAAATGGATCAGATTAACGCAAAAACGTGCAAAGGTCTATTTCTTTTTTGTTCTTTCAGAACGTAGGCGATCATAGCTCCCCACATCCTACTATCCCTTATATCTGTTAATAAACCTTGTCCTGCTATCCTACTCAACCCACGTCCCACCATTCATCTGCTCAAGTCCATCAAGTGTATCAAGCGTTGCTTACTTTAATCTCTTCTCCCCTTCATCTCGTGAGCATCAGATTATTCAAGCACCCCTTTATTACTAAATGTTCCAGAAACTTCAGCTATCTTCTCCTGAAGTTTCCTTCTTGTTTCCATACTCCCTAAAACCTCGTTGCTCACATGTTCAGTTGATAACAATCCAGTACTCGCTTTTTTGTTTCCAACGGAGTTTTCCTGTATTTCAATACTCTACTCACCTTCTGAAATGCATCCATGGCCTTACAAATACGCCTTTGGATTTCAGCTTTGCACTTTCTATCCTCTGTTAGAACACTTCTCAGATATTTAAATTTCGGCACTAATATCCCCAGACTGTATGTCGCATTTTGGGCTTCTTTTTTTATTGATGCCCATGCATTCAATTTCCTTGTAGTTTATATTTAGTCTTTTCTTTCTGCTTTCTTTAGTTACCTTCTGCATGATGTCTTGTAGTTTTCTTTTCTGTGTCTGCTATCAGCACTGTATCATCTTAAATTGTTCATATTGTGGCCGCCAATGACGAGTCCTGACAGGACTTCTAGATACAAGTGAAAGTGATTTCCAGGCTTTAAAGCAATAGTGTTTACAAAGATAGTGAAAATACAAAAATGCTGTCAGTCAGTGGAATACTGACAGAAAATACATTTGATGAAAGCAGTTATTGCAATAAAGTTCTCAATATCACTTACTTTGCTATCTCTGTATGTAAGCAAAACTGTGATATCAAATAAATGTTTTTTTACATATTACACAATAAAAATCGTATTTATTTGAAAATCGTTACAACCGATGTCTGAAGACGTCATATGGGAAAAACAAGCAAGAAATCAAAATACTATATAGGCAATATGAAGACGTCGATGTAAATTTTATTTAATAAAGTTACTCATTAATATTTCAAGATATTTTCATATATTTTTATTGACTTTTGAAATTTCGGCTCTTCCACGCGTTCTTTTGGAGTTTTCTGATCAAAAGTTTTTCTCATCTTTACATATACGCGGAGGACTGTGGCTATCAAAATCCATTCTACGCCATTCTGCAATGTCGCATCCAACCAAGCACCATTTGTTGCAGCTCTGTACAAAATGAGGACCATTTTTGCGACAAAATAGCATGAACGTTAACACATAAATTTGTATTATTTGCATTAGATTTATTAAGATCATAGCCATGCACAATTTTCTCTCCTACCCAGTCTATTGTCTCCTCAGGCATCTTTACCATAAATATGTCCTGCAAGTGTTAAGTTCTCCAAGAGCTCTTTCCTCATTATGTATAACAGAAATATCAACAGAAATATCAACAGAAATATCAACTCTCTCTTTCTGATTCAATGAGGAATTAATCCTTTCGTTCACATTTTTGTTTTTAATGATTTTTATTCGAAAACAAGACAATAAAATGTTTATAAAACATCTTAAACAGAGAATAATAACACAAAGTAAAAATGTGTTTGTTTATGATAATCAAGCACTCTGTTACAGGTAGCAAGACTCGAACTGCATTTGTCTTCAATTTGATTAACTCAGGCACCGAACAATACAGTTTTGCGCTTATATGTCAAAACGAAAATGTCTTACACAAGCACAGATATTTTTTAACTACAATGCTGCCGTTATCTGTAAATATTTACATTCGTAAGTAACACTTTCTGATTAGCAATGAACTGATTCGTAATACATAAAAAGAAATAGTTATATCTTTATCTATCTCGGCTTATAGAAATATATTTCTTAAAGGGTAGAGTGATAACGGTTGAAGCATCTAAGTAGCCTGATAAAGTGTCTAAACTTTTAAATAAAGAACAAAAAGCAAAAGAAAATATAATCAGAATAAAGAACAAGAAGGAAATAATTTTAGAAAATGGAGCAAAAAACTGGAAGGTAAAAAGAAACTCAAGAATGTTACTGTGTGCGAAAGAATATGCAAAAAAAAACATTAAGGAGATAATGCTAAATGCAGACTAATAAAGATAACGATGACAATTGCTTTTAAAATTTTGAATATTAACGTTGACTGGGTAGCAAGAGAGAGTACCACAAACGAAAAGTCCGAAAAAAAAACTGGGACTTCTGTTTATATCTGAACATTTCAACTATATTATGATGAAACCTACCCCACAATCTTGTAATGCGTTTACATTCCTAAATCAAGTTTCCAAAGAGGAAAGTTCATCAGAACAATTACCATGACACTATTTATAGAAATGGCATAGAGAAGATGCATTAAAGCTATGGGAATGTGACTAATATCGAGATACAATGTCAGGATTGTTAACATTGCAGATTCTTTATTGCATTTTATTACGAATCCTTAAATATATTCCAAAATCACCGGGCCAGATGTGATAGCAATATTCAAGGCATGGACGAGTGGTAGACGTATAAAAACGTAAAATAGATTCTGGCAAGAAAAATTGTCTAGCGCGACATGTTAACTATTTTCCCTAGGATACATAGTAATTGATTAAATATGATATTTTCCACTTCATCTCATCGTTAATCAGAGTAATATATCATATCTGAAAACTGAATTTATTACTATTCAAAAGCAGAAGCAGAAATAATATACAGGGTGCTACATCGCATAAAAAGTAAGTAAGTAATGACAATAATGAGACAGACAATACTTCCATTCCACGTAGTTACCTCCTTGTGCAAATTAATTGAAACAACTGCTTTTGATTTACCATTTACACAATTTTATACCTACTGGAGTGACAGAATGTAATCGATTTCTATTTTTTCCTCAGATTAGGTCATTTGCAGTGATGTGCAGTAACATGAATCTATTTTCAGGGTGTACGATCAAATTTGTTTTTCCTCGAAAAACATTGCATCATCCGTGATTGTATCAGATTTTCTCACGCCCATGCACTATTATCTCGACTGTTGATTATTTGTCCTACGGTCATTGTGTCCGATTGACGTTACTCCAAAGAAGCGTATAAAAATTGTAACGCTGCATGAACACACCAGCAAGCCTTACAGAGAGATCCCGGATATTTTTGGTGTCAACGGTTTTTACTGTTAATCGTGTTATCAAGGCAAAGGAACAAACATGATCCATCAGTCCAAAACGTAAAATAAATGCGGTGGGAAGCGGAAAACAAAGCCAAGACTCGACATGTCAGAAAATGTGAAAGATCCTAGAAAGACATTCGTTTTGTTTCGATTAGTCTGCACCATGGTGTTTCGGGGTAATGCGGAATGAATGCTTCTTTCGATCTAATATTTACTAATTATGAGAATCTCGCTGGCAATACCATAAATTGATGCTATATATTGGAAAACTTTGAATAGTAATCAAATACATCATGGATAAAGTAAAAATAATTTCTGATGACAGGCGACATTTTGGAATCTCTAGACTAGATAGGAATTTGGTCTTTCTCTATTTACATCTAGATTTTTATATTTTTATTTCATTACAATATTTTAAAAGCACACAGTGAATCGACTTTTCTAGCAGCGCACCTAGCAAGTGATTCAAGATAATCTTTCCACTTCATGTCTGCGGTAAGCATTAGCCTGTATCCAATACATGTATATATTTTTTCTTATATTCATATCGCCCCAAGCAAGGCATTTTACCGCTACTGTTTTGCAGTGGGTTACATAGGAGGAAAGTTATGAGAAAAAGTGACAGTTTATAGGAGTGTCAGGAAGTGGATAAAAGAAGGATGATAATACTGATGAGAGTGGAGTGGACGGAGATAGAAGCATGAGAGAGAGGATGCAGGTTAATGAGATATGAGATGACTATTGAATTTACATATAAATTCTTGGAGATTATAGCTGTCGGGAAAACAAGTAAATGGAAGGGAATTCCACAGGCGAGAAGTGCGAGAAAAGAAGCTGAAGTGTAGAAATTGCGTTTACATGTTATTGGTTTCACAGTAAAATAGTGGAACCTAGTTGCTAATCTTGTGGCACGAGTAAATTTATATATAGGGGTCACCAGTGAGCTAAGTTAATCGGAGCAGAAGCAGTGAATTTATTTGTAGAAGAGACACAATGAAGCCACATTGCGCCATTGAAAATGTGACTTATGAGAAATATTGGCATCAGAACTATGGTTAGCTCCCTTGCACAAGCGATGAAAGAGGCAAAAGAATTTATAATGATCATCACGTTATAAACCAATTGGCAGAGACAAACAGCATTAATAATTGAAGGAAAAATATTAAAATTCACACATATGAATAGATAATAATAGAGTTTCATAAAATATGTCATTTTGAAAGGAAGATTTTTCAGACCAGATATGACATCAATATTCAATGAATAGACGAATGATGACCTTTATAAAAGTGTAAGAAAGATTTTGGCAAGATAATTCTACAGAACGGCACAGTGAACCGAATTTACTAGAAGAAAACCTACCAATTGATTCAATAGTTCTACTCCATGTCAACGGAAGATGCAAGCCTGCAAAGGCGCCGCTCTGTTGGTGGTTAACATCAGTCATACTGACAAAAAGCAAAAATAAGAGCGGTTTTGCTTTGGAGTCGTTAAAACAAAAAAAAAATAAATTAAAAAAATGTCTACTGATTATCTTCTTTACATTCAACTACAAAAATGAATTTATCAGACATAGACTTTGAAATGTTCCAACAAGAGATACTCACTTCTTAAATATGATAATTCAAGGATTACCTAGCTGCATTGTTTCCCTGTACGTTCATAGTAGAAGCGTCTTAGATTTAAAAATGAAATATATGTTCGATTCCTACAGGGAGGCATTTTCTTTAATTGTTTTTGATCTCAAAGCTGGTATGCATTAATTTCTGTTTAAAAACACAAAACAGGGATATTTGCACAAACATACGGACCCAGGAAATATTTTGAAAATGACAGAATAGTTAATATAAAAGAACACAGAGTGTGAAAGAATACTAAGTAAGAAAGAAAACTGAGTATGAATTACTTGGTATGCGAGTATACTGCGTATGGCAAAATGTATGTGTAGCGTCGGGAGATGGTTAATGTTACTTTCATTCAACCTTGTGTCAGACTTAACCGAACTCCCAACAGCTTACAAGGTTTATGCAGAGTTATAATCATTATCTGAATTATCAGAAGGTCACCATTGTTATCAGAAGGCTGGTTGTCAGTCGAAATGTGTGGATTAGTTCAGAAGAGTGGAATAATATACATTTTGAATGTTAAAATTGAAATTTATTAAAAGGAAAGAATAACATGAGTTGCAGAAGTTAATTTGCAATTAGAAACATTATTAAGAAGTTATGGGTAGAGTTCGTACAAAATGTTCATAGTAGTAATTGTTGAAAGACATAAGGAGAAAGAGAACAAGGTGCGATCTAAGCTCACCTCCGGGTCGATTTTAAGTTACGTTTTAGTTGTTTCGTCTCGCGGTTCCCATCTGTCTCTCTGATGATGCTGATGAAGTCCTTTTATTGTAATCTAGATTTTTTTCGCACTTACTCGTGAAGTCTTTTTGGTCTTCCAAGTCGATCCCATTCGTCAAAAATCATTTTAACACCCACTTGTGAAATCTCGTTTCGACCTTTTCTTTAAGCAGATGGTCAATCCTTTTCTAATTGGGAAAACCAGGATTTTACAAATCTGTGTGAATTTTTGTAAAAGTGAAGAAGAGAGTTGATTTTAATTAATTTCTTATCCGCTGCATATGAAACAAAACTGAGTATGGCAGAATACTGAGTATGGCAGAATACTGAGTATGAAATTCTAAATATGAAAGTATATTGAGTATGAAAGAAAACTGACTATGAAATATTGAGTATGACAGAATACTGAGTATACCAGAATACTGAGTATTAAATACTTAGTATAACATATTACTGGGTACGAAATACTGTGCATGTAAGTACAGGTCGTATAACAGAATAGCGAGTGTGAAAGAATATTGAGTGCACAATACTGACATTGACATGCTGGGTATGACAGAAATTCGAGTATGAAAGAGTAGTTAGTATGACAGAATACTGGGTATGAAATACTGAGCATTAGAGAATATTTGGTATTAAATACTGAGTATGACAGAATACTGAGCATTACAGAATACTAAATATGGAATAATATTGGATATTAAACACTGAGTATGGCAGAATACTGAATATGAACGGATATTCAGTATGAAATATTGAGTTCGTCAGAATACAGGTTATGGAACACTGACTATGGTAGAATAATGAGTATGAAATAATACTGAGCATGACAGAATACTGGCTAAGGAATACTGAGCATTAAAAATACTGAATATGAAAAAATGCTGTATCTGAAGTATTGAGTATGACAGAATACTCAGTATGAAACACTGAGCATGACAGAATTCTGAAAAAAAAAATTAAAGAAAGAAGATAACAGAAGATCAGGAAGTGATGAGACCTAGCTGCCAATCTAGTACTATTCTTAAATTCAAGATAACAAGTTTACCAGAACATTTAGGATCAAAGTATTTGTAGTAAAATGCACAGGAAAGCTAAGTTACAACAGTAAAAAGTGACTGAAGCTAAAATACAAAGTCAGAACTGATAACAGTAATCCTTCTTTGAATTTTGGAAATTCATAGCAGAAGCATCAGACCTGATGTGACAACAATATTCAACGAATAGATGAATGATAGACTTTATAAAGTTGTAAGAGAGATTCTGGCAAGACAATTCTACAGAACGACACAAGGAACCATCTTTCCTAGCAGCAGACTAGCACTTGATTTAATATAATCTTTCCACTATAAGTCCACTTGGAAAACTTTTACCCGAGAAGGCAGAATGAGTTACTCTCCTGGAGGTTAACATCAGACATGCTACTGGAAGGCAAAAATAGTTCTTTTAAGACAACAATTTCGTGTCTCACATGTTCTGTCTGCGGCATTTTCAATATTCTACTATAGAAGCGCTCATATGTTTATAGACTTCATTTTTTTCTTTGCATTCAGAATGTTTTAGTTTTGAAAAAATATATTCATAAGAGAAACAGGTTTTTATTTGTTATTTAATTAAAGGATTTTATCAGCTGAACTGAAATGGATTAAATAATCAACTGCAATGTTTTCTGCTAGAAAATTTGGCAAACTCTGTCATGCACGACAATTTTGTTCCTCCAGGATCTATCCAACATATTTGTAAGTCTACCATTCGCCAAAGATTAGAATATTGCTGCCATATTTGGCCAGTCCCGCTGTATATTTAGAGATTCTTGATAAAAATATAAACCAATTACAGGGGAAATTTGAGGCTATACGAAATGGGTATTAATTACTTCATGTCATTAGTTTATAATTCTATCACTAAAATGACAATATTTAAATAATTTTCGAGATTCTATCACTAAAATAGACTTATTTTAATAATTTTCGGATTATGTTATTAAAATGACATTATTTTAAATATTCTACTATTCTGTTACTAAAATTCCCATGTATTAATATTTTCTATTCTATCACTAAAATGCTTTATTGTAATAAATTAATGTTTCTTTCACAAAATTGGACTTATTTCAATAATTTCAAGACAAAGAATATTTTGATGAAAAATTCACTCGTTTTAAAAGAGTTGCTTCAGGGTACCCTCTCGGATTATAGGCCCTGATGCTTAAACTTCATTATTTTCATAGTAGATCTACCGCTGATAAGAACGATTAACTTTCCTGCTAGCTAGATACTATATCATGACAGCCATTCGTGATTTAAAAAAAAAATTGCATTCATTCTTTTAAGTTAAGCCGTAGTTGAGAGAATATGAATCATGCCTTTCTTCTACGAAATTGAATGCCGACTGTGTAGCCCCGTCTCCAGGCACAGCTTTTTGATGTCACTTTCACGTTGATATATCTTAAACTAACTACTCATCCTAACGGGAATATACACCGACGTATGATAGACAGTTTCAAATGAGATTATATGTATATAAATATTAATAATATTCCACAAAGGTATAACGTATTCCGTTATTATTAATTTTTGACTAGTGTTTACTTTTATATTTGGTTTAGTTACAAGTTCCGGTAGTTTCTATTCTGGTCGACGACCTACAACAGAGAGACAATTAGCTGCGCAAAAACGAGAACGAAGGATTATCTCTTGGAGGTGTTCAATTTATGTTCATTCTGCCTCAGGGAAGCCTGTTTGAAAGCGCAAGCTGAATAAATCTAATAAATTTTTCCTCATCTTTTTCTTTTTTCTTTTACGTCTTCATAGCTTTTATCTTAACGGCAATGATGGGTAAATTGTCGGCGTTATATATATATATATATATATATAGTAATGAATTTGAACAACACTCTCAGCTACTGGCGTGTGTGTACATTGTATATAACACGCTAAAGTCTGCTAAAGGTCAGAGCTAGAATCACCGACTGACGCCAATTCGGTCAGGTTTCAATCCTGGCCAGAAACAATCGTATGTCTAACCGTACTGATGAGTTGTGATATGACTATATATTTATTTTTTGTATGTGCTTTGTTTCTTTCTGATTTTGTCAGTGCAGAGTGTAGTAGTGTCTGTGACATAAGGAGCGACATGACGTGAGAAAAACTTTCTTTCACAATCACCGAAGTTGAGTACTTTCAAAACCGGTCTGTATCTAGATGGTGACTGCTTTAAGCTGTAGTCTTTAATTTGCCGGTGGTATAATGATTCAAAGGTCGAAACAGAGAATCGGAGAACTGAATTACTATTACACTTGGGTTTTTTATACCTTCACAGAAATCTACTCCTTCTCCCTAGCTATGGATTAATTATTAGGATTTGTATCATTGGACCTTTTTAATTCTAGTTTCTCTTCATATTTTACTTTTTTTCTTTAATTCTGTTACTTTTCTTCCCTATTTTTCTCTTGTTTTGTTTCCCTTTTTTCCTTTCTCCAATTTACATTTCATTTAGTTCCATCGTCATCTTTTTCGATAACATTTAACAATTCTTTTTTTTCTCTTCGACTGATTGTCTTTTTTTTTTTTTTTTAATCATTTCACCCCGAGCAAGGCAGAAACTCCACTGATGTGCAGGGGGTTACATAAATGTAAAAAGATTAATTAGAAAAGAGTGAGGAGTACAAGCTAGTTAGAAAGGAACAATAGAAAGCTGACAAAGCAGGTGCAATGACAGATACATAGGTGGAGAGAAAGTGAAGATTATACAGGGGAGGGGAGAGAGCTAGAGTCCAGTGGTTAGTAGGTGAGTATTAACTTTGCTTTTAAATTTCTGGAGGTCGTAGCCGTCAGGAAAGCAAGAATACGGGAGTGAGTTCCACAGGCGGGAAGTGCGAGAGAGGAAGCTGCAGGAGTAGAATTGTCGTCTGCGTTTGGCTAACCTGACTGTGAATGGGTGGGACCCAATTTCTCTCTTTACACTCTTCTTTTTGTACACATTTTTTCTTTCTATCGACTTTCTTCGTTTCCTTGTTTTTATTCATCTTTCCATTTTCTTTTTTTCTCGATTTTTCTTTATATATTTTATTCGTCTTTCTCTCTTCGCCACTTTCTACTTTTTTAATTTTTTATTCACTTTCTTCGTCTTTTTTATTTTCCATTATCTTCTTTTTTTCTTCTCTCTTCTCCATTTTCTTTTTTCCTTTTTTATTCACTTTCTTCGTTTTCACTTTTTTTGTTCTTCATTTTCTTCCTTTTATTTCTACTGTCTTCTCTATTTTCTTCTTTTTATTTTTTTTTATTCATCTTCGTCTTGTTTTTTATTCTGCATTTTCTTTTTCTTGCTTTTATCCATTTTTCTCTTTCTTTCTTCTTTATTAACTTACTTCGACTATTTTTTCTTTATTCTCGATTTTTCCTTTGTTTTTTCTTTGTACTTCACTTTTTCTTTTTTTGTTTTATTTATTATTTATTTTCTTCTTTTAAAATTCTCCATTTTATTATTTTTCATTTCTTATTCTCTATTTTCTTGTTTTTTAATTGCCATCTTCTTTTTTCATTTTTTTATTCCAGATTTTCTTCGAAATTTTCTTTATTCTGTTTTTTCTTTTTCTTTATCTTTTGCTGTACTTTCTTTTTTCTTTTTCTCTATTTTTCTCTCTCGTTTTACTTTTTTCTATTTTCTCCTTCTTTTCCTTTCTTTTTTACTCTCAATTTTCTTCTATTTGTTTTTCTTTATCTTCCTTTTTTCTTCTTTTTCTTTCTTTGTTATTCTCCATTTTAATCTCTCTTTCATAAGACTCAAGCTCAGGTTGTCTTGGGAATTCCTATTTACAAATAATTATCGCGTGATTATTCAAAAATAGCAAAGTCTCGAACAAATATTTCACTAGAGAGTTTTATTTTACTGATTGTTTTATCTCGGCTCTCATATCATCTGTAGGATTAAATAAACAAATACATCAAAACTGGCATTCGCTCTGATGAGTATCCGTCTGATACAGTAAGCACCGTAAGAAATATTTCATTGGCAAAGACTTCAATATATCAAATATTATATCCAAAAGAAATTGTTAACTGGGGCAAGAAACGGCTTGTCTATTTTAACGCCTTCAAAACGAAACTGCTATCATCTAATCATCATAGACAAATATCATAGCTGATCCTAACGACCGGGAAGGCAGCTCATTTCACCTTCCTCTTACATTTTCTAATGACTCGCGTAATTTTAAAATTAGAAGAAATTATAAGGTTATATGGTTGCATGAACCTAATAGATGTCTTATGGTATGGTTACACTCAGTTATAATTTCTGTCATTTCATTCAACAATTCATTTTTGTTTAGAAATAACATAATCACTATATATATATATATATATATATATATATATATATGTGTGTGTGTGTGTGTGTGTGTGTGTGTGTGTGTCAGTTAAGTGTATTACGTGATACATGCTTGGGCTATCATGTCCCGAAATAGACATGACTGAGTGGGTAGAAGATTTTTCCTCATTAGATTGCCATTACTTTCTGCAGTAGACTAGTTGCCAACCAAGGCTATAGAACACAATCTGCCTTGCTATTTAACCCATAGCCTAAGGGAGAAGTGAAGGTTTATTACTTTACCTCGGGTGATTGCGCATATGTGAATACAACGAAATCCATTAGATTTCGAATTTCTCGTCCCTTGCCGATATACACTGCCACAAAACGCACATGCGTGGTACATAACACACACACACACACACACACACTCATACACACAATATATATATATATATATATATATATATATATATATATATATATAACAAATATTGTAGAGCATAATATATATTTTTTTAAAATTAGAATTAATATATTTTACATTACAACCGAGAAATTTCTATGTTTCGAGATTTTTACCTCGTCATCAGGCAATATTAGATCATTGTTGTGAAAATGATTTTCAATTGAGTTTTAGAAACAATATGTTTGTAGTTTATAGATATGGGAATATATGTGTATGTTCAATTTAACTAATCAAAATAGGGATTTACTTTAAATTTGAAAAAAGTTTTTATTTTTGGCTAATACATAATTTCTTCTTTCAATCTTAACGGCAAAACTGTCAGCCTATTTCAAAACCACTGTCTAGACTCCATTTCCGTTGATGTATCAATTATTGTTGCATTTTTTTAGTTTTCTCTGTATCTTAGCATTTTTTAAAAAAAGAAAAGAAAGAAAACATTTTATATTTTGTATCTAACTTAAAGTGACTTTTGAGTGAAATTATACTAATTTTATTTCGATTCAAAATGAATCTTATTCTAAATTTTCAAAACTCTGAAGTTTTTTTAAATTTTTTTTATAAGCGTTTCACCCTGAGCAAGGCATGTCACTGCCACTACTGTGCAGGGGGCTACGTAGAGTGGAGAAAGGCTGATTAAATATAGGAAATGACAGAGGGTGGGTGATAGGCGGGTAACGATACCGAGAATGAGGGTTGGGTAGATAAGAGTGTTGTGAGAATAGTTGGGAGTTAGTGTGATAGAAGGTGTCTATTGACCCTATATTTAAACACCTGGAGATTGTAACTGTCGGGAAAGCAGACTTGTGGAAGGGAGTTCCACAGGCGGGAAGCGCGAGAAAAGAAGCTGTTGGAGTAGAATTTACGGTTACATCTTATTTGTTTAACAGTAAAAGGGTGGGACCTAGTTGCTAATCTAGTATCTCGTGTAAATTCGTGCTTAGGCGGCAACAGTGATCTAAGCTCATCGGAGCAGAAGCCATGAAAGTACTTGTAGAAGAGGCACAGGGAAGCCACATCACGCCGGTGTGAGAGCGGCTGCAGCCGGTCTGCCAAGTCAGTATCAACCACGTTACAGATCCTCCTTTGTATTTTGTCAAGAAGCCCAAGGAGAGCAGCAGGGGCACCCGACCAGATATGGCAGCAATATTCAATGCACGGGCGAATGGTAGATTTGTATATGTGCAAAATAATTCAGGTGGGAAAAATTTCCGGGCCCTACACAGGGAGCCCACTTTCATAGCAGCAGATTTGGCAATGGATTCAATATAGTCATTCCATTTGAGGTCCGCCGAGAGTGTAAGGCCAAGGAGGCGTAGTATTTTACTCTCTGGGAGGCTAGCCTGTCCCATGCTAATGGGAGGTAGATGCGATTGTCTATGGTGATTAGTTGATAACAGTTATAAATGACATTTTTTGCCTATAATAATAAAAATAACATAATTTGAATAGTTTACAATACAAATATAATTTGAAGAATTTACAAGGAGTATCAAGTTGATACATAAATGTTTTTTGTTTTACAACTTTTCTCTATAATTAATAAAGTATATTATATTTTGTTCAATTTGTATTTCCCGATTTTTGCAATGATTTAAAGCCATTCATAAGAAGCAGATTTTCGATAGCTTTTTTCCTAAATTCCAGAGACTTTGAAGTCAAAAATATTTTGGCCAACTGCTGAACCTTCCTTTAATTAGCGAATATATTCCCATGAAAATGCTTTGTAATGATCGAAAAATAATAAATATTTAGTCGGATGAATGTAGTTGAGTTGAGTAGAACAGATCAACTGATTTCCAAAAGTAATTCGTATGTCATTATTTTTTGTATTGTTCTGAAAAAGAATAATAATTTACATCTTGATGCATTCAGGGTGCTTTTAGACCAAACTCTATGGATTTTAAAAATTCTAAATTAGTAATAACCTGGCAATTAATCATGTTGCTGCAAAATTTTATTTGTGATAATTTTGAAATAAGAATATATTACTTATCATTTGATGATAAAATATATGGTTTGTCAATTTACACTAAATTGACATATTGGTCATTCTACTATAAGAATGTACTGTTCATCATTTCACTATCGAAAATGCATTGTTGGTCATATCACAATAACATTACGACAAAAAAGTATTGCTGATGATTACTCTATAACAATGTATTATTGCTGATTATATTATAAAATCTATTGCTCATAGTTTTACTAAAAGAATCTATTACTAATAAGTAATATAAAAATGTACTGCTGATGATTGCATTATAATATATATTACTGATAAGTTTATTACAAAAATGTATTACTGACAATTTTATTTTAAAATATAATACTGATGATTTATTATAAATGTATTACTGATAATTTTACTTCACAATATATTGATTATTTTATTATAAAATGTATTATTGATAATCTTATTGTAAGTCTATTACTGATAATTGTATTATGATACATTTATTATAAAAATGTATTACTGATGTTTTTATTATAAAATGTATTACTGATAATTTTATTAAAAATGTATTGCTGATGATTTTATAAAATATATTCCTGATAATTTTATTAAAAATTACTGATTTTTAAAAAAAAATGTATTATTGATAACTTGAAAATGTATAATTGATAATTTTACTATTCAATGTATTACTGATAATTTTACAATAATAATGTATTGCTGATACTTTTATTAGAACAATGTTAGTGATTTTAATATAAAATGTTTTGCTCACATATAAAACGGCCGAAACGTCGTGAATATGGCTGTAAAAGTGAGGACAACAGTACAAACAATGTAAATAATTGTTATTTTATGTTTAATTAGTGATAGTTTCGTTCCTGTCAATTTATTTTTGTCAGACTAATTTTGAATCGCATTATCATTCTTTATCAGAATGGTAATTAAATTTCCACGCGATCGCAGCAAAAGTTTTAATAGCAATTTAAGTAGTAATGCGTATATAAATATGGCTGAAGGGAATAAATACAGACTCAATAACGAATCATTAAGCCAGAGATTAGGTATTTAATCACATCTCCATGGATATAGGGTGTTTGATTTGTCTTTTGTGGGAATGTAAAGCCCCAGAAACTAGTAAGACAAAAAAGAATAAAATTTCGTCAAGTTATTCTTAGTTGGATTAATGACCTCGTCTTTATAGTTAATATCACAATGTTTCGACTGTTGCGCCTCCCGCCTTCTTCTGCTAATGAGATTTCAAATAGAAATAATTATTTAATGTACGATAGAAGACTGATTTGGTTCATCTGGAGCTATCTAGTCTTAGCTGTGCTTGTAGAACATCTGACTATGTCTCTTTTATTCGATTTAGGGACTGAACACACAATTAATATACAGTATAAAATACTTTGTCCCTTAGTGTTTTTAAACATTTTTTAGATTTTCTGGCGCACACCTAATCTAAACTTATTTATAAATGGAACTTTGTCTGTGTGTTTGTATGTGTGTGTGCCTGTGTGTGTCCGTTACCTTTAAACTCCGAAACGGCTGAACCAATTTTCTTAAAAAATTATACAGTTGTACTATAAGCGTCTACGGGTGTTCTTAGCTAGGTTTTGTGTCGAGTTACCCCCGATAAATATCGAAAATCGATAACTGAAAAAATCGAGTTATAGAAGGAGTGATCCAATTTTAATAAAATTTGATACACTCATAGATAATGACATAAGAAATGATATTCAGAGGTTTCAAGGTTGCAGTTCTTATAATAGTGAAGAAAATCGATTATATATATATATATATATATATATAAAATGTAAGATGTTTGTTTGTGTGTCTGTTTATCTGCCTGTATGTCTGTATTTTTTCAGCCCTTTTATTTTAGTTTTTGCTTCGAGTTTGGCTCTAAGTAGGTATAATTGTAGTTCTTAGTCTCAGCCATGATACCATTTACTCAGAGGGTTTATTCAGCCTTCAAAATTCAGTTTACGACGAAAAAAACTTATTTGATATCGATACTGGGAAATCAAAATTTGACTTACATCCATTCATTTTTCTTTTAGTCTACGATTTCGCTTTAACTGGAAACAACTATTTCCTTTTACTCTTTCGTGCCAACGTCCAAAGAGTCTGAGCTCCAGGACCATGGATTAGTTTTAAAGCTTTCATTACATCCGAGCAACGCCTGGCTATACTGCTAGTATAGAATAACTAAAATTAGTTAAAAAATGATGAAAAAGAATTAAATCTCCTGAAATAAGCATTTATTTTGAAGAGATTACCTTGGAATTAGTGACATTAATTAGTAATTAATTTTTTTTACTATTTGTGTATATTTCTGAGATGAGGTATTTACATTATTCAGACTGTTTGCTTCGTATTTATTGTAACATTTACGCCGTTTCGGTCGTTGTACGCTCCGGTCTTCTTTAGAAACTGTCTGTATTTCTGAGATAAGATATTTACATTGTTCGGGCTTTATTGTCCTCATCTTTATAGTCCTATTTACGACGTTTCGGTCGTCATTAGCTCCGGCTTCATCAAGATCTGATGAGAAATATTTACATTATTTGCATTGTTCGGACTGTTGTCCTCATCTTTATTACCATATTCACGACGTTTCAGCCGTTGACCGAAGAAGAATTTGGAACCGAACCTTTTATTTCGATCACTGGGAAGATTGTTATCGTTCTAAGACTTAGGCTGTGTAACTCAAATCTCGATATATCTTTTCTCCACTGCTGTCGCCAGGTATTGAACACGAATCACTCGACCTAACCAACGCATTTATCCACTGGGCCATGTCTCGTTTGTTTATTAATTCGACAGATTTTATCTTCTTAAGCATTGTTTTTAGTGGATACTCATATATGAGTAGATATGCAGTTTATTTATTAAAATATATTTTTATTTATGTTTGATTACCCACCTGAATATACGATAAAGATGTTTACTTTACGACAGGAAACCGTCGTTAGATCAGATGTTCTATAAAAGACCGACCTATAGAGGACATATCCGGTCGGGTAGGGCTTAATAGTCCCTTGAAAAGAAATCCTTCTCGTCATAGATTCTCGAAATTGTTCGTGTTTGCTCAGTTATATATCCTAACGCAAAAAAGCAATTTTCTAATGAAGAATATATATATATATATATATATATATATATATATATATATATATAAAGGATTTATTCAATGATGTTGAATGGCCATTTCGATATGAAGATCCTCACGGGGGATAACACATCACCTCAGTAACAGAAAAATCATTTCAGAAACTGGAGAAAAATTAGTCTACTTTTCCTTTTTAAATAGATTTGCAAAGAAATTAAAAAATAAAATAAAAAGGAAAATAAAGGAAAAGAAAAAGAAAAAGATAAAACAAAATAAAATCAAATAAACAAAAAAAGAAAAACTTGACATCGTCTTGGTTCGCAAAAGAAGGAAAGAGAATTGTAACTAAAAATTAATAGATAGCCGTGTTAAATCGACGTAAGGTTAAGCAACACGGAAAAAAGGTGGGAGATAAGAGAGATAAAGGAAGGTATATATATATATATATATATATATATATATATATATATATATATATATATGTTCATTTCTAAACGAGACATTACACGATCTAGGTTTCTACCATGTGGTGTTTTTATTGCAAATCCCTTAAAGACACCACATGGTAGAAAACTAGGTCGTGTAATAACACATTTACAGATGAAAAATATTCAAACGTTCTATAATATAATTGTATTGAACACTTTGTGATACAAGTCTGCACTGGTCTAATTATATTATGACCAAAAAATATGTAATTAAACAATCAATATATATATAAATATATACTACCGGCCATAATTATTAGGCGATCCCAGTTTTAAAAAAAAATGATGAATTTCATACTATTTTTAGTATTTATTGCTAAGTGGATATTTCTAAATGAAAATATAATGGTTCTTTTTTTATTATTACTTTGTAAAATTTTACATGGCAGCCAGAAAGCTTTTGTTTCTGCCAGCCAATAAGAAGAGACTGGCATGGGGAAGGGAACACAAAAGTGGACACCAGAAGAGGGTTGGGGAGCGATTGAAAGATGAGTGTGTACAGTCATCGATGAAACATCGTAGTGGATCCTGCATGGTTTCGTGCTGTTTTGCAGTCACGGGTTCAGGTGACTTGGTTAAGAAGGAAAAGAGGATTATGAAGAACGAACAGTAACATTAAATCTTAGAGAGATATGCAATTCCATCTGGATTGTGTATTTTAAGTCAACATTTCATCCTCTAGCAGGATAACGACCCAAATATTGCGCCAAAGTTATTTAAAATTAAATGAAACTGCTGGAGTGGTAAAAGTTATGTGTTGTCCACCTCAGTCACAATACTCTCACAAAATATTGAAAAAAGCACTTGCCTACAACAACATTACAGAAAATGCCTACGTTGCCTACTCCAAAAAGTATCAATAATGTCTCATATTCCACAAAAGAACTTACTAAACATAAGATAAGAAATAATTTCCAAATGTAGACACGAAAATAAATACCTATTATCACCAAACGGGGAAAAAGAACAATGACCTTATAAATATGAAAAGAGAAACCTCTGATACCATAATCCTATCAATTATTCTCTAGTTTAAACTACCATTAGGATAATTGCATTTATATTTATTATCATTTTACCACCATTAATAATCACTACAACTGCTTTACAATAAATATTTGCTAACACAATTGTTATTATCATCAACCCCACCCTAACTATTACTACCACATCACAATGACTATTGCCGTATTAGTCCGCAATAATCATTTAAGTAAATTACTCCTATCTTCCGCAGCAAAAAATCTATAAAATCTAACAAGTATGCCAAAAAGGAATTTCTACCATTTAAATATGTGCAACCACCAAAAAACAAGCAAATAACCGGCTTTAAAATAATAACAAAACAGTCTTAAAAATTTAAAAAATAATAGTAATTTTTACCTGTCATAGTTTCACACAGACGGAATCATACTTATATAGGTGCATGGGAGAAAATATAATTCAGCGAACAAAAATAGACAAACCGTCTGCGCGTTGACATCGCTTCAATCAAAGTCGGTAGATACACGATTTGAATTTACCAATCAAATGCATACGTATGTACACATCGGCACGCATATACATATGTATACCAAGTCCCATATTGTTCACATATAGTTATGTTTGTGTGAGCCCCGGGGGGCGAGCGCGTGTGTGTGAGGGTCTGCGTACGACAATGGGTGTACGAGCGTGTATGTATGTTTTCGTATGAGTATCGTTACGACGATAATTTTTCTTCCGACTTCCATAAAAAAACTAAAATATACGCAACTCCACATACATCCAATTTAAAAAAAATTGATCTATTTGTCTGACGTTCGCAAAAGCGTGAAACCCAGAGTCACAAACTCATATCAATACAACGGAATATGATATTGAGCGTTTTCCGACAAGTACCGCGCGTATATAATATACAAATAATATATATATCAAATTGCATATATATATATATATATATATACATATATATATATATATATATATATATATATATATATATATATTAATACAGGTTTCATTGAATAATATAGACAAGTTCTGTCTATTTTCTCTAAGATCCGTTCGTATGATTTGATTAGTTTGATAGTGTTGTCATGGAAAGACGACAAGAAATCGCAATAATATATATATATATATACATATATACATATATATATATATATACTTACATGCACATTTCATACACACACACACACACACACACACACACACACACACACACATATATATATATATATATATATATATATATATATATACAAATGAATAAGAAACGAAGAAAATAATTGCAACGTTTAAAAATTTATATAAAACAGAGCTCAATATAAAACAAGAGCAATTAATATTTATTATTAATTATACTTTAGAGAATGTAGAAACTAAAAACTACTACAAAATTGTACATTTCGTTTCAGCATTGAAAGAACAATGTCTCATTAGGTAGTTAGTAATGATGGTAATAAACTATTTATTCGAAAAATATTTTTTAAAAATTAAAAAATCCACACTTCCTTTTATTTTTAGAAATCTTTTAGTACGAGATAAGAAAGTGTTTAAAAAGAGGAGAGAAAAGTAATAGTGCAAAAAAGATGAGAGAACAGGATGAGAAATCAAGAAAGGAAAAGAAAGGGGAAAGGGAAAGACACAGAGGAAACAGAAAGCAAAGAGGAAAACAAGAGAGAAAGCACTGAGAGTAAAGAGCCAATGGAAACGGCTAAGAGAGAGAGAGAGTGAGAGAGAGAGAAAGAGAGAGAAAAATTTAAATTTAGTGAATTGTAGACAGATATAGATATCGGTTACAAGGTGTTTGGGTTCAAATATTTTTGCATTAAAAAAATAGACAACAGAAAGCGAAGAGAAGACGAAAAGGTGAGACAATGCACAGAGGGGAGAGACAACAGAAAAGACTAATTTTTAAACTTTGGCCTGAAATGAATTACAGACAGATAATGACGTCGGTTACATTGTCTCAAACGAAATCCATTAGCATATAAAAAATGATGAAATAACATACACAAAGATATATATATGTATATATAGTTTTGGTTCTGTAGTATCAACTCATTATTCCTATATATATATATATATATATATATATATATATATATATATATATATGTATCGGTATAATGAGTTGATACTACAGAACCAAAAATAAAGATCTGAATAAGCAATTTTATGCTCATCTTTCGTTATAATATTAGGATCTAGGCTGCCTTTCGGTCTACGCTTCCTCAGTTGTAAACGATCATTTGTCTCTTTTATGCTTTGCTGATTCTTTTATCCATTTTTCGTTGTTTACGCATTTATTTAATCGTAAATTTATTTATTTTTGAATTTTACATATTCACATCAATCGAAATTGTAACGTGTTCCAGCCTTATATCTATTAATTCTTCTTCATCTAGTCTAATGTAATTACAATTGTGCCAACGATTGGTCCCTGAAGAATCGTTGGCCGAAAGACAGCCTCGGTCCTAATATTAAAAAAAATAATGAGTATAAAATTATGTTTATTCATATACTAGCAGTATAGCCCGGCGTTGCTCGGGTGTAATGAAAGCTTTAAAACTAATTCATGGTCCTGGAGCTCTGACTCTCTTTGGACGTTGGCACGAAAGACTAAAAAGCAATCGTTGTTTCCGAAACAGTAGATTGAAAGAAAAATGAATGGATGTAAGTCAAATTTTGATTTTGGGTATCGATGTCAAATAAGGTTTTTGTCACAAACTGAATTTTGAAGGGTAAATAAGTCCTCTGAATAAATGGTATCATGGCTGAGACTAAGAACTACAATTTTACCTACTTAGAGCAAAACACGAAACAAAACCCAAAATAGAAGAGCTGAAAACCTGATTTTGTTAAGACCCAATATCGGAGTCAAATAAGTCATCCAATGATAAAGTAACCAAAGTAAGTCCATGAAAACTTATTGTACCCATCGGAAGTAAAGGTGAAGAAAATGAGCTATATTGATGGCTGAATGTTGGTTTTTGATCAGATTCGATAGAATATCAGCGGCATCGATTTCCGATATCGGGGACAATGAGCCGTCTGAAAAGATCTTCTAATGTTTGAGACCAAAAACTATAATTTTTTAAGTTAGAGCAAATTCTGCAGCAAGAACAACGATAAAATGGCTGAAATCCTGATCTTGATTAGACCTGATCGGATATAGGTGTATGGATTTCCGATATCAGGGGTAAATCGGAAAAAAGAAGTTGCCCGTGACCTGACCAGAAACCTAAAGAATATTTGCGTGAATTTTGGTGACAATCGGATAAAAATTGTTGATGTGTATAAAGCACATACATACATACAGTCAGACAGACAGACACAAAAAAGAAAGAAAAAATATATAATATAAAAATATATAAAAAAAATAAAAAGAATAAAGGAGAAAACGTATCTCAATGTAATATGCTTCACTTTTATTAAAACGTTTTCGAAGACCGAGAGAAAAATGAAAAAACAACAACCCGACGGACTAAAACACACACACACACACACACACACACACACACACACACACACACTGTTACGCACTTTATGATTCCCAATTCTCCACGAATATAGTGTTAAAATAATGTATTATTTTAATACAAACGACCCATATCTGACCAATTAAAATAGATCGTTAGATCAAAGATGTCGTATAGATAACATGGATGTGGCTAAAAATCTTCAGATATATTTAAAGTCTCACCTGAATACAACTACAACCTCACATCAAATGTTATAAAAGGCGTACAGCGAGTAAAGCCTGAGGGTACTGGTAATTGCAGAATGGTGTTAAAAGTTACAGACAAAAACTAAAACAAATAACAGAAACAACATTATCAACAACTGAAACAACTAAAGTAGATAGCACATGTAAACCGAAGAGAAAATAATAATATAATCAAGCTGTTAACATTCTACAGAATTAAGGTAATCCGATTATTGCCAGATTGAGCGATTGAAAGCGGAAGAACTTGAGAAACCTATTTCCCTAAAACTTGTTTTAAGAAGATTTTATAAATTTCATCTGAAAGCAATACTGGCTTCTCGACCAATGAATGTCGAATGTTTCCTTAGGAGACCCAATGAATAAAGGAAAGGGAGATAATATCTGTAGGACTTCATAAGCCTGTTTCCCTAAAACTTGTTTTAAGAAGATTTTATAAATTTCATCTGAAAGCAATACTGGCTTCTCGACCAATGAATGTCGAATGTTTCCTTAGGAGACCCAATGAATAAAGGAAAGGGAGATAATATCTGTAGGACTTCATAAGCCTGTTTCCCTAAAACTTGTTTTAAGAAGATTTTATAAATTTCATCTGAAAGCAATACTGGCTTCTCGACCAATGAATGTCGAATGTTTCCTTAGGAGACCCAATGAATAAAGGAAAGGGAGATAATATCTCTAGGACTTCATAAGCCTGTTTCCCTAAAACTTGTTTTAAGAAGATTTTATAAATTTCATCTGAAAGCAATACTGGCTTCTCGACCAATGAATGTCGAATGTTTCCTTAGGAGACCCAATGAATAAAGGAAAGGGAGATAATATCTCTAGGACTTCATAAGCCTGTTTCCCTAAAACTCGTTTTAAGAAGATTTTATAAATTTCATCTGAAAGCAATACTGGCTTCTCGACCAATGAATGTCGAATGTTTCCTTAGGAGACCCAATGAATAAAGGAAAGGGAGATAATATCTGTAGGACTTCATAAGCCTGTTTCCCTAAAACTTGTTTTAAGAAGATTTTATAAATTTCATCTGAAAGCAATACTGGCTTCTCGACCAATGAATGTCGAATGTTTCCTTAGGAGACCCAATGAATAAAGGAAAGGGAGATAATATCTGTAGGACTTCATAAGCCTGTTTCCCTAAAACTTGTTTTAAGAAGATTTTATAAATTTCATCTGAAAGCAATACTGGCTTCTCGACCAATGAATGTCGAATGTTTCCTTAGGAGACCCAATGAATAAAGGAAAGGGAGATAATATCTGTAGGACTTCATAAGCCTGTTTCCCTAAAACTTGTTTTAAGAAGATTTTATAAATTTCATCTGAAAGCAATACTGGCTTCTCGACCAATGAATGTCGAATGTTTCCTTAGGAGACCCAATGAATAAAGGAAAGGGAGATAATATCTGTAGGACTTCATAAGCCTGTTTCCCTAAAACTCGTTTTAAGAAGATTTTATAAATTTCATCTGAAAGCAATACTGGCTTCTCGACCAATGAATGTCGAATGTTTCCTTAGGAGACCCAATGAATAAAGGAAAGGGAGATAATATCTGTAGGACTTCATAAGCCTGTTTCCCTAAAACTTGTTTTAAGAAGATTTTATAAATTTCATCTGAAAGCAATACTGGCTTCTCGACCAATGAATGTTGAATGTTTCCTTAGGAGACCCACTGAATACCGAAAAGAGCGATAATATCTACTGGAGTTGAAAAATGTTTCTTTAAAAAAAACGATTAAGAGAAAGCTTTTATAAATTTCACCCAAAAGCATTACTGACTTCTCGGTCAATGTATATTGAATGTTTCATTTGTTGAATCCATAAATAAAGGAAATAGCAATAACAGCTACAGAACTTGCGAGACCTCTTTCGACAACAACTGTTTGAAGAAAAAGACTTAAATTTCTACTGAAAGATGTATTAACAGCTTGTTCAGTGGAGGCTATATGTATCCTCATAGGGAAGCGGGTGATATTAATAATACTATTATTATTACCATTATTAAGCAGATTTGGCTGTGAGGCATGGGCTTAGTATGCTCTTATTAGTCTGGGTAAATAGTGGGTAAATTAGGTTTCCTATTTTTGTACGCCTTATTTTTGTATCAGTTTCTTGTATAGCTACTCTCTCAAATAATTATAATAATATTCGAAAATCAATTATTTAGTACTCACCTTTTGGCATCCTTACTATAAAGGGACTCTAAGCAAATACGAAATGACAAGGCCTTTTATTGCTTTAGTTCCCCGGTATCTTTGTTTGCCTAATATAACTTGGGGAAGAATCATTATCTGGTGCCGCGAGAACGTATCTTTTCTCGAAAACAGATTCGCAGAATAATGTGCGTCATCGGAACCAGAAAAAAATGCATTCACCAATAAATAAACATTGGGAAGTGATTATCTAGTTTTATGATTAGAAGAGAAAGGATTGGCTTAGATGTCTCTCCGGGAATATCGATTACGTTCTGAGATGCGATCAGCTGTGTCATTGGGTGTGTTTGCCTTATCTCACCGCCTGACACTTTTTATGCTCTTCTTAATGCAGTACCCAGAAGGTTATTTTCAGAAGACGCACAGTGATTTTTTTGGTCATTTTATATATGCCGTATTCCTTAAAGACGTAGGCGATGATGACTGGCCTCATCCTTCCAGCTCTTGTAACTTTTAACAACCTTTCTCTTGTTATTTCTCCAAAACCCTGCTCGACTATCAATTTGCTCAAGCCCATCAAGTATCTCACGCGTTGCTTATCCCTGTCTCACTTTCTCTTTATCCGTCCTGTGAGTATCAAATTCTCCAAGGCCTCCTTCTTCATTACATATCCCAGAAACTTCAGTTGTCTCTTCCAGATGTTAATTATATATTTCCTTTTCGTTTCCATCCTCTTCAAAACCCATTTTGGATTCATAGAAGCCTAAATATACTTCTGTCGACCACATTTCAGTTACATCAAGTGTTTCCTTCATCTTTATGAAGATTTTCCAGCATTCGTTGCTATATACAGGGAGACACAAAAAACGGGATCTTCTTAACTATCCCATAAAAGCAAGAGTGATGGAAGAAAAAGATTTTATTCAAAGTAATTGAAACCTTAAAATATGTCATTTAAGAAACAATGATGAATTTTCATTTTTTATAAATTACATCCTGTTGATAGCGTCCTCCTTTACGAATGCATTTTTGAAATCTGCTGTTGAGATTCCTCTTCATTGACCGCTGCAACATCTCAGCTGGGATACTGTGAATTTCATCCTAAAATCTCTGTTTTAACTCATCCAGAGTTCTTGGTCGAGTCGTGTACACTTTACTCTTGAGATAACCCTCAAGAAAAAATCACAAACGTTTACCGAACAATTTTCGCACAGCCTCCAATAATTGCCGCGCAGTGCATGATGTCGCTCCATTCTGTTGAAACCAGGTTTCTTGAAAGTGTGAAAAATTGTTCAATTCAGGTGTAACGAAGGATCGTAACATCTCCACGTAACGATTCACAGTAACAGTGACTGAGAAAACATTTTTATGGCTAACACACACTGTTGCCCGTTCCACTGAAATAAAATACCCGTTTTTTGGGTCACCCTGTAGAAGGACAGATATCGCATATACAGTATTTTTTCTTTGTTTTCAATAACATTTTCATGTCTCTTAATACACTGCTTAGCTTTTGAAATACAGCCTTGCCCATGCTAATATCCCTTCGGATCTCATTGTCGCACTTTCCGTCTTTATTACAACACTTCACAGCTTATTAAATTTCTGTACCGGTTTGATTTTATTATCTCCGACCTGCAAAAGACTTACAGGACAATTTTCATTCTGATTTTCATTTACTGCCGACATTCCTACTTTGATATAGGGTATTTTAGTTGATCATATTTACTATTAGGGACGACAAAATAATTTAATGATTTTTTCTTATTATTTATATTTGCTGTTAAAAAAAAAAGAGTAAACACGGAGCTTCGTACATGGAAAATAACAGACAGACGAAAGGGTCGGTTTTTCCCTTGACACTACTATTATTTTAACTACCCTTGCTCCTCGTAAATATTTGTAGTCTTAAAGGG
Organism: Ascarosepion bandense; assembly: GCA_037127315.1. Taxonomy (NCBI): domain Eukaryota; kingdom Metazoa; phylum Mollusca; class Cephalopoda; order Sepiida; family Sepiidae; genus Ascarosepion; species Ascarosepion bandense. The sequence goes on along the minus strand of JBBBDQ010000921.1, from coordinate 1,999,499 downwards.
TGATAATTAGAATTATGATAATGCCTAGGCATATAATGAAAGTGGATTTATACATTTTGATGTTGTTGAGAATTTACAACAAAAATATTCATCCCTTGCAGTGTCAATTGGAAAAAAACACTCCTTTTTTGGCGGCATGAAAATATAAGTATGCTAGAAAGAAGTTTGAGGTTTATAAATATTTTGGTATAGCATGCTTTCTAAATAAAAACACCAACATACTTGCTTCAGGAAACTGTTAGTTTTGTCCCACAAGCGAATGTGTATTATCTTCTTGCATTTTTTTTTTATAAGCGTTTCACCCCGAGCAAGGCATGTCACTGCCACTACTGTGCAGGGGGCTACGTAGAGTGGAGAAAGGCTGATTAAATATAGAAAATAACAGAGGGTGGGTGATAGGCGGGTGAGGATACCGAGAATGAGGGTTGGGTAGATGAGAGTGTTGTGAGAGTGTTGTGAGAATAGTTGGGAGTTAGTGTGATAGGAGGTGTCTAGTGACCCTACATTTAAACACCTGGAGATTGTAACTGTCGGGAAAGCAGACTTGTGGAAGGGAGTTCCACAGGCGGGAAGCGCGAGAAAAGAAGCTGTTGGAGTAGAATTTACGGTTACATCTTATTTGTTTAACTGTAAAAGGGTGGGACCTAGTTGCTAATCTAGTATCTCGTGTAAATTCGTGCTTAGGCGGCACCAGTGATCTAAGCTCATCGGAGTAGAAGCCATGAAAGTACTTGTAGAAGAGGCACAGGGAAGCTACATCACGCCGGTGTGAGAGCGGCTGCAGCCGGTCTGCCAAGTCAGTATATTAAAGATGCAATAGAGAAAATTTCACGATTTTTCTCTATGAATTTTAATCAGTTTATTAATAATAAACTAAAATTAAAATATCCATAGAAATATTATTTCGGATGAATCTTAATTCTTCATTTCATTATTGAATAAACTCTTGACGAGTTCTACCACAATAAAATACTCATATAAATTCTCCTATCACATCGTTCAATATTTGGGTTTAACTTAACAAATTTAGCAAAATATTAATTAATATTAATAGCAGTAATAAATATTAACCGAAGTTATCTTAAGAAGTAAGAGATACAAAACTGGTAACTTGTTTTCATTTGACTGAAACAGAACTGGAACAATTCTAACTTCTTCATTTCTTTCTATAATTTTTTCTCTCATTTTCACACTGGAAAAACGTAGCGTTTCTGGCATGTCTTTCCCGTCTTTGTCAGACAGGCTCTTTTTAATCAATGTCTTGATTTTTCGCTGTTGTCGCTGCTGAAACTCCTCAAATGTTGTGGTTTTCGTTAATTCGTAGAATTCTTTTTAAAAATAGTAATGGATTTTTATTAATAAGACTGGCTGTTTTAAAGCATATCAACATAGTGCTTTTGCTGAGAAGATTATTACGATACGTGTGTATGAAAATAAAGTATTTTTTGAAAAATTAGTTTGTAGTTTTGTATTTGATTTGCGGCATATTAACCTCAATGGGTTAATTAATGCTGACAAGATGTTTTACAATCGATTCGTATAAATAGAATACGTATTCTTTGTAAAAATCAGTTTGTAGATCAGTGTTTGATTTATTTTGTTTTACGGCTTATCAACCTCAATGGGCTATTTAATGCCGACAAGATTTTTACAATAGATTCGTATGGATAGAATATAGATTCTGTCTAAGAAATAAGTTTATAGTTCAGTGTTGGATTTATTTAGTTTCAAGACATATTAACCTAAATGGGTTAATTAATGCTGACCAGATTTTTACAATAGATTTGTATGTCTTTGAGGACACATGGCCCATTGAATGAAGCGTTGGTTAGATCCAGTGAGTTGATCTAAAGAGTTGTGAGTTCAATACCTAGATACAGCACTGGTGAATAAATTATTTGTTTACCAGTGCTGTATTTGAGTTAAAGATAGATAGCTACATCACATCCGGAAGTGACATCTCACATAGACTGAGAATAATATACTTCAGTGATCAAGATAAAGCGTTCGGTTCTAACTTCCATTCACTTGAAAAAAGCCGGGGTGTACAACGGCCGGAACCTACAACGGCTGAAACGTCATAAACGTAGCAATAATGATGAAAGTAACAGTCAGAATAATGCAAAGAATGCAATTTAGGATACTTCTAGTTTTTTTCTATCTTCTGCTATTTTCTTTGTTTCTGTGGAGAATACGAAATAAAAATAATTGTCTTTTTTAATAGTTTGCAAATTCACGAGCTTGTCAAGAATTCGGTTTTTACCAATAGAAAAAAGAAATTGACTCCGTACTGAATAAAAAAGCCCATTGCATATTTCGAGAGCCAGTGTGAATTATTTTCTAACCAATGAAAGGGGAATGATTTTCCAAACTGAGAGAAAGTAACAAGCCAATGTTAAATATTTATTTGATATAAAGTTAAATCAAACAGAGAGAGAGAGAGAGAGAGAGAGAGAGAGAGAGAGAGAGAGAGAGAGAGAGAGCACTCAACATAACCACAATCTAGCAAAAGATGTTTGAAACCGCTGTATCGGACACAACTATCACAGAAACATACATTCGCATCTCTCACCTTTTCGCGCGCTTTTTTCTCTATATCCCCTTTTCTCCTCTTCACCTACTCGCCGTACGCAAAAAGAAAGAGAGGAACAAATATAACTACTACTTGATACACACCACAAAAACATGGACTATTCTTTTTCTGTACAAATAACATTTCGCTAAAACAAACGAACTCTTTATTCTTTAAACTTCTTACCACATTTTCTCGTAGGAGATTTTCACAGTTTAATAATTTTCATACATACAAATTGATGTTATACTGTTCGATAAATAAATTTTATTCATTTAAAAAACGAAACAGTTTTATCTTTCTAAACTTCTGATAATCTTAACTTATGGGGGCCTCGGTTGTGTTTGGCACAAGGCCAATTAGTCTCCATATTTTAGTCTTACTTCCACTGGTGAAAGCCAAAATATTTTGTGCGTTCTGAAATCTTTCCCTTTATTTTGTTCTTCTGAAACTTTAGACTTTCTTTTGCCCTACGTATAACATTTTTTCTTTTTGATATCAATTCAACTTTTTATACGCATGTTTCTTTTCCTTGTTTTTTGATTATGTATGTCATACGATGTGCGTTGTGGTGCATTGGATATCGGCTCGGAACGAGAAATCGGGGAGCCAAGTTAGAATTTCAGCCGAATTTATTGCATTCACTTACGCACAAATACCCTTGGGAAAGGTATTAATCCGTCTATTCCTTCCAGTTATGGGTTAAATAACAGGTGAGATTGGGTTCTATAGCCTTGGTCGGTAACCAGTCTACCGCAGAAAGCAATGGCAACTTACTGCGGGATAATCTTCTACCCAGTCAGTCATATCTCTTTCGAGACATGATCGCACAAGTGTGTATCACGTATGGCACTTAACTGACTGACTGATGTCATACGATGTTTTTCTTTGTCCCTCTTACACACAGTCTTCCTTGTGAAGATCTAATTTTCCAAGCCAGCTTTCTTCATTATACGCCCTAAGAAATTCAACAGTCTTTTCCTGATTTAAGTAGAACTTTTTTTTCTTTTCATTTTTTCTAAAACCTCGTTGTTACTCATTTGTTCTGTCCATGGTGTCCTAAGAAAACTTCTGTAGACAACATTTCTGTTACTTTGTATCTCTACATTAAGCATTACAGCAATAATAATAATGATCAACATTCGCCTGAGGACAGACACCGCGTAAGAAGATAGAACTTCTTTCCTTGTTGCGTCTCTTAATGCTTTACTTATGGATGTGCGTTATGGTGCAGTGGATATCGGCTCGGAACCTCAAATTGGGGAGTCGAGTTCGAATTCCAGTTAAATTCCTTACATTCACTTACGCACAAATACTCTTGCGAAAGGTATTAATCCGTCTCTTCCCTCCAGTTATCGGTTAAATAACAGAACAGATTGGGCTCTGTAGCCTTGGCTGGCAACCAGTCTACCACAGAAAGCAATGGCAGCCTACTACGTGATAATCTTCTGCCCAGGCAGTCATGTCTCTTTTGAGACAAGATCACCCAAAGCTTGTATCACGTATGTCACTTAACTGACTGAATGCTTTACTAAGGTTTTAGAAAGCATCTACTTTCTATCCCATTCGTATTCGGATTTCAGTGTTGCACATTCCGTCTTTTGCTAGAACACTTCCAAGATATTTAAATGTCTGTGCTGGTTTAATTTTGTTATCTCTGATTTGTAATTTGCAATTTGGGCTCATCCTTTTGCTAACAATTGTGTATTATGTCTTCGTGCAAGTGATGTTTAGTCCTTTCTTCTTGCTTTCCTTCGATGCAGCGATAAACAAGATACTTCTACTGACCTTTATCGTGTGGTGTCCCTAAGAAATCATTATTCCTTTCGAGAAATAATGAACAAAATTACATTGACGGAACCACACCCAAGGCTATCCGAGGCAGGATAATTAATCTTTTATTGTAAGACGGCCGTAAGTTAAGTTCTGTCTATGCCGAATGATTCCACTGTGCTAATAAATTAAAATCTACCAGTATAGGCAATGTTGTAAGATAGAAATAAATCATGAATCCCCAAAGACGTAGATATTGTCATTAGAATATGGACACTTGTGATAGCGGATCCTTTGGGTGTTGATTTCCAAAGCAATTAAAAGTAGGTAAGATACTTATTAATATTGTTGTTTCGCATCAAATAGAGCCGAGCCAAAATCGTTATGATGCCCAGGCTTTTAGAAGCACATGTCTTTATTTCTCGTTAGAAAGACAAGTGTTCAAATCCCATATTGAATACTGCGGAAATATCCGATTATTATTAATAAAGTTTATGCAGAAATAAATTTTCAAAAAACTTTTTATTTAAATAATTTAAAAAATAATTTAAACCAACTACATTGCAATATTTATTATTTAAAATTATATAGATAAATAAGTAACTATTTTTTATTCACAATTGTATAAATATATCTATGAACTATTGAAGAAGATAAGTTAAATAAACAATTTTTCAGCATATTATAACTTTTCCGCTCAAATTATTTTATATTTGTTGTGTCGTGGCTGGTACCATGTGACATCCGGTTGCCCAGATGTATAAAAGACAATGTGCGTTTAGCACGAGGAGTTGTCACTGTCACGGACTTCGTGAAGTAACACGTACTACTGCGAGAGACTGTAAATATTGTATATACGTCTTGGTTGTATCACTTTGGTAATAAAATACGTTATCTACATTTCACTGTGTATCTCTTCATTCCACGATAGAACAATATTTCAAGTTGGTTTGGGATAAATTTTCCAATTAGTCTGTTATAATCTTGATCTAAAATCAAGATACCTGATCAATAAAAATCGGATGTTTGTAATTCCTGCAATTACAGTGTACCCCACCTTTTTATTTGATTAACTTACCTGCCCGATATCAACATGGCTGAGGCTAATCTTGGAAGAGCTACATACTCTTTGGTTTCACCGATCTTAGGTGAAATGACTACATCGAATCTACTGCTAGAAACCTTTCGTCACTGTGAATGTTTTTTCGTCGAAATCCTTCTTACAAATTTATAAATTTACCATTCGTCCGTTCATTGAAAAATGTTACCATATCAGGTCGGGTGATCCTGCTATTTATGTCGGTATTCTCGACAAAGTCCAAAAGATAATCTATATATAATATATATAATCGATCTGGACTTGTCAGCTCGCCTTCAGTCAATTTCTAACCGACTTGACGTGGCTTCCCTCTGTCTTTTCTTCAAATGATTTCATGGCAACTGCTCTGAGGAAATTTTTCACTGGTGCCCTGTTCACATAGATTCCTGCATGCTACTAGATTGGCGTTTAGGGCCCCACCCGTATACCGTTGAAATAAGTAAATTTAACCGCCACTTCTACACCAACAATTTTTTTCTTACAATTTCCGTCTGTTTACTTTCTTCCCTGATAGCTATAATCTCCACATGTATGTATATGTACTTATGTGCGTATATCTATGCGTGGGTGTGTGGCTCATTTATTCATGGATAAATGCCTCGATTAGATTGAAATGATTTTAAAAAAATGAAAAAGAAAAGATTAAAATCATTGATAATTTTTCTAAAATGTCTAACAAAATTTGCTAATTGATTATTTCTTGTCAGCCATTTAATAAGTGACGAAAAAATGTTAAATGAATTGTGAACACTAAGCACCTTGACTAAATTAACTGGCGAAGATAGTGATTTGGCGATCGATTTGAAATTTATCAACTGATAACTAGTGAAGATTTCATTAAAGTTGGTTCGGATATTTTTATAATAAATAAATTTCTATGGACTTTGAAATAAAAAATGTTTTCATATTTCTATCTTTGTAAAATAGCAAATGGTAAATAATGCACTACATTAATTAAAAGTTTAATCATCACTTATTAAAGCAACAAACTTTGTCGAAGGATTAGAGGTAGTGAAAAAAAATAACATTGTCAAAGGAAAATGATCATTTTGTGACTCAGTAGAGGTTCAAGTTATCAATATAAAAAAATGACATACTCTACGGGAAGTCAAAACAAAATGTTCCCCTATTATCTCATTTTTAAAAAGATGAAAAATGTCTTAAACTGAATCAACATTATGTAAAGTGTTTAATAAGGGATGTTCGTTTAAACATTGGTATCTGTTTTATTAGTTAAACACTGATATCTGTTTTCTTTCATAATCATTGATATTTTTCTTCTAACTTAATCACTGATATATGTTTTCTTATATAATCAGTGATATTTGTTTTCTTAAACGATTATATTCTTTCTTACTTAATATGTTTTCTTAATCAGTGATAGCTGTGTTTGTACTTAAACAATTATATCTGTTTACTTTTAACCAATGATACATGTTTTCTTATTTAATTAGTGATATCTGTTTCTTAATTAAACAATTATATATGCTTTCTTTTTTTCTGCAAGATTCTTTTGGCTGTTGTTGCTTTTATTTCTCCTTCATTCATTTAATTAATTAATTATTCCGATTACATATTTATTTCTTTTTTGATGTAAGTTTATTTATATGTTTCTAATTCGATAACTTTCTTTCACTTTTGTCTTCATTCATTCCGATTTCTTTGTCTTTTTCTACTTTTTTATGAATTAAATCGCAAATAATAAATATCGCATTGTATTGTAAATGTCGTATGCCTCAACCTAATACATTTACCTTGACTCGATGTCACGGAACATCGAAACTGCTTAACATTCTTCACACCAAAGCAACACATTCTTGCTTACCATTCTTAGCACATCAACCTTAATACTTCAGAATCTTCATGGAGTCTAAACTAGTACCAATATTTTCAATTCTTCTCTGTGAGTGGAGAGGAACAAAACAACAATTTAAAAACCTAAACCCTAATGGATATTTAAAAAATGAGATGGCTATTTACAAGAAGCTAAATAAAATAGTTTGTAATGATTCCCCCCACTCCACAATCATTAATTGTGGCAGAGTCATCAGAAGTGTTGCGGGGTTCCAGGGACCCAGGTGAAACCCAAGGAAATGTGGAAAGTAGAAAGGAAAGCTGAGGGAGGGTGAGAGTTGCATCTGGAATTCCGGGTTAGAAGGACACATGGCCCAGTAGATATAGACGTTGGTTAGTTTCTGCTACTTTACCCAATGGGTTTTGTGTTCAATACCAGGATGCAGCAGTGATAAAAAAGTAACTTACAGGATCAGAGGGAGATAACTCATGACTACAAAAAGTGGCTCTACGCAAGGTATGAGAAGGACATACCGCAGTGATTTTAATAAAGAGTTCGGTTCGAAATTCCTAGTACCTGAAGAAGGCCGCAGTGTACAGCGGGCGGAACGTCGTACAAATGACAACCAAGATGAGGACAATAGTCCGAATAATGTAATTACTGTAAATAGTACCTAATCTCAGAAATATAGAAAAAGTTTTTATTGTTATTTCTTCTGAACCATGTTCCGTCATTTATTTATTCAAGCACACTAAGTATGTTATGAGTTGTGTTCTTCGGTCTCTCTTGCCTGCAATGTGTCACGTAAGTGTTTGATTTTCCAAGCCTTCGTTCCTTATAATGTGCTCCAGAAACCTCAAATGACTCTTCAGTTAAGCATATGTTACGTTTTTGTTTCCGTTTTTTCCATGTTTCTCCTTTCATGCATAGCATGGCATTAAAGTAATATTTTTAAACCGGCCTTTTCTCATGAAACTCCAATCCGATTAACCACTCCCCCATTTATAATTTCATTGATTATCTCTAGTCCTTCACTCAGAATTCCCTCAATAGCCTATGACAATAACCGCTTTCTCTGGGTTTCGATGAGACAGTTCAAGAGGAACACGGCACATTAAGAAGAAGTAGACAGAAAGAAGTAGTAGAAAAAAGAAGGAAAAAATAGAAAAAAATAAAGAAAATGAAAGAAGAAGCAGGAAGAAGGTAAAGAAAAGAAGAAGTGAAAGAATAAAGAAGAAGAAATAAAAAAACAAGGAAAAGAAAGAAAAAAGAAAAAAATAAGAAGGAAAAAGATATGAGAAAAAAAGAAAAAAGGAAATATGAAGAAAGATGAATAAAAAGATGAAGTAAGGTGAAAAATAAAGAAGAAAAAGTAAAAAAAGTAGAAACAAATACGAAGAAGGAGAAATAATAATTGGAAAGAAGTAGCAACAGAAAGAATGAAAATAAGAAAAAAGAAATACGAAGACATAGATAAAAGAAAAGGGAATAGAATCAGTTAGAAGCAGAATAAGAAAGAAAATGAATGAAAGAATGAATGAATGAATGAATGAATGAATGAATAGAGAAGACGCAGAAAGCAAAAGGAAGAAGAAGAAAGATGAGGCGTAATGATGTTTCTTTTCATTTACAATATAATCATTGATCCACAAGTCGTATAATATAATTTCAAACAACCAAAACCTAATTATCAATATTTCTATAAGTCATATATTTTAGATCGGAATTCACATCGTATATCTGCCATTAAATATAAATATTTGAACGTTTTTTGAATATCGCCTCGAAAACTGCAAATTTATTGACAAAATACTCGCATTATAAACTTAGACTTTGTTATCTCGTCCTTTATGCTTTCGAATTCTTGTCATTCTTCACACACACATGCACACGAATTCGTACACCGAAATTTATTGGCAAAATCGCTGTTTGATACCCATTTGTTACCCTTCTTCACTTCAAAGACAATCCCAGATTGCATCTTCTGTCCAATGGATTCTTATCATGCAGTCACATTTGATATATCTATATCGTGTGAATTTATTTGTATTTTCAGAAGTTAGTGAAGTTGCTATTAAACCTTGTTCTATATAAAGTAAGTTTGCATTTTAAATGTATCGAAAGTTAACACATCTCAATAAGTCCCGGACATCACATCTAGATGTTTCGACAAATAAAAAATCCATATGATTTTTATGAAGCATTAACCTTCAAATGGCACATGACAAAATTTGGGCCCAATCGGATTATTAGTTTACAAATTGCATTTATTTAAGTGAAGCTACTGTTGCAACTTTCAAAATAATGGAAAAATCTGAATTTCGTGTTTTGATAAAGTATTATTTTCTGATGGCAAAACATGCTGTTCAAGCAAAGCAATGGCTTGATAAATGTTATTCGGACACGGTTCCGTCAGATACAATGGTTAAGAGGTAGTATACTGATTTTAACCACGATCGTACAAACACAAATGATGCTGAATGCTCAGGTCGCCAAAAACACCAAAGAATTCCACAAACGCATTTTGGCCGATCGTATATTGCAATTGCGTGAGATAAGGGAGGAGTTGAACATATCAGAATGCAGACTCAGAGCGTTGTTTGCAACTGTTTCAAAAGAAAAAGAAGTTTTCTTTTCATAAATATGTAACAATGGATGAAACATGGATCTACAACTTCACTGCAAAGGTCAAATCGGCAGTCAGCTGCGTGGACAGCAGCAGGTGAAAGCTGTCTAAAGCGATTAACGACACAAACATCAGCCGGCAAAATTTTGGCCACTGTATTTTAGGATGCAAAATATATTTTCTTCATCGATTACCTTGATAAAGGATAAAACCAACATGAAAGATTATATAGCATTACTGGTACGTTTGAATTAAAGAAATCGCCAGAAAACGCCTTTAAATGAAGAAGAAAAGAGTGATCTTTCATCAAGACAATGCACCGTGTCACAATTCCGTCGCAACGATGGCAAAACTACATGAATTACATTTTGAATTGTTTCCGCATCCACTCTGTTCTCCAGGTATGGCTGCCAATCACTACTGGCTGTCTGAAGACCTCAAAATTATGCTCCAGAGAAATAAATTTGTCTCTAATGAGAAAGTGATATCGAAAACTGAGGCGTATTTTGAGGCCAAAGACAGATCGTTCTACAAAAAAGGACATCGAATTGTTAGAAAAGCGTTGGAATCAGTGTATCACACTAGAAGGAGTCTATGTTGATAAATAAAGTCGAGTTTTACATAAAAGTTGTTGTTTTATTGGTTAGGATCGGAATTTATTGAGTGACATGTTATGAGTGGATGTAAAAAAATGTTGAGCCATACTCGCAGAGGACTTACAGTTTTTTCTTCTATGTGCCGTGTCCTTTCAGAACGTAAGCGATAATGGCCTTCCTCATCTTCCTATCCCTTGTAGCTCTTAATACCCCTTTTTCTGTTATCCGACTCACCCCCGCTCCACATCTATCTGGTCAAGTGCATTAAATATATCATGCATTGTTTTTCCTTTTCTCTCTTCCCTCTATCCGTCAGGTTCTCCAAGCCCACTTTCCTCATTACATGGTCAAGAAAGTTCAGCTGATTTTTCTGATGTTATGCATGTTTCCTTCTTGTGTCGATCCTCGCTAAAACCTTGTTATTGCTCACCGGTTCAGTCCATGGTTTCCTCAGCATCCTTTTGTAGAACCACATTTTGGTTGCTTCACGTATTTCCTTTATTTTTGATGAGACTGTCCACCATTCGCTGCCATATTAGGCAGACATCACATAACAATCTAGAAGTCTCTTCTTTGTTTCCACCGAAATTTTCCCGTCTCTCAAAACTCAGCTTCTTGGCATGCCAATACGCTTCCGGATCACCGTATAACATTTTCCGTCCTCTGTTAGATCACTACCCAGGCACGGTTCCCGTATGTTCTGCTTCTTTGTGTCTCGGGTCTCTTCCGGACATTCGCGATCATGGACCTCGATTTACCTCTAACCCTTTTTGCTCTTAACATTTTTTCTCTTGATATTTCTGTTAAACCTTGATCTGCCATCCACTAGCTCAAGCCAATCAACTATAGCTAGCGTTGATTTTCCCTGTCGTCATCTGTTTCACTGACTTACGCGCAAACACCTACCGCTTCTCCATCCAACTATGGGTTAAATAACTGGTTAGATTGGGTTCTATAGCCTTAGATTGCAACCAGTCTAACAATAAATGACAAGTAATGACAATAAATGACAAAGTAATGACAATTTAATGGGGGAAACTCTACTGCACAGTCAGTCATGTCTCGAAAGAGACATGATCGCTAAGGCGTTTATCATGTATGACACATAATTGACTGACTATTTTATTCCCCAAGTCCTCCTTCCTCATTACGTGTTCTTCAACTGTCTCTTCCTGATGGTAATAAAAGTTTTCTTTTTGTTTCTATTTTCTCCAAAACCTCGACGTTTCTCACATGTTCGGTTCATGGTATCCTCAATATGCTTCTGTAGAATCACATTTCTGTTGCTTCGAGGATCTCCTTAATTTTTGAGAAGATTGTCTATTATTTGATGCCACATAGGAAGTTAAATATCTCATAACATCCCAGTATTATTTGCTGATGACCATGTATTCAATTTTCTTAAAGTTTATGTTTAGTCCTTTCTTCTCACTTTCCCTAGCCACCTTATGTAAATGTATTTTATTTCCTTTTCTTGGTTTCATTTGTATATCTTGTATTGTTAAGATTGTGGCCACCAATGACAAATCCTGGCAGGATTTGTAGTTCTTTCAGAATTGTTTTGCTGTACAAGATGAATAGATCCGGTGAGAAGACACATCATTGTCTTACACCCGATTCTATTTACTTTTTTATATTTGTTTAATTTTTCTCCTGTCCGTATGCAGAAGGTTTGCTGCCAGTACATGTTCTTGATTATTCTAATGTCTTTCCGGAATATGTCGAGGTTGCGAGGTATCTCTATCAAGTCTTTGTGATGTACTTTGTCAAACGCTTATGTGTAGATTATAAATCACAGTTATACGTACTTTTACATTTGTATTTCCCTTTCTGATAATATTCTGCGCATGAGTAGAGCGTTTCATTGTTTCGGTGTCTTTGATGAAACCGACTGGTTCTCGTATATTCATCAAAATCAATCATCTTTGAGCTTAGTCAGTACCTATATGGGTGACCGCTTGTAAATACTCGCTACTTTGAACTTGGATGTGAGGGTGGTTTAATGAGTAATGTCTCGAAATTTCGAAGCCAGAGAGCCGGGTTTCAATTCCACTTGTTTTGCTATATTCATTTACGCGCAAATAACCTCCGGAAGGGTTTAGATCGACCTATACTCCACCAAAGTATAGGCTAATTATTAGTACTAGTGTCAGTAAATGCTTAATATCACACTGTACGATCACAACAATGTCGAACCTGGTCAGTACCTAGATTGGTGACCGTATTGAAATAATAGTCTAACACGATATCGAAGCTCCATCCACTGTACAGGTTGTCACAAGTATCACCTTGTATTTGGCCAAACTGGATGTAATGATATTTTCAGGTGATGTAAACGCGGATCGTTTTCCCCATTCGCCAAAAAAGAAAGAAAAAGTGACAATTTAAAAATATTTTCTGGCTTTAAATAACCTGCAAAGGGTTGATAAACCGTAAATTGAAACAGTTAATCAATAAAATAGTTTACCTACACCGTTATGTCTTTAAGATTTATTTACATTCTGTGGAATATAAAACTATAGAAAGTACCGTTGTCACGAAATGAGGGATGAATTTCTATATGATTGTAATATAGAATAGATTCCCCAGTTTATATATGTAATATAACAATCTGGCCCCACCCGAGGAAGGCTGATGCAAGCGAGGGTGTTTCGGTCGTTGAAAGGAACGGATGTCGTTTGACCTTATTTCCGGCAGCAGCGGAAATAACTACAGAGGCAAACAGAACAGGTGTCTCTGAGAATTACGTGAGCGTGCGTGGGCGAGGCAAAACCGGAAGAAAAAGTCCCGGTTCTGGAAGATTATAAAAAGACCTCGGCACACGGATTCGCCAGTAGAGGAGCAACAGAGATCGGCCGGTGAAGAGAGAGACACAACAGATAAGACTACACACCCGTCAACCCATTAGAAGCGCGCTCTCTCAATTCTCTGTTCCCTATTCTAACCGGCTCAGTCATTAAGACGCATAATTGGTGCCTAGTGACTTGCTGTTTTGTGACAACAAAACAGTTAGATGCGAGCTGGTTGCCACGGCGACGATTGAAATTCAACGGACATAAAACTACCAGATAGAAAGAAAAAAGAAGACGAAAATAGAAGATGCCGCACGACTATAGACATCAGCCAAGGTAGGTGACTCTTTGATTTGATAGTGTGTGTGTTCTGCTCTTGTTTATAAGTCTAGTTAGAAAAAAAATGGAACAGCATACTTTTGCCGATCTGACCCTAGAATTGAGAAATGTGGATTGTTCGGTGTCGAACACATTAAGGGTAGAAAGGAGGGGGTGCAGGACTACATGCAGAGAGTAGTACGCCTAGCGGAGAGCGCATAGGTTGGGGTTGACGGGAGGAATAAAGTTGAGATATTTACCTATCTGTAAGTATAAAACATCTGAGTTAATGATTTATTTTTTGTTAATATTTTACCATATATGTGAAGTGAGTTTACTGGTATGTTGCTTAATTAATCTTACTTTTATTGAGTAAGTGAAATGTAAAATCATGTAAAGGAAGTTTCTTCTACTCTTTAAAGTGGATAATTGGATTAACTTGTTGATAACAATGTTTTCTTTGGTTTGTGCAGTGTTAGGTTTTCTTTTTTTGGATTTCGTTTCAATGACTGTACACTACAAAATGATTTACATTTCTATGTTTGTGAATTATGCTTTTGTGCAGGTTCCCATCAATTCAACATCCTCTGTGAATTTTCATTTATGTGACTTGGGAAATATCTTTTGAAGATATATTAATTTCTGAAAACTTTATATTGACACGGATAGACCTGCAGATTCCACAGTTGATCGGAACAAAAAGAAAGAACAACTGAAAAGTCTTGTAGACTTATTGGCTGATATTCTATAGGATTGGGAAAGAAGCAGTGGGAGGATTAACGATAGTTTAAGTGAAATAGTTAGGAAGATACAAACGTGCAAAATTATTAATAGTATCTAAAGCATAAAGTAAATTATACGTCTCTGGTTCAGTGGTTTGGTCCCCGATTACGCAGAAATTTCCCAATTTTTCAGTGGACACCATGCCGGTAGAATTGCGCGATATGGAGGAGATTCCTATCCGCAAACTAGTAAATACCTTGGAACAGATAGATATGGAAAGATTTAGTGAAGGATATGAAGAACTCCCGAAGAAGTTGACGATAGGAGTCATTGCTGGCATAGTCGGCGTTATGATAATCCTTGGAATAATAGCTAGGAAGCGGATTTTTAAGTGTGAAAGAAGCAACAGTGCTTCGGGAAAGGAAAGGGAGTTATCCGTTGTGAATAGTACTCCGGGGTCAACGGGTGTTCAACACTCAAATGTCTCTGCGTTAAACAGAGAGATGTCAACAAATCAGATATGCTTGGATTCGAATCCAGAGGAAGTAGTTCAAGGAATAGAAGACATTGTACAAACTAAGGAACTACGAGTCACGGGCCATTTTTTTAGACTAAATTAATATAGATGAAACCTCTAATCCTCCACGAGTAAATTGCATGCGGATTAACGTTGGAATCAGGGTAATTTTCTTCATTTTCTATTGAACATTTCTCGGTCAGACTATGAATGATATGTACTGCAGATAATGGCCATTTTTCTGTGTTCAAACATAGTATGTTTGAAATTAAATTAAATTAAATGAAGTTACATGTATAACAATAAACTCGAGCAGAAACACGCATGGTGTTGGTCAAAGGTCATTTACTCGATGTCAGTTTAGAAACTGGGGCGCGGTTACCGCCTATGATCATGTGGTCGTGCATCGAGGCGTCTACGCTTATGGACAGAGTCGAGAAAGAAAATGAACATTTTTAAGAACTTTGCCCAATTCTGTGAAAATGGATATTAAAAAAAAAAAAAAAAAAAAGAACAATGAAACATCGAGCTGGTAGAACAATTTTCACGATGGACACGAACATTGTTGGGTTGCCGATGTAGGCTCCCCTATATATTTTTTTTTGTTTTTTTTGTTTCGGCATGCACATGTTTTGTTGTTTTGGCGTGCACATGTTTTATACAATTGTCGGGCTTGTGTGGCATGGGGAGGAGTGTGAGGGTGTTGCGCTTAAAATGTTCTTAGGTGAACATTTTGGAAAATGGGAGGGCGAGGAATGTAATATAACAATCTGGCCCAACCCGAGGAAGGCTGATGCAAGCGAGGGTGTTTCCGGTCGTTGAAAGGAACGGATGTCGTTTGACCTTATTTCCGGCAGCAGCGGAAATAACTACAGAAGCAAACAGAACAGGTGTCTCTGAGAATTACGTGGGCGTGCGTGGGCGAGGCAAAACCGGAAGAAAAAGTCCCGGTTCTGGAAGATTATAAAAAGACCTCGGCACACGGATTCGCCAGTAGAGGAGCAACAGAGATCGGCCGGTGAAGAGAGAGACACAACAGATAAGACTACACTCCCGTCAACCCATTAGAAGCGCGCTCTCTCAATTCTCTGTTCCCTATGCTACACGGTCCATCGTCATTAATAAAAATATAACTTTATATTTTTATATATATGCGTGTTTGTTGTTTGTCGATATATAACATATACACATTATAATTTCTGGTCTGTTGAGAAGCCGTAGAAAACGAATTATTCAATCAATGAAATACTGATTAGCCACACGGGCCTGTCTTTTAGATTTACTTATATTCTCTGGTATGTATTCATATATAGACACTACCGTGGCCATAAAGTGAGTGATCAGTTTGCATATTGATCGTAATATCGAACCAATCCACTACTTTGTATGTAAGTTATAATAACGTTTGTTTAACAAATTCTATTTAGCGTAAATACACCTTTTCTTTGGCCACCTATGGATTAATTAGTGAGATTTCTATCATTTGTTCTTCAAAATTATCGACAGTAGAGTGTGGGAACTACATGATCTGAAGGCTAATTTGCATAGCGAAGGACGCATTCCAGAAGCTGAGTAGAGTATTAAGAGGCATGAAAATTTCACTACAAACAAAGAAGAGAGTTCTGGATTGCTATGTGATGTAAGTTCTTCAATATGACAGTGAATGCTGGAAAATCTCATCAAAGATGAAGGAAAAAATTAAAGCAACTGAAATATGGTTCTACAGAAAGATGCGTCGGATATGATGGATCGAGCATGTTATGACACTATTTTACGCTGGTAGATATTTTTTGGTTTGGTTTAATACAACGGAGAGAGAGAGAGAGAGAGAGAGAGAGAGAGAGAGAGAAATTAATATTAGTGGTATTATTAGTTGTGCTTTATTCGCAATATGAGCTTACGTAAAAAAATATTTTAATACTATCATATACTTGTAAACTCCGGGAAATAGAAAAATTAGCTATTTTAATACTATCTCATACTTGTAAAATATAGGGAATACAAAAATCAGCTAACAGATGGGAAAGATAGAGAGAAATATAATTCTTGTTCTTTCGCGTTTGAAGCGGATTGTTTTGTAAGTAGCCATAACAAAATGTCAGGATTTGTTTGATGAGGTCAAGCAGAGTCAAATCCTCAATAGTTGTTCCTGAGAACAGAAAATTGTGGAAATTGAAAAATCTAAAGGTGATATAATTGGAAGAAAGAAAACAAAAAGACATTACGTCATGTGAGCAGTTGATATTTCATTCGTCGAGCCATGGCTCCCTGCAAATCGTGTGGGTGGAAAATAATCTCATTGGTTAAAAGCTTTGAGTCGGCCAAATTCCACGAGAGGATTGGGGTTGGTTATAAAAATCCGGACACGGCGAGAAAAAGTAGTGGTTGTTGGCTGGAGAGTAGTTTTTTTTGGTCGAAATGTAACGACTGTGGAAAAGGGTTCCCAACTGGGGGAGCCATGACCCATGGCTAGTCGACTACCACAGAACTTATGACTAAAGAGTTAATGTCGAATGAAGCCTGCTGCCGATTAACTTAAAGAGTTAATGGTGAATAATGCGCCTTTGATAGGAATCCCAAAAGAACGTTATTGTTATTTTTAATCATGGGAGAATTGAAATTTCTGATTATTCTTGACAAAAACGCCCGCACTGCTATGAAAATAATTTTTAAAGTTGAGTTGAGAAAGAGCTTCCAGGCGACAAGGATAAAACAACCCCAACACCGCCGCCGTCACGTCGCCGCCATTAGCCGCCTCTGATTCGGTAAATTCCGTTAAGCTCCAATAAGGACCTGAAATAACTCTGTTGTTTTAATAGTTGCATCGAGAATTGACTTGGTTATAGAAAATATGTGAAAAGACATTAAAAAGAAATTGAAAAGCTCTGACATTTTAACGAAACTTGGAAAAGACACTTGTGTTTGAAGATTGAAAGCTCTGATATTTTAAAGCGAATTCTCTCTCCGTTGTAAACTGGCGTTCCAACAATTGTACTTTCCGCTAGTGTAATTAATATTTTTTTTTTTATTATAAAGACTTTATTTGCAAATCTCTGGGCGTCTTCGACCTTGTTCACATATTGATTTTTTTTTTGTGCCGTTTTTTTTTTAACCACAAATGTACACCAGTGTCTAGTCTGGTCCGGGTGGAATGATGGCTACTGAAATTGCACAACGCGACTTTTTGAGATCAAATTACTACGTGGTCAGTGGTCCGTTGTTGGAATAGACGTCTTGAATTTCAGCTGTTGTGACGAGATCATCACGACGAACAAGAGCGGCCCGAATGCGTCGATACAGCGGGTACCGTTTCGACAGCATCGCAGCGGGATCCATTCCCGAAGCAGCGAACGACCGAACCAACTGGCCGTCACGACCGTTGGCGAGAACAAGCGTCACAACCAGCCAGCCCCGGACAGAAGTATTACAATGTGAGCAATGATGAGGTTCTGGAAAGGATGGAAACGAAAATTAAATGAATATTGAGCATCGGCAAAAGACAGCTAAAGTTCCTGGGACATGCAGTGAGAATAGAGGGCATGGAGAATCTGATACTAACAGGCAAAATAGAGGGAAAGAGAGAGAGAGAGAGAGAGAGTAAAGCAGCATATCACATATTTGACGGGTTTGAGCAGGTGGATGTCAGTGTGGGGTTTGCGTAGTGTAACAGGAGAAAGCGTGCTAAGAGCCACCAGGGTTAGGAAGACATGAAAGGACATGATCGCCTACTTCCTGAAAAGACGAGACACATAGAAGAAGAAGAAGAAAAAGAAGAAGAAGAAAAAAAATCAAGTTAATTTTCCGACTTTATATAAGATATATCTGTGATTAATTTCTAGCAAATAAATTCTTTGTCAATTAGCAAGCAATAATAATTGATTTATTCTAACTATAATCGACTTTCCTTTGTGTCATATAAAGAATCAACTCATTAATCGATGGGTCTATATCTAGAATTATCATTTTGCCTTGAACTTTACAAATTTAAATATGAATTCGATCCCCGTAGAAAGGAATTCTATGCAAGAAACAGCGAGAAAAGCTAGCAGATACCTACGTCGTGTAGAATGGCATATGGAATCGTTTTTGACATTTTACATTTGTGTGATTTGCGCATCAAAATGATGCTGGCTTGGTGACAATCGAATTGATCTAAAAATCAAAGAAGACATTAAAATGAAGACGGTGGCTTTGATGTCGGAATCTATGGGTGCTAATTGCGAAAAGTCTAGATTCATGAATGGAAAAGTGAAAGTGAAAATAAAAGAGAAGAAACTGCGAAGTAGAAGGATGGGCAGAGAGTGAAAGTAAGAAAAACGGAGAAGGAGAAATTAGAAAAAGGAAGAAGGCGAAAATAAAAGGTGTGAAAGAAGGTGAGAAAGTGAAAGGGAATAAAGTGAATAGAAAATAAAAGAAGGTAAAAGTGAAAGTAAAACGCGGCGAAAGAGATGCAGTCAGATTGATGAAAAGAAGGAAGAGAAAAATAAATTTTAAAAAGATGGGAGAGGATGATTAATATAAAAGAAGGGAAAATGAAAGGTAGATAAAGTAAAACGTAGACAAAAATTTGGATATGAAAAATGAAGAATGTGGTTGGGGAAACATAGATAATATGATAAAATGTATTTGTCAAATGAATCTCAAATATGAATCAAAACGAAAAGAAGAAAACAAAAGAAAGAGTCAATGTGAAAGAAATAAACACAATTGGAGGAAAAATAATAGAAGCGTGATATATAATCAGAAAGAATGAATGAGCAGTTAGAAAGAGAAGAAAAGAAAGCAGAAAAGCAGAAAATTTAAATGAAGAATCCGCAATATTCTTAGTCCTGATCTGGAACTTCAGGTTCAGTCATTTTCTTATCGCAGTAATGTTGCCCCTCTGTGTCGATAAATACTGTCATTCGGATGAGTTATTGTTACGGAGCCCTATTCTACTATGGAATGGATTCTTCCTCCTACATATAGACAAACCTGAGTGATTCCAGGACGTAGCTTTGAGACAGTCGTGTGACAGTCAAGACGCAGCGTACTATACTTCTTCTTTTCGTGTCTTACATTCGGGCCATAACAGGCCACAAAAACTTTGCGAGGACAATTTCGCCATAACAGATATTTGCTATAGTACATAGACTTTATGAATTTAAGCATAGTATTAGATGTGCATTTTGGTGCAGTGGATATCGGCTCAGAACAGGAAATCGGAGAGCCGATTTCGAATTTCAGTTCAAATCGTTGCATTTACTTACGTGCAAATACATTTGAGTAAATTATTAATCCGTCGCTTCTCCCTCCAACCATGGGTTAAATAGTAAAACAGTTGGGTTCTATAGCCTTGGTCAGCAACCAGTCTACTGTAGAATGTAATGGCAACCTATTGTGGAAAAATCCCCTGCCATTCAGCCATGTCTCTTTCGTAACATGATCACCCAAGCGTGTATCACGTATGGCACATGTCTGCCTGACTGATTCTCATGCAATGAAAAAAGATTTTGAATTTTAAATCTACACTTATGGTGCTGTGGATTTCTTTTAGAGATCATGCTTCAAAAGAAACATGATCTTCCAAGCGTGTATCACGTATGGCAATTAACTGACTGACTGGATGTAATAGTTGAAAAAATAAGTAAAGCTTATACTTGACGTAAAGTGAGGAATCTGTTTTCTTTTGTTTCGAAGTAATAAACTGATCCCTCACTTATTCTCATTAATTAATATAATAATATAATATAACGTGTCTCTTCTCTCTCGAGCTATGGCTTAAATAGCAGGGAAGATTGCGTTTTATAGCTTGGGTTGGCAACAAGTCTACTGCAAAAAGTAATGGCAACCTAATGCGGAAAAGCCCTCTGTAGAGTTAGTCATGTATTTTTGTCATATCCAAGTTGTATCACGTATGGAACTTAATTGGCTTACTAAATTGTCGTCGAAATCTAATCAATTTAAAGTTGAGATGGCCAGCTGTAACCATAAATTCTATCCTAGCAGTTAATGTTCTCGCGTTTCCCGATTGTGGAACTCCCTTTCTGCTCTATGCTTTTCAGCAAACATTAATCTGAAAAAATTTAAATGCAATGTCAATCGCTATCTACTATTCACCTGATTACTCTTTCTTTTGCCCACTTATTATTAATTTTTCCGTTCCTAATTCTTCCACACTCTGTAATGCCTTGTGACTTAGTGACTTCATTGCCTTTTAAAGAAAAAACAGAACCTAATGTTGTCAATCCTGACCTGGCATCTTGACTTCACCCACTTTTTTCCGACGTGACGTAGATTCCCGGTTTTTTTCTACAAATATTCTTATCGCAACAGTTCTGATTGCTTCATTTTTTATTTTTTACCTGGTTTGTAAAAATTAGATCGTGCTACTAAATTGGAAATTAGGTCTCACTCTTTTATGCTTGAAGCAATTGTAAATTGGTAAATTTTCATATGAGAAACTCTCTTTCTGATGCATACTTTTCAGGGAAATTTGATCTGCAATAATTTAAACGAAATGACAATCGGTATCTACTGTTCTTCCGATTTCTTTTAGTTATCTCTCATTTGCAATATTTTCGTTTTAACCACTTTCACCCCAGTAATCTTTTGGGTCTTCGTGACTTTACTCCCTTGCATGTGGTGAACTTGTCTTTTTTTAAAATGCAAGGGATAAACGTTGGGAAGTAAACGAAGAAAAACCTATAAAAACGTGTAAGAAACGCCAGTAAAAAACAACCCCTTAAAAAAGATAATTAAATAAAAAAAGGTTGTAGAATTAGAATATTTTTTTAATTCCGGAACACAAATAGGCAAATAAAGTCACTAAAATTCAAGGGTTAACAGAATGTGAAAGGATATCAATGAAATGGAATTAAGGAATCACAGAACTATGCGTAAAGTAATTCAGATAAAAGTAGTGTAGTGGGATTGGTTATCCAATAATAATTAGCATTGCCATACCCCAAAATAATGATGTATCTAAAGACAGAGAGACACCGATTAGTAACTCGGGAGATTAAGTTCGAATGAGCACTTATCAACATCATAACAAAAAAAGTTAACATATTGCATTAATATATTTAAGTTCAAAATTAACAGTTTTTTTAGCGGCATATCAATTAGTTATGGCTTACTAAATGCCAACATTTATTTTTATTGTGAACACCAGTAATTTGTTTGCGAAAACGCTGTAATGGTTATATTTTTGTTTTTTGCTAAAATATATTGCTGGATGTGCATTGTGGTACAGTGGATATCGGCTCGAAACGATGAAATCGGGGAGGAGCCGAGTTCGAATTCCAGTTGAATCCATTGCATTCGCTTACGCGCAAATACTCTTGGGAAAGGTATTAATCCGTCTCTTCCTTCCAGTTATGAGTTAAATAGCAGGACAGATTGGGTTCTATAGCTCTGGCTGGCAATCATTCTACCGCAGAAAGCAATGGCAACCGATAATCTTCTGTCCAGTCAGTCGTGTCTCTGTCGAGACATGATCGCCCGAGCGTGTATCACGTATGGAACTCAACTGACTGATATTGCTGGAAAATTATTTATGTATTTGCAGATATATTTTTGTTTCTGTTAAAATGTAAAATTGGTAATGTTTTTGTATTTTTAGAAAAATGTATTTCAGGATTATGCGTTGTGGTGCAGTAGATATCGACTCGGAACGATAAATCGGGGAGCCGTGTTCGAATCGTGGTTGAATTTCTTGCATTCACTTGCGCTCCATTACCCTTGGGAAAGGTATTAATCCGTCTCTTCCCTCTAGTTATGGGTTAAATAATAAGATAGATTCTATTTCCTTAGTCGGCAACCAGTCTACTGCAGAAAGTAATAACAATCTACTGCGGGATAATCTTCTACCAAGTCAGTCATGTCTCTTTCATGTCGAAAGCGTCTATCCCGCATGGCACTTAACTTACTGCATTGCAGCTAATATTTTTGTGTTTTCGCTAAAATGTAATACTGGTAATATTCTTGTGTTTTCGCTAAAATGTAATACTGGTAATATTTTTGTGTTTTCGCTAAAATGTAATACTGGTAATATTCTTGTGTTTTCGCTAAAATGTAATACTGGTAATATTTTTGAGTTTTCGCTAAAATGTAATACTGGTAATATTTTTGTGTTTTCGCTAAAATGTAATACTGGTAATATTTTTGTGTTTTTACAAAGAAGTAGTAGTGGTAATAATGTTTGGTTTTTACAAAAAGTGTGTGGGCGTGAGAGAGAGAGAGAAAAAAACTGAGACACAGCTTATTCTAAAAAATATTCTTATTTATTGGAAGCAGCATGAGAGTGGTATCGACAAACAGTTGACCATCCCACGAGCCCAATTTAATAAAACGTTTTAATTCCATGGGAAACCTTTTCGTTCCTAGAACTGAATTTAGATTCTAATTCTTATTTGGATCTGGCCAAGGTAGGAAGCAGACTTTTGCAGGGATGGGGAAGCGAATTTGGCAAATTACAAACATATGGCATTTCAAAACCAAAATAAAAAAGAGAAACGTAGGGATGGATCTGGCAATTAAAATGAATTTAAATTCGGGTGAAACTGATATATGAAAATATGATAGATATGGTATTTTAATTATTGACTCGTTTCTCAAGAATCGGTCTGAAAGCTAATATTCTAACTTGGCACCGTTAACTAAATCCAATGAAACCTGGAGGAGTTATATTTCGTGCAACATAAACAATAAAGCAAAATTAACTTCCATATGTCTCTTATAACTACAGTTATATGTGTCTACTCCGTACAATCCCATCACGAACACCAGTCTCATTAGGTTTCATAGAGAGAAAAACATCTATTTTAACCGTAACAAAATACAAGAATATGTCTAGATAGCTTAATAGATAATCCGTCTTCCAACCCAAGGCTAATGAACGTCCTTAAATGTTGTTTTTGCTTATCAGAAAATGAACCACTTTAGGTTCATTCTGTCAGTTAATACCATGCGTGATGCACTCTTGGGTGAACATGTCTGTTCACAACTTCCTCTCTTAAATACATACTGACTCTTAAAGTTAAGTGTCATATGTGATACACGCTTGGACAATCATCTCTTTCGCTCCGTGACTGATTGAGGCTGAAGATCTTCCCGTAGGAAAGTGACATTTTTCTGCAGTAGACTGGTTGCCACCCAAGGCTAAAGAATTCAATCTCTTCTGATATGCGACGCATAGTTGGAGGGAGAAAAGGAGTAATTCTTTTCTCAAGAGTATTTGTGAGTAGATGAATGCAATGAATTCAACTCTATAGGTTATTTAATGTTAAAATCTATTTTATACGCAATATTATTTTGGATTTAATAAAGGTTTAATGATACAAGTTCAAATAATTAACACATATTTTTCCCAACGTTTGATATAACGAACCCGACTATAATTTGAACTCTGCTCTCAGATTAACAAGTGAAAATTAGATTTTTTGTTGTTTTTCTAAATTTCTCAGAATATGTATCCCTGAATATCTAATTAAAAAGGGAAATATATTGAAGAAACGTTCCAACGTTTTCACTACCCACATCGTTTTATTCTCAACGCTAAAAAACCAGCTTACAAAATCTAAAACATGAAAAAAGGCACGAACGATTTCACTTCTAAAAATTATATTGTTTGCAATGCAATTTTCACTACCCACATCGTTTTATTCTCAACGCTAAAAAACCAGCTTACAAAATCTAAAACATAAAAAAAGGCACGAACGATTTCACTTCTAAAAATTATATTGTTTGCAATGCAATTTTCACTACCCACATCGTTTTATTCTCAACGCTAAAAAACCAGCTTACAAAATCTAAAACATAAAAAAAGGCACGAACGATTTCACTTCTAAAAATTATATTGTTTGCAATGCAATTTTCACTACCCACATCGTTTTATTCTCAACGCTAAAAAACCAGCTTACAAAATCTAAAACATAAAAAAAGGCACGAACGATTTCACTTCTAAAAATTATATTGTTTGCAATGCAATTTTCACTACCCACATCGTTTTATTCTCAACGCTAAAAAACCAGATTACAAAATCTAAAACATAAAAAAAAGGCACGAACGATTTCACTTCTAAAAATTATATTGTTTGCAATGCAATTTTCACTACCCACATCGTTTTATTCTCAACGCTAAAAAACCAGCTTACAAAATCTAAAACATAAAAAAAGGCACGAACGATTTCACTTCTAAAAATTATATTGTTTGCAATGCAATTTTCACTACCCACATCGTTTTATTCTCAACGCTAAAAAACCAGCTTACAAAATCTAAAACATAAAAAAAGGCACGAACGATTTCACTTCTAAAAATTATATTGTTTGCAATGCAATTTTCACTACCCACATCGTTTTATTCTCAACGCTAAAAAACAAGCTTACAAAATCTAAAACATAAAAAAAGGCACGAACGATTTCACTTCTAAAAATTATATTGTTTGCAATGCAATTTTCACTACCCACATCGTTTTATTCTCAACGCTAAAAAACCAGATTACAAAATCTAAAACATAAAAAAAGGCACGAACGATTTCACTTCTAAAAATTATAGTTTGCAATGCAATTTTCACTACCCACATCGTTTTATTCTCAACGCTAAAAAACCAGATTACAAAATCTAAAACATAAAAAAAGGCACGAACGATTTCACTTCTAAAAATTATATTGTTTGCAATGCAATTTTCACTACCCACATCGTTTTATTCTCAACGCTAAAAAACCAGCTTACAAAATCTAAAACATAAAAAAAGGCACGAACGATTTCACTTCTAAAAATTATATTGTTTGCAATGCAATTTTCACTACCCACATCGTTTTATTCTCAACGCTAAAAAACCAGCTTACAAAATCTAAAACATAAAAAAAGGCACGAACGATTTCACTTCTAAAAATTATATTGTTTGCAATGCAATTTTCACTACCCACATCGTTTTATTCTCAACGCTAAAAAACCAGCTTACAAAATCTAAAACATAAAAAAAGGCACGAACGATTTCACTTCTAAAAATTATATTGTTTGCAATGCAATTTTCACTACCCACATCGTTTTATTCTCAACGCTAAAAAACCAGCTTACAAAATCTAAAACATAAAAAAAGGCACGAACGATTTCACTTCTAAAAATTATATTGTTTGCAATGCAATTTTCACTACCCACATCGTTTTATTCTCAACGCTAAAAAACCAGCTTACAAAATCTAAAACATAAAAAAAGGCACGAACGATTTCACTTCTAAAAATTATATTGTTTGCAATGCAAATGTTTATGCGGGTGAGACATAATGTCATCAAAATGCCCACATTTACAAGCACAAAAGAAACTTGCGTTTGGATATACCATCTAACAATGCCAGACATAACTTTGATTTCACTAATGCCTTCCTAATTGAAAAGGAACATAATTCTTTAAAGAGAAAATACATGGAAACTTATTAACATCATTACTTTTTAATGTGAAATATTACATTACATCTCCATAATTCTATGAATCCCTTCTTAAATAACCTAACTTATATCTGCCTATTACTGTGAATAAATGTTTAAAAAAGGATTTACAGTCAGAATGTTATGACTACTGCAGCGTTGACCGATCCGCATAAAGGTGAAGACATCAGACTAACTACTAGACGCACACACAATTAGGAACACAAATTACTGTCCGACGCCCACTTAGACATTCTAGTATACTCACAAACTTACATACATATAGAATTATCTACAGTTTTGTTACACGTGACGCTTATCTGACCAATAGGAACTGACCCAAACAAAATCGAAAAACGCCACAGATTCTGTCTTTTGTTCCGCTTTCTTCCCATCTTTGACGAATGTTTAATAAAAGTGAAAAATATTAGATTGATTGATATACGCTTCCTATCTCATTTCGATCGATATTTCATCTGTATTTGATCTTTAATTATATATATATATATATATATATATATATATATGACAGACAGGTTATTCCATGGTTAAGCGGTACCATGGGCCTATTTCATAAAAACCATCGTCAGCTTCCGTCTTTATTGTCTTTATATTCCACTAGTGCTATAAATACAAAACAATTAACTAATGCCTTTAAATACCTAGGTTTTAAATTAGGTAACCATACCAACCGTAAAATAGTTAATTCCCTAGACATAAACTTCGACCTCTCTAATAAGTGCTTTAGACCCTAAAATAGATTCGTGTACAATCTTCTGTACAATAAGGCGGAAGCTGACGATGGTTCGTCTGAAAAAGGCCTAAACACCCGCTTAATCATGGAATAACGCGTCTGCCTTAATTTTTATAGATATTTACTATATATGCATTAATATACATATATATATTTATAGCTCTCCTAGAGAATTATCCTACCACTTTATGTACACCTCATATATATATATATATATATATATATATATATATATGAGGTGTACTTGAGTACCAAAAATAACTTATACACACAATATATTTATGACTAACGTTATATATATATATATATATATATATATATATATATATAGTGAGAGAGACAGAGAGACAGAGAGACAGAGAGAGAGAGAGAGAGAACTATAAGACGGAGAAATATATAAACCGCGTCTAGTGATTATATGCAAAAGAGCTACTGTCAAATATTTTATCTGAAATTCATAGATATGTGTTATCCAATGAAATAATGTGTACTATTATGTATAGCGAGTAAACATGAAAGCAGTTAAGTCCCAATTTTCAATTTCAGATTGATATTTAATATTTTTTCAGTAATTATAGCAATTTTCAGTGTCAAGACATTATTTGCAAGATCTAGAATTTAGTATTATGGCTCGTGAAAAAGAACTAACAATGAATGAAAAGATTTATATAATCAAAGAAATTAGCAAAGGAAACTCTTCGGTTCAAATTTATAAGAATTTGAAAAGGGATCATCGAACAATCAAGAAAATATGTCAAATGGGAATTGAAACAAGGAAAAAAGTCTCAGGCAGAATTCAGGAATTTAACAAAGCGAGATCTATCACATATCCAAAGAGAATTAATAAGAAACCCAAATGCGTCAAGTGCGTTCATATTTGAGGCCGCTGGAGCTTCTATGGCGTCAAGGGTAACAATGTGTAAAGCATTAAGGAAGTTTTCTGATGTAAAAAATGAAATAAAGAAACCCATTTTAACAAAAAAAAAAAACATTAGGAAAGAATATTGCAGTAGGCAAAAAATACATGAAAACTGATTTCAGTAAAGTGCTTTTTACAGACGAATCAAGGATCACCCTCGATGGGCCCGACGGATGGGCTCGAGGATGGGTTTGCAAGCAACATAAATGAAGAGAAAATTTTTAAACGCCAACAAGGCGGCGCTGGGATCATGATATGAGTTGGGATTATTGGTAATGAGCTCGTGGGTCCAATTAAATTGAAAGACGGGGTTAAAATTAAATTCCAAAAGTTACTGTGATTTTCTAGAGCAATATTTCTTTGAATGGCTTGATAACCAGTCTTTAGCCAAGCGTAGATCTATGATCTTTATGCAAGACAACGCACAAAGTCATGCATCAAAGTTTATTAAATTCTGTTTGAAAGAAAAGGGATGTGTTGAAGATTCTCTTATGGACTAGCGTTCAAATAGCTGTGACTTGAATCTCATTGAGAACCTGTGGAGCATCCTCAAGATAGATATTTATTCTAATAGAAGGCAATTCAGCAACAAGTGTGACCTCTGGGAGGCAGTTAAAGTTGCTGAAACAACTTACAAGCCGCTAAAATTGTAAATCTAACATCAGATATTGACAATAGGCTACTATGTGTTATTGAAAAGAAAGGAGCATTTGTGCAATAAACTTTAGGAGGTTCTTTTCATTTTTTGTTAAAATATCTTTATTTTTTAATAAAATGTTTTTTTATGTTTTTCCTTTAAGAAATTGACGACTTTTTTAAAAAAACCTTTTAATATTAATTTTAGATTAGTTGTACAAGGTATAATAATGTAAAAGTATCAAAATAAATAGTTGCAAACTACTGACAGTCAAATTAGTCTGTTTTGTTAATTTAGTATGTTTTTTTAGAAAACAAAAACAATAGTTTTCTCTATCACTATATATCTAAGTTAATAATATTGAGTAGAATGTAAACATAATAATAGGACTTTTAACATTAAAGACGCAGCACTTTATATCAATTCATAACTTGGATATAATCACTAGACGCAATTTATATATACAAATCTTAAGAAAAACGGATAAAGAAAGAAATATATTTGCCTATATATACTCTATATTTAAAACAGCTAAGTAATAAACCCTTGAGCGATTATGTTTTTGAGACATGACAGACAGGGCAGAATATTTTCTCACAGTAGGTTGCCATTACTTTCTGCGGTAGACCGGTTGTCAAGCAAGGCTATAGAACTTAATCTATCCTTTATATAACCCATAACTGTAGGGTAGAAACAGATTGATACTTTTTACAAGGGTATTTGTGCTTAAGTGAGCAAAACGAATTTACAAGGAATTCGATTATATGTATATATATATATTAGTCATCCACATACAAGCTTGTTTCGCTGTATCACAGCTCATCAGTGTGGCTAGACACATCAACTTGCTTCTGGCCGGGATCGAAACTCGACCGATTTGGTCTCAGTCGGAGTCGCTACCCAATAAGCCATAGGTGCATGGAATTAGAGAAGAGAAATTTTAACGTGTTGTATATAAGTAGTGTATACACACGCCAGTCACCAAAAGAACTCAGTTCATTTCTGAAGAGTCACGCATATATCGCAGAAGTGGAAATGTTTTTAAAATTTTCTTCTCTAGAGAGATCATGTCCAGCTGCATCCCTTATGTCTTGTGAATTTCGGGCGACTCTAGGGTTGCCTTTGTTAGGAGTTGCCCAACTAAGGCTGACTCGACTAGGAGTTGTTACTCTGGAGCTGGCTTGATCAGTAGTCGTAGATTTCGGGTTATCAATTTGGTATTTTATATCTCGATAATGTTCTTCTATTGTGGGAACTGATTACACTTTCTATATTGTTAGTACACGAATAGCTAATTTTTCGGTTTTTCCCTATTAAATATTCTATGAAGGGGACTAGAATTGCAAAAATGTTTTTCTACGAGTTTTAGAAAACTTTTACCGATATAAATGTTACATAATTTACAAAATGGAGGGTTGAACCAAATTGCTTTCTTTCTTCTGTTGGTTTTATTTGTTTTATTATATTTCAAGGTTTCGTCATAAAAAAAGCGGCTTTTGAAATCCGCTCTTATGTAAAGCCTCATTATATGTTTTTTTTAGTGTGCGTCGAAAAATATTTTGGTTAGGAGGTAGTCTGTTAATTCTAGTATTAACGCAGTTAGAAATTCGTCTAAGTACATGTGAGAGGCGTTTGGAATTAATATTGATGTATAAAGGTGTTTGATTAGGTTTTTGGTAGGGTCTAGAGAGATCGAAGGTGATGTCTAGAAAATTAAATATTTTACGGTTAGTCAGGGTATCTAATTTAAAACCTACGTATATAAAGGCGTTAGTTAATTATTTTGTTTTTTTAGCACTATTGGGCCAGTGCTATTGTTAATAATTTCTAATCCGTCATCTCTGTATAACTCGACTAGTTCTAGGTCCCAACATCTACCTATAACGTGTAATATATATAAACCTATCAAATCTGCGACCTGGGCAGAGTCGAAAGTGCCTATAGGAACGTCAAACTATCGCCGTTCCTTCTTAATCCAAATAAAAGAATTATGGATCAAAATATTTTCCTACAGGAACAATGATGTTTCCTTCGTCCTCAGTGATGGGGATGAATTGTTTTAGCAAAATTGATGCTATTTATCAACAATACTCGGAGATAGAAGAGTAGAAATCTCCGATGTCGAAGTGAATAAATGAGGCTTTGTCTTTGTGGTGAAGTTGTTTATACCATTTAATAGCATTGTCGGAGTTCTTCTATAGATTACATTTCAATGAGGTTTGCATCTCTGAGACTATATCTTCGATAATACGCTTAGAAATTATTCCTAATTCGGATTTAGTGGGGTTAATTAATCTAGTTGTTTTGGCACTAGTAAAGTCTTCTTTGTGATCTTTCAGTAACAGATATGCATTTTTAATTCAATTTTTCCCATTCTATCTTCGACTTTCAGTTTACTAGCATGTTAAGAGGTTTCATGATCTAAATTAGAGAATGTGTTAGAAGTATCCAATTTGTAGGGTTTAGTGACAGTGTCTCGCATTAGTTAGTTATAATTAGGCTTACTTTTAAATTATTTTTTTTAACTTTATATTGTATTATATTTGTTTTGTTGAATGTATACTTAGTATAATTTTGATTATATAGTGATTTTTTTTTGAATTTCATTCGTGTAAAATCTTTTGTACAATAAAGAAGGAAGCTGATGATGGTTCGCCTGAATATAGGCCCACACTTTCGATTTATCATGAAATAACATGTTTGCTTAATATATATATATATATATATATAATAATAATAATAATAATCCACGTATACTGTCTTAATACGTACAGGAAAGACTACTAAAATATTGTAAGTTAAAAATGTATTTTTTGACAGTATATATTTATTTCTATTATATATATATATATATATATATATATATATATATATATATATTTGATATTTCGGACCGGCCACGGCCTTTTATCAGAAAGACATGATTTTAAAATTTCCTATATATATATATATATATTACAGAATATATATATATATATATATATATATATATATATATATATATATATATATCAGCAACGGTCAAAAATTTTATTAATTCAAAAAAGTTACAAAAGTTCTATACCGGAAGAAGCCCAAAAATATTTTCATACACAAGAAGTTGAAAAAGTTGTTGTACCGTTTCGTAAGAGCTTCTCTGTTGCGGTTGCCTGTGGGGTAAGACAAATTTAGTGACTTTGGGTAGTTGATGCTCCTCTATCATGAAAACTTTTCCTGCCCAGGGAAGTTGAGTTTTCAGCAAAAAGGTTACAATGCTAGGGATATCAGCCTGCTCAAGGATTGCAATGTTTATTTCGTAGTCGCTCCAATGGATGTTTAAGGCAACGTTGGTGGAATTTCTCTAGAACTGGAAGGTGTTATCGATAGATCACTCACGACTCCGAGGCATATAGCAGACCAGAACAGCTCTATTGACTCTATCATGGTGCTTGAGATAACCGCTACTACATTTTAAGCATTGAACAAACTGCTGTTGAAACACACTCAAATGAGAAAAATAACAATACTTAACTACAATAGCAAAAGGGTAAAGAA
The DNA here is from genome assembly GCA_037127315.1 of Ascarosepion bandense. Taxonomy (NCBI): domain Eukaryota; kingdom Metazoa; phylum Mollusca; class Cephalopoda; order Sepiida; family Sepiidae; genus Ascarosepion; species Ascarosepion bandense. Next base: position 1,967,436 of record JBBBDQ010000921.1, on the reverse strand, counting down.
GTATCCGAAAGCCTTCCGGACAATCGACACTACAGACAATGTTTACACTTCCTTATCCCCAACACAAGGAAAAACGTATGATTAGCACAACAAAATAAAAGAAATGATCAAAATTTCCTTGTCTTTCATATTCAACGAAACATTCACGACGTTTTGGGATTTGAACATTCTGATATTCAGTATCTCTTTCTATTTCTGAAATAAAATATTATACCTATTTACACTTTTTACAATCTTCGGACTGTTGTCCTCATCTTTATTGTCATATTTAAGAAATTTCGGTCGTTGTACTCTCTGGCTTTCTTCATGTGATGTAGCTTAGATTTAGAACCAAAAGGTTTATTTGGTCCTCGGTGGTAGATTGATCTTGTTCCATGTACCATGCTTTTGCGGGAAGCTTTGTTTCATTGAGGGCCCATAGAGAGAGAGAGAGAGAGAGAGAGAGGTAGATAGGGAGAGAGCGAGGGGGAGAGTGACAGAGGGATAATAATATTTTTATTTAATGTGTTTATAATAAAAACAGTTTACTGAAGGACAAGAGCTGTCGTGTTTCTAGTAACGAAACACAACAGCTTTTGTGTTTCAGTAAACTTAGTTTTGATATAAACATTTATAATAAAATATTTCACTAAATATTGCTCTACTGAGTATCGAGCACTCTAAAAAAAATAAAATTCTACGAACAGCTGACTGGTAATACATTTGTTTCTCCTACTCCTAAGATAATATATATATATATATATATGTGTGTGTGTGTGTGTGTGTGTGTGTGTGTGTGTGTGTGTATGTGTGCATATGTCTGTGTGTGTGTGTAAAAATTCATATATAATAAAAATATGTCTGTAAAAAGACAACATGGATAAAGACAAAAGGAGTACCTTCACTCACCAAAACGTTTCGTCCTGTTATAGTTATTTCTATCTAATGGGTAACTGTTAGAGCGATCCATTCGACATTTGTAGCTAGCGCCAGAAATATCCGCATTCGCAGCAAAAATTAAACTCTTCGGGTCCTGCACTTCCTTGGATATACCAAGATTATCGCGTTCTTTTTACAACATAATCGTTTTTCGTTTTGCCGCAAATAGCAACTATTTTTTTTTTATTTAAACAAACTGTAACAGCAGTTCGAGGTCCTGCGTTCTATCCTTAATGCCATAAATCCCTAGCTGACCAGTTTTTTGTTTTTTGTTCTCAAACGATCCATTTCCCTTTTCACAATTCCTTTTTTCAGTTTCCATTGACGGTATCTTCTTGCTTAAAATCCAGTTACGCAATTTTCCGTGTTCTTTCTTTTCTTACTTTATTTTATATATTTTTTAAATTATTATTCTCAATTGTCATTTTATTTTCTTTCTTCGCCATTTTTTCCAAAAGAACACACATTGATCTTTTATTTAAACGTGTTGCAAAATCGTTCAGGGACCGCCGTATCAATGATCGATTAGAATCAATTGAATATTTTTTTTTGTTGACAATGATGTCATGTTCGTTGTGTTTGGAAATATCGGTCCACCGACAATAGTTAATTCCATACGGAATTTCGCCATTTTCAATTCTATCAACAGAAGTGAGTTTGCGATTTGATATTTGTATTTTTTAATATGCTAATTTAATACTGTGCTTGTTATTACTATTATCTGCAATAAAGAACAAGGACGACGCCGATTATGAAAAAAGTCGAACAGCAACAATATATATAAAATCAGATTGGGTGGTGAGATTTGTGATTGATGTTAAACAGTGTTTGGCTAAAGGCAAAAAAGCGAAAGTCTCTTTTTTGAGTTTCTTGAATAGGTTAATTTCATTTAATCTCTTTGGGGGTTACACTCAATTTCCAATATTTCTTTGAGCCTGCCAGGAAAGGTGGCCAGTTTCTAACCGTATACGCAATGTTTTTCTCTTATACGCAGACGACATATCACAGGACTTCTAGCAGAGGCTTGCAATGTAGCGCTCTGTATGTTACTTTTCTGTACACATATAGCAATAAGAATTGGTGCGCAGGTAGATATTTGTAAGATTTGCAGACTAAAAGGATTTGATTTGATTGTTTAATGACACATCATTATTCATGGGTCATCTAAAGCGGACATTAATTTTCTTGGAAGCTTTGAAGTAATATATATATATATATATATATATATATAATCATATCGCTCTAAACAAGGCAATTTACTGCCACCGTTTTGCAGGGTTACATAGGAAGAAAGTTATGAGAAAGAGTGACAGATTATATGTAGTGTCAGGAAGTGGGCAAGAGAAAGATGAGCAAACTGATGAGAGTGGTGTGGACAGAGAAAGGAGCATGAGATATGCAACTCAGTGAGATAGGAAATGATTATTGACTTTACATTTAAATTATTGGGGATTGTAGCTGTCGGGGAAGCAATTAATGGAATAGAATTCCACAGGCGGGAAGTGCGAGAAATGAAACTGATAGAGTAGAAATTGCGTTTACATTTTATTGGTTTCACAGTAAAGTGGTGGGACCTAATTGCTAATCTTGTGGCTCGAGTAAATTCGTATATAGGGGGCACTAGTGAGCTAAGTTCATCGGAGCAGAGTCCGTGAAAATATTTGTAGAAGCGGCACAGGGAAGTCACATTGCGCCGGTGAGAAAGTGACTGTATCTGAGCTGTCATGTATAAATATGATATATTATTCTGATTTAACAATTGAATACATGATAAATTATACTCAGATTGTGTGGATATACATGTTTGTGCAGACACAATTACAAGAAGACATGATTTGGAATACAATTTGAATGATCACAGAAAATGTCGGATATTATATCGAATAACGTTATGAGATTGTTTTTTCATGTTGATTGTTTCAGTGATTGATTTTATTTAACGGCATATCAACATGTATTGGGTATTTAATGCTAAAATCTAACTATTTTGAAAGTGCATCTATGTCTTCAATTGCAGATACAATTTATTGTTGGTGTTTTTATATAAATATGCATTATTTTATATAACAAAATAATTTCTTTTCATATCAAAATGTAATTCCCTTTATATATGTAAGTATATTTATATAAAAAATGTATTTTTTATATAAAGTTACATATTGTAAACAAAAAGTTACGTTTTTGTATGAGAAATACATTTTTATTTAAAAATGTATATTTATATAAAAATATATTTTTTACATGAAATTTGTTTTTTATATAAAAAGTAATAATCCTTTATATAAAATGTAATCTTTTCTATAAAAACATGTCACAATTTTTGTATAAAATGTATTTTATGCAAAAATGCATTTTTTATATAAAAATGTAATTTTAATTATATAAAAATGTAATTTTAATTATATACAAATGTCATTTTTCTTTTATATAAAAATGTCCTTTTCCTTTGTTAAAACAGTAATGTTTTTCACATAAAAATGCTTTTTTATATATTTAGAATATTTTTTTTGTTTGATGGTTCACTACTTGCCAGTATCTGGGACCCAAGCAAGTGGTTTAGGATAAACATGAGAAGAACAGCAATTAAGAGGTGGTTGAACGTTCCTTAAAACCTCCAATCTCCAAATCAGAGGTAGTGGGTTCAGTTTATCGTCATACTTATGACTTGCCGGATGTAGTTTATTGTCATACAGAGGACTAAGATAAAAGTATTATCCTTGTTTCATCTATCATTTGTACGTGCATAAAATACCTCCGCATTATATGCTCTTGCACTCCTGCTATATATCACAAGATTCTTCACAAAATTTTAAGAAGGGTCTGTAATGTAATCGAGCCTGATCTAGGCACTTATATCATGGGTAGTATTGATTAAACAAATGCATCAAAACTGACATTCGTTCTGATAAGTATCCGTCTGATGCAGTTAACACAGTAAGAAATGTTACACTACCGAATACTTCAGTATATCAAATATTATACTCAAAGGCTGTTGTTAACTGGTGCAAGAAATGACCTTTCTATTTTAACACCTCGAAAATAAAACTGCTATCATTTAATCATCAAAAGAAATATTATGGCTGATGCTAAACACCAGGAGAGAAGCTCATTTCATCTTTGTCTCACATTCTGTAATGACAGGAACAATTATATCGACATAATCGATAGGCGTTCTCCTATGAGATTTGGTTGTTTGTGTATTGCCAGAAAAAAATTACGTTAGAATCATTGTTTCCAGTTTATAAATCAACTATTTGCCTGTACATTAAATATTACTGCTAAATCAGGTCTGATGTAGGGGCCATATATCTCATACATTCTGAACAAAATGCAAAACAAATCAGCAATATTGTTAGTCCTGATCTAGTAGCTTAGCTTCAGCCATTTTCCCAGCATCCTTGTCCATTTTCTACAAATATTTTCATAGTAATCGTTCAGATAATTTCTTTGCTATGGTACTTAGACTTTGTTAATTTAAGCGCAGTACAAGACTGGTCAATTTACAGTTGAGCTGGCTAGATGGAGTTTATATTATATGTTAACAATTTCTTTTGTCTATATCTCTGAGATGATGTAGTATTTACAGTATTTACATTTTTCGGACTATTGTCCTCATTTTTAAGAAATCGGCACATATGCTAGGCTTAAAAAATCTCCTAATCCGACCAAGCAGAAAGATGAACTCAATATGGGAAACACTAACACGGAGTGCCAGAGAAAATTATTAGTGTCAAAAATTGCAGTATGAACTCTGATAAAAATACTAGAAAAATACTTGAGAAAAACATTAACATCCAAAAAATATGAATTCTGGTAAAAAAGGGTTACTGAACATTAGGTATATAAGTTCCAAAAATTCAGTTGTTCTTGTCCTTAAGAACACATGGCCCAGTGGATATAAACGTTGAATAGTTCCTTTGACTTGATCCAAAGAGTTGTGAGTTCAATAACAGGCTACAGCAGTGTTGAACATGAAAATTGCAGGGAGATAACTCATGACTTCTAAAAGAGGCACTCCTACGCAAGGAATATACCCCACCCCAGCCGGATCGTACAACAACTAAAACGTACAAATAGCAACAAAGATGAGTGTTTTCCAGTCAAATTTAAAATGCAAAAATTAAAATGTAATACCAAACGCTATCTAATGACTTTTTGTTCTCGTTCATTATTAATGTTTCTATTCTTAATTCTCCAACAACTTGTAATCCCTTGCGTCTTAATGGCTTTAGTGCCTTGAAAGGGTGATACCGATTTTTAAGAAATGAAATGTTATCTGCCGGGATCTGACATTACGACTTCAGTCACTTTCTTACCAACCAACTTTCTTACCATCTATCTTTTCAAAAAACATTTTCATAAAAACAGTTCTAATGGGCTTTTCTATTTGGCGCCCCGGCTCTATGAATTAGGGCGTGGAACTATATTTGTAATTAGGTCTCCCTATTTAGATTGTTGAACTAGAAAGATGCAACTGACACTTCTGTTCTAACAGTTTCTTTTCTTGCACGTTTTGAACATATCATAAATAAAGTTTATTTGTTCCTACTGCGCTAACAACAGAAATATAAATTAACAATAATAATAAGTATTATTAATAATAATAATAACAAAAATGGTGCAAACGTGGGTGTTACGGATGTAAAGACTAATTGCTTATTAACAGAATGAGCCTGGAAAACTGCTAAAATGCAAAGAAAAATCTTAATACTGCCTGTATAGATTATCGTAAGCATTCGATAATGTACCACATTCCTGGATCTTAAAGATTTTAAATATATACAAGATATCACCTGCCATCATCAATTTCATCAAACAATGCATGTCGATATAGAAAACAACCCTTTATCTCAATCGTATAAATGGAACCTATAAGTCTGGTGAAATAAACATTTAAAAAAGGTATATTTCAAGGTGACTCTTTGTCTCCCTTACTATTCTGCATATCATTAATAGCACTAACCAGTCAACTTAACAAGACAGAATGTGGTTATAAAATATCCCAAAAGAAAATAAGACATGTATTTTACATGGATGACTTAAAGTTGTTCGGTAAGAATGATAACGAGCTGGAAGGTCTTCTGCAAACTGTAAACAGCTTCAGCGAAGATATTGGAATGAAATTTAATTTGAATAAATGTGCTAAAGCTACAGTTTTACGTGGATCGCTACAACAAACATCCTCAATTAGCTTAGACCCTGCTGTAACAATAAAAGACTTAAAGCCATAAAAGATTATAAATACCTAGGTGTAAATGAGAGTGAAAAAAATCACCATAAAAAAGAAAAATGAAAGAAATAGTTCGTAAAGAGTACTATAGAAGGCTACAACTGATTTTAAAACTGAATTGAATTCTTAGAACAGAATTATGGCCATTTATAGCCTTGCAATCCCAGTTGTCCAATATAGTTTCAACATCTTAAAGTGGACTCTAACCAACATCAGGAGAATGGATTCTAAAACAAGAACGCTTCTTTCTAAGCATAAGATGCATCATCCAAATGCTGATATGGACCGTCTATACATACCCCGTAAAGAAGGTAGAAGAGACCTCATTCAGCTAGAATTGTCATACAAGACAACAACTATCGGCTTACTAACATACATAGAATCAACAAAGGACTGGATGATACAGTTAGGCAAACAACATGAAAACAGAAAGAAAAAATATTCAATAATAATTGAAGGCAGTAAATACAAACAAGATTTACATTTAGTAGATTCTGTACAAAACAAAACAGAAGCCAAGAACCAACTATTGCGGCAATAAATATGAAAATGAAAGCCAAAGATAAAGCTCTTGAACAGATGAAACAGCGCTGGCAAGACAAACCTCTGCATGGCCAATATCCAGTACGTGCCAATAAATCCAATGTTGACAAAGTTAATACTCATCGATGGTTACGTGCATCTGGATTAAAGTCTGAGACTGAAGGATTTATTCTTGCAACGCAAGACCAAAGTCTTTTCACTAGGAAATTTCAGGTAAATATTATACATAATAATGTGGATCCAAAATGCAGGTTCTGTGATAAACACCAAGAAACAATAGACCATCTCATCTCAGGATGTTCTGTACTTGACCCAACTGAATATAAAAATCGTCACGATATAGTGAGGAAATATTTATATATATATTTATAAATAATATGCAAACACTATGGAAAATCTGTAAGCAAACACTGGTATGAACATCACCCAGCACCGGTTACAGAAATAGTAGATGTCACCATTCTATGGGATTACACCATCTACACAGACAGAAAAATTGAAGCTAATAGGCCGGACATTATTGTTAAAAACCAGAAAGAAAAACTTGCCTATTAAATGATATGGCTTGTCCAGCGGATTGTAACATATCAACCAAGGAATTCGAAAAACTGTCAAAATATAAAGACCTGGAAATTGAAATAGAACAAATGTGGAAATTGAAGACAAGAATCGTACCAGTGATAGTAGGTGCACTTGGAATGATAAAAAATGGAATAAAACAACACATTGAAAGAATCCCTGGAAACCCCAGCTTAAGAGATATACAAAACAATACAGCCGACACACTAAGGAGAACTTTGTCTATGTAACGCTAGAGATGATAGGGGAGATATAAAAAACATGAAATGGAACCATAACGACACACCACGACCGAAAAGTCATAAAAAATAAGTTAATCATTTTGTTAAATAGTTCGGATTATGGAGCGTTTTGTGTTCACACATACGTTGATTTAAATGTCTGCAAGTTTCTCCAGTGTATTGTGTGCAGAAGTTGTGACTATTTATTTTATATATACTTGCTTGAGAATTATTATATTTTTGGGTGTGTTTGGTTCTGATCATATACATAAGAGTTTTGGATCATGCAATTACTTTTATATTGTAAAGATTTGATAAATTGCTTTGGATTGTAGATGTGAATGAGGTCGTAGGTCGTATTATGCCTGATTTTGTCCGGCTTATTGTGATTGTTATTGTTGTTAATAACACCATTTGTTCAAACCTCATTTTGGAGTCTTGACAGAGTTCAAAAGTGTCTCCAAGTCCTTCCTTGAGAATATTTATTTTCCACACTACACCCAGTCCTTCACAGGCGGGATGTAGCTAGTCTTTCACTGTTTTATTGTTATTAACATGGAAGGTGCTCGGATGAACTACATTCCTTGCTTCCACCAGGTTTATCTTTCACGACAAGAATCCACCATGAAAATCACCAATATCCCCTCCGTATTCCATCGGCAAGAAGTAAGTTCGGCCCAAACAGCACTTCCCGCGAATCAGAGTCCAGTAAAACATCCCATGTGAATGTTCACAGATCAATATAATCTTAACCTGTTCAAGTCTACATTCAACCATTACCCTCTTATAGATATAAACTACATATTAAATTAACCTTATGCCTCGTGAGAACCTTATTGTAAAAAAAGTTGTTGTGAATCTTCGTCGCCAATTTGTTATGTAGTTGTGACGATCTCCGCCGCAAAGTTGTAATGACTGATTTGTACCGGAAATAAGACACGGAGCCGGAAGGTAGATTCAAATCAGTGTATTAGTATAACAAGAAACAAAGATATTTAATGAAGTGGTAATAGTAAGTAATCAATAAATGAGAAATAAATAAGTCTGAAGGTATTATTACGTTGCCTGACTAGTAGCGGTCGTTAACTGCTTACTTAACTGCTGTACTTGACTGTTCGTAACTGGTCTAACTACTCGTAACTCTTCTTTAGATGTCATGCAGATAAAATATATATATACAGAGCAAGAGTCCATTTCCCGTAGGAGGGCATCATAACAAAAGAATACATATTTTTTACAGTAGCATATTTTGCATGCGCGTTATGGTGCAGTACATATCGGCTCGGAACGAGAAATCGGAGACCGGTGTTCAAATTCCAGTAGAATGCGTGGCATTCACTTACTCGCAAATACCTTTGGAAAAGCTATTAATCCGTTGCTTCTCCCAGTCTATCAAAGAAAGTAATGGTAACCTACTGCGGGGAAATCTTCTGCCCAGTCAGTCATGTCACTTTAAAGATATAATCGCCCAAGTGTGTATAACGTATAGCACTTTAACTGGCAGACTGAATATAATAGTTGGAATTATAAGTAAATCTTCTACTGGGCATAAAATAGGGGATTGGTTTTCTATTTTTATGAAGTGATAAAACGATCCCTCACTAATAACTACTTATTAATATAATAATATAAAAATAATGTGTCTCTTCTCACTCAAGCAGGACTGATTGGGTTCTGTAGCCCTACTGCGGGAAAATCTTCTGCACATTCAGACATGTATCTTTCGAGATTGTGTATCACATATGATAACTAAATGATTGATATTTTGTATGCCTTTCACTTCAAACCTTTTTCGCTTTCACTTAAAATCTTTCTTTGAGTTTTTAAATATTTATCTTCATATATTATACAAATTATTCTGAATAATACTATGCATTCGACTCAAGTTAATTCAATACCACGTTAACGTATTGCGTCTGTTTTAACTCGAAAACTCTAATAATTATTCTTCCAAAATATCCGTTTTCTTTTATACCTCGAAGCATTGTTTCGTTTGTCTGTTTCCCTTAATTATATTCATTTCTAATTCTCTTTTCATCTTTCGCCAACAGACACGATTTTCCTAGATATGTGTTCTTGCGTTTTTAATGTCGATCTTTTTCTTTTTTACCATCTTGACTCTTTGTCCGTTATCTCACAAATTTCGTAAATAGCAGTAAGGCAATTATAATATTTCTGTGTAAGATATTTAACCTTCACCCCAATTAGAGATAAGGACATTTCCCTTTCATTTTCTTCAACAGAAAGTTCAGTAAAAATGTTCTTTTTTGATAGTAAATTTCTACTTCAATAATCTACGTGACTATTCGGCGCCATTAGTCGATTTTCATTTGTTTCAAATCGGCTGAGTTTGAAGAGGCGGACGTCCTTCCCCTTAGGAAACATTCCAGGTCGAACGCAACGAAAAAGCCCGAAAAGAAGGAATCTATTAAGCATTATCTTCGCGATTAAACATATAATGTTCGTTGATGCCCTTTGTTGACGTTTGTCATTATTTTATATTTGTTTTCTTAAAAAATATTGCACTGGGAATCAGAATAATAAAAAAAAATATTTGTCCGTAATGAATTATAAACAGCAAATAAAAAAACGTAGTTCCTCTTTTTAATGAAAAGGTGGTGATGGAACGGGCCGTATAGTTGATAAATACCTCGAGGTGGTGAGATTTTATCAGAGATACGTTAACGTAAAAGAATAAATTATTCTAGCTTCCGGTTCCAATAGCGTTAAGAAAAGTTTAACAATTATATATTTCAAGCATCTATGGCGTATAACTTCTCTTACAGAAATATAAATGATGAAAAACAGAAAAGCAATTCCAGGCAACACATATAACTTTACAACATACGAGGCTTGTTAAAAAATAATGCATATTCTAATTTAGTTTTAAACGTATTCTTAGAATTTACGAGCTTCTTAAATTTATAAATAAAAGAAATCCCAATCTTTTTCTTGCGTCAACGTCTACTTACATAAAGAAAATTATTAAAAACTTGTATAGAAAATATTAAAAAACAATAAAATTGTTTGTTAAAGTTTGTTACTGGTTCGTAAACTGATTTCAAGATTGATTAAAAAATACCAAAGCGTGGTGAAAAAAAGGCTGTGGTTGTTACTGTTACTACCGTATAAAAGAACAAACGACGTAGGATATGTATGCATATTTATTAATATATGTTAATATTACGGCCGGTTGAAATTATAATGTACTGTTTAATTATATATATATATATATATATATATATATATATATATATATATATATATATATGTATATATATAAACAGGTAAAGAGAACCAACAGTTTCAGAATTTCAAGTTCTCCGGCAATTACATTTTAAGTGCTCAATACAACAAATATTGTAGAGCATAATATAATTAAACTTTTTTTTATTTAAAATTATTAAACTTTACATTGCAACACGAAAATGTATATGCTTCAAGTTTTTTCTGTGTTCCCACAAGCATAAATCACAAATTTATTGTTTCTTTTATTCAAAGGAAACTCGTTTTCGCAACAAGGAGTTAACATTGCCTGATCATGAGGTCAACATCTCGATACAGAAATTTCCGTATTGCAATGTAAACGATATTCATTTTAAGTAACAGAAACAAATTTAGTTAAATATATATATATATAATAAACAGACTATTCACTCAAATACTATAATTATTGTTATTATTTAAGTAAAGAATCCGTTGAATATTAACAATAATAATGATGTTAAGTAAACAAAAATTCAAATATATCAACTAATGGTAATTTAGTGAATTTCCGTATAATTCCTTAATATTGTCTTCGCTTGACTTTGTTTACATTCGATACAATTTGAGCAGATATTAATAGTTCAATAAAAGAAATCAGGTGAACATCTATTTAAAGGTTAAACTGATTTGTCTACGATGAAATCTTTCATAGTCTAGTGGTAAGACACTAGTCTAAAGACTGCAATCGCCCCGGTGGTGAACTTATGCAAATTCGATTCTTGCGGGAAGAGAGATATTTTCCCAATAAGATTCCTCGAAAGATTAAAGCCAGTGGTCATTACACTATATTATATATATATATATATATATATATATATATATATATAAACAGGCTTTCCACGCAATTTCGAGTATCCATGAAAAATAATGTTAAACAAATTCAGATAATATATATATATATATATATATATATATATATATATATATATATATATATTATGTTAAATATTATATAAGCGTTTAAAATATTTGAATGTAAGTTCATTAGATGTTCCTTGGAGTTGAATATTTAAATACTACTCTTAATTAATTCTAAAAAGATTGCCCTATACAAGATTATAAGATTTAACTCCTATAAAGATTGAGTAAACTTAACTCCAGATCTCTTAGTCAGTCTGTAATATGTACCTGAAGATCACGTAACGCATGAAACTCTGAGTTGTGCCATCGACAAATATATTATGCATATAAATTGCTTTTTTATATTAAATTGACCTCAGTAATAATATAAATGTGTGTATTCCGATATCTATATTTATCTACTCACATAAGTATATATATATATATATAGTAATTCGCAGACAGCTATGTTTCACTGTATCACAGCTCATCAGTACGGTTAGACATCCGATTGCTTCTAGCCAGCATTAGAAACCCGACAGAACTGACATAAGTCGGCGATTCTACCGCTAAGCTATGGGTTCTCGGTGGAGGCATGTAAATTTTATCGTGTAATTTTTTTTAATCATTTCAACCGAGCAAGGCAGAAATGCCACTGATGAGCGGGGGGGGGGGCTATATAACTGTAAAAAGATTAATTAGAAAAGAGTGAGGAGTACAAACTAGTTAGAAAGGAGCAATAGAAAGCTGAGAATGCAGGTGCGATGACAGATACATAGGTGGAGAGAAAGGGAAGGATATATGGGAGTGGGAAGAGAGCTAGAGTTCAGTGGTTAATAGATGAGTATTGACATTGCATTTAAATTTCTGGAGGTTGTAGCCGTCAGGAAAGCAAGAATATGGGAGTGAGTTCCACAGGTGGGAAGTGCGAGAGAAGAAGTTGCGGGAGTAGAATTGTCGTGTTCATTTGGCTAACTTGAATGTGAATGGGTGGGACCCAGTTGCCAGTCTGGTTGCACGAGTGAACACCGGTTGAGGAGGCACCAATGACTTAAGTTCGTCCGAGCAGAAGCCATGAACGTATTTATAGAACAGACAAAGGGAAGCCACATTTCGACGGTGAGGAAGTGGCTGCAGTCGAGCAACCAGATCAGTAGCTATCACATTACAGACTCTCCTTTGGAGCCTGTCGAGAACACTGAGGAGAACAGCAGGGGCGCCTGACCATAAATGGCAGCAGTACTCCATGCACGGACGGATGGTTGACTTGTATATATGCAGGATGGATTCAGGCGGAAAAAAACATCCTGGATCGACATAGTGACTCAACATTCTTAGCAGTAGATTTAGCTATGGATTCGATATAGTGGTTCCATTTGAGGTCTGAGGAGATGGTAAGGCCGAGGAGGCGTAGTGTATTGCTCTCAGGGAGAACCGCTTGGTCCATGCTTATGGGAGGCAGGAGAGGTTGCCTGTGATGGTTGACAGACAACAGCTTGGTCTTTGAAGTTGACAAGCCACTTCTTGCCCCAATTCACCACAGAGTGTAGATCCTGTTCAAGGTCAGCAGCGAGATTATGTCTGTCCGTCACGACAGGTTTCTTACTGGTGTGGGATCATATTGTGGTGTCATATGCGTAGATGCCTACTTGGGACTTGATCTCATCTGGGAGGTCGTTGATGAAAATAAGGAAGAGCATCGGGCCCAGGATAGAGCCCTGTGAGACACCTGCATCCGTGCTGTAGGATGAAGAGACATGCCCATTCAAAACGACCTTCATTTTTCGGTTATTAAAAAAGATTGCATTCGGTCAAGCAAGCGACCGGTAATACCGTAACCCCGTAGCTTGCATAGAAGGCCAGAGTGCCAAACCCTGTCAAAAGCCTTGGAGATGTCCAGAGCAACCACGCGAGCCTCGTCCGACTCATCAAGGGCCTGGAGCATGTACTCTGTTACGGTTGTTAGCAAGTCGGCTGTGGCCCTGGCAAAGCGGAAGCCATATTGCCTGTCAGAGAAGAGTTTGTGGGCAGTAAGATGTTGAACTATTTCAGCATTGATTATGGCCTAGAATACTTTCCCGAATATCAGTAGAAGACTGATAGGACGATAGTTGGATGGGTCCGAGGGTTTACCACAATTCTTAAATGCAGGAACGATTGAAGAGAACTGCCAGCATGCAGGAAAGCAGGAAGCAGAAAGGCAGTAGTTAAACAGTTTAGAGAGGAGAGGAGAAAGTTCAGGAGCACACCTCTTAAGGACTATCACCGGGATTCCATCGCCTCCACTCGCCTTATGGGGGCAAGTTTTGAAATTACTCGGGATACTACTGTCGGGGTAATATATACGTCGTGCAGTTTGGCCTCAGTTTTAATAGGCAAGTCGGGTGGGTGTATTCTAGATGAGTCAAATGTGGAGTTGGATGACAATCTGCGGGCAAAGCACTCAGCTTTGTCCGCAGATGACGTGAGAACCTCATATTCATGGACTGAAGGAGGTATTGAGGATTTGCTATTGTTCAGCACTCGTTTGTAAATCCTCCAATAGTCCTTGGAGTCAAACTTGCGGTTAGCTAAGCGCTGTCGCATTCTCTCAGCAAAAAACCGTTTGGCGTCATTTAGGGTTCTCTTGCACTCATTGCGAGCAGACGTGAACAGGCGCCTATTGTGATCAGATGACTGTCTCCGGAATAGACAGTAATGATTCCTGTGGACAATGGCGGCTGAGCAGGAAGGAGAGAACGACGGAGAGGAATGAGGTTTTAGGCAATACTTCCTTGTGTGTATGAAGGTATCAATGCCAGATTTCACCCATGACGAGACCTCAGAGACACAGTCATCAGCTGATAGATCGAACTCTTTTCCCCAAGGGACGTCGCAGAGGAAATCGAGAAAGACATCCCAGTCAGCTTTTTGGTATAGGTAGGACGTCCTATAGTTAGGGGGATCCTGGAGTGAGTGAGAGTGGAAAGAAATTATATACTCATTCTAAATTCTAAACCCACGCCAGTAGGTGAGAGCGCTTAAATTGACTAATGAATGAACAATGCGTAAATAGCCGTGATTAACTTCTGTTACTTTTTTACGTCTAACACTTCTCCATCTGTGGAGGAGAGCACAATTGACCACTTTAAACAAATCTTAGTGCAGGTTTATCGGTAGTTGAATGGCTAGCAGTTCAGCCCAATTGCATACAAGACAAGTCCCATGCATAAATGTAAAACTTCTGAATCTCATTTATCGTTTATGATAAGAGAGCCCACACACACACACACACACACACACACACACACACATATATATATATATATATATATGTGTGTGTGTGTGTGTGTGTGTGTGTGTGTGTGTGTGTGTGTGTGTGTGTGTGCGTGTGCGTGTGCGTGTGTGTGTGTGTTAGCTTTATTGTCAAAGAAGGTTTTCGGGGTAGATTTGGCGTTTTAAATGATGAATAAAAAAGTCAACGATTTTGTTCATAATTATAAGATGAAACTGAACATAAAGTAATAGCAATTAATAGAAATTCGGTAAATGTTCTTGTTCTTAGTATTTTCTTATGTGGTCTTTATCTAAATGTGTTATTTTGTCTATTTAAATGTTAATAAATTTTCTCACTGTAAACATATTCCTTGTTTGTGTGATTTATTTAATCTGTGACTCAATAATTACCATTAATCTCCTGTTGTTTTTAAACACGTTCTTCGTATATCTTCTTTGAATATATATTTCCGGTAGCATATATTGATACACATTTTTAATATTCAAAATTCGTATATCGTCCACCAAAATCTCCAGTCTCCCATCATTTTTGTTTGGGTTCTCATTGCAAACCAACAGCTGAAATCGCACACCGGTGCTTGATATCGCCTAGGTTTGGGTAACACTGCTATAATCGCACACCGGTGCTTGATATCGCCTAGGTTGGGGTAACACTGCTATAATCGCACACCGGTGCTTGATATCGCCTAGGTTGGGGTAACACTGCTATAATCGCACACCGGTGCTTGATATCGCCTAGGTTGGGGTAACACTGCTATAACGACACCGGTGCTTGATATCGCCTAAGGTTGGGGTAACATGCATAATCGCACACCGGTGCTTGATATCGCCTAGGTTGGGGTAACACTGCTATAATCGCACACCGGTGCTTGATATCGCCTAGGTTGGGGAGTAACACTGCTATAATCGCACACCGGTGCTTGATATCGCCCTAGGTTGGGGTAACACTGCTATAATCGCACACCGGTGCTTGATATCGCCTAGGTTGGGGTAACACTGCTATAATCGCACACCGGTGCTTGATATCGCCTAGGTTGGGGTAACACTGCTATAATCGCACACCGGTGCTTGATATCGCCTAGGTTGGGGTAACACTGCTATAATCGCACACCGGTGCTTGATATCGCCTAGGTTGGGGTAACACTGCTATAATCGCACACCGGTGCTTGATATCGCCCTAGGTTGGGGTAACACTGCTATAATCGCACACCGGTGCTTGATATCGCCCAGGTTGGGGTAACACTGCTATAATCGCACACCGGTGCTTGATATCGCCCAGGTTGGGGTAACATTGGGGTAATAATCGCACGGTGCTTGATAATCGCCCAGGTTGGGGTAACATCATAATCGGCACACCGGTGCTTGATATCGCCCAGGTTGGGGTAACACTGCTATAATCGCACACCGGTGCTTGATATCGCCTAGGTTGGGGTAACACTGCTATAATCGCACACCGGTGCTTGATATCGCCTAGGTTGGGGTAACACTGCTATAATCGCACACCGGTGCTTGATATCGCCTAGGTTGGGGTAACACTGCTATAAACTATATATTATCAAAAGGATAACACAAAATATCTGCAGAATTACCTTTAGTTTTATTATTACTTTTAAAACACCTTTAAATTGCTACAAAAAATCCTGATATAAAATTTGCTTTGGGAAAGAAACAATCTTGTAAACATTCGCAGGAGATTAAGGAATATTTACGATAATTAAAGACTGTTAACAGTGTAAGGTTGCTTGGTAGAGTTAATGGCAATACTAGAGTAGAATGAGAATATGACCTCAGTGATAGGTCCTACTGTGGCAGTTTTATTGCTACTCTGGACAACGACAGCTAAAGATCTGACGAAAGAATCAATATTTCAAAAATTTATTAACGCCTCTAGGTGAGCCTTTGGTTTGGCAAATCACACGTTCCTAAGAATGCCGATTCTACGATGCCGATAAAGATACATTTAGTGAAATAAAGGGATACAAAATTTAGTAAGAAAAGAGAACATATTTTGAATAGTATGATATTTGTCAACTTCCACTATCAAATATTTTATTAATTCTAATTGTCTATAATGAAAAGACGTTATTACTTACTGAGAGTTGCTCATCGCAAATCACAAATCCCGATACACATTAAGATTTTGAAGTATCCATATGTACAACAGTAGTTGGGGCAGTGTGTGTGTTTAAGTCAAGATAGCCTGAAAAAGGTCGATTCTTTTTCTGTCTTGTTTTAATCTCGAAGCAACTACTAGTTAACCCATCCTCGTTCGATAGAGTATGGAAGGATTAATGGCTTTCCCAAGGATATTTGTATGAAAGTAAATGCATTCGTGGATGTAGACAATCCAAACGATGCTCACTTATAACGCCGATATCAGTCACAGGACCCGAGGATTAGATATATATTTATGTATATACGCTTCATTTGTTTTGTTTTTTTTGTTTTTTTTTTACGAATAAACGTATGTAATTAACGAAATAATTGTGTTATTTGTGTCGGATCCTCATACCACGATTGAGAAGGAAGGTGACGTTATCGAAGACAAAGTTTGGAAACATTCGTATCTTCCGTTTGTTTTGGTATAGTTTGTTTGTTTCTACTATTAAACATATTGTAATTTAAGAAGGACAAGTATTATTTTTTGACTGAGTCTCATACAACGTTTGCTAAGGAAAGAACTTGTTGAAAACAAGTTTTGGAATACTGAAGAATTAGTTTATCATAGTTGATTTTATGTGCTTCTACTATTAAATCTATATATATAAAAGGCACGTTAGTTGTGTGTGTTTCTGTCTGTCTGTATGTCCTTTATACAAATCCACAATATTCATTCGATTCTCACTAAACTTCACACAAATATTTTTTAGACTTCTGGTCAGATCATGGACTACATATTTTTCCTACGCCCTCCCCACGACATTGGAAATCGATACCCCGATATTCGATCAGGTCTGATCAAAATTAAGTTTTCAGCTCGCTTAATTTGTTTTTTGCTTCAGGTTTTGCTCTAAGTAGATATAATTGTCGTTCTTAGTCTCAGCCATGATACCATTTACTCAGAGGACTTATTTAGCCTTCAAAATTCAGTTTGCGACGGAAAACTTATTTGACATTGGTACCGGAAATCAAAATTTAACTTACATCCATTCATTTTTCTTTCAATCGATTTCGCTCTGACTTGAAACAATTATTGGTTTTTAGTCTTTTGTGCCAAAGTTCAAAGAGTTTGAGCTCCAGGACCATGGATTAGTTTTAAAGCTTTCATTACACTCAAGTAACGCCGGGTTATACTGCTAGTATTTAATAACCGAAGAAAAATACGTATTACTTTGTGATAGAAAATCATAGTACAATTGAAAAGGAAGGAGACGATGTTGAAAACTTGATATGGTATGATGACACTTTTCTGTTTATTTTGGTACGCTATTTCGACGTTCGCACGGCCAAGGATGCATTCCAAATGCTAAGCTGTGTATTGAGAGACTTGATTATTATGTGATATCTGTCGTTCAATATGGCAGTAATTGTTGGACAATCTCATAAAAGGCGAGACTCGAAGTAACAGAATTGTGGTTCTACAGAATGATGCTGTGATTAACATGGACCGAACTTGTGAGAAACTACAAGGTTTTTTGAAGATGATGGAAAAGAAAGTAAAACTTATATTTAACATCAGCAAAAGACAGCTGAAGTTTTCTAGGAAAGAGGACTTGGAGAATCTGATGCTCACAGGACACATAAAAGAAAAGCGAGAAACAGGGAAAAGCAACGCATGACATACTTGATGGGCTTGAGATAGAAAGGAAAAAGATAAATAGAACGCCATAAGCGTCTACATTCTGAAGACGGCTTATAAAGAAAAAAGAAGTGTCGTTGTCTACTATGAAATCTGTTGTAAATCAAGAGGAACAGGCTTTACTTTTTCAACCGACTTTCATCCAACCATTGAGAGTGAAAGAGACTATGTTGAGGACGAGAACCTATAGCCCGGTTTCACACAGCTACCCGGTCTTTTGAACAAGTGTAGATGCTCATCACTTGTTTCCTGTTTAGGATTGGGTTTCCGGTTCCTTTTAAATTCCACTTAAACACCAGACTCCTAAGTTCTCCACCTAAACTGAAATTCATATTATTTTGCAGTTTCCGTTTCCGTTTTTTCTTTTGTTTCACTTCCAGTAGTCGCTGGCATCTTAGTGGTGTGGCGTCTTGATTACGGTGGATTGATAAAAAAAAAATGAATAGAATCCGGGGGCCTTTAATTTAATTTCGGTATTCTTTGTGTGTTTCTACTTTTAAATTTGTTGTGATGAAAGACAGGCATTTTTGTTTTTACCGAAACATTAAAATTGAGAAAAATTCAGTTATTTTTCAGACAAGATATTTAATCCTTATGTAATATCTTTTTATTTGTTGGTTTTTATTATTAAGATTGTCCAAATTAATGGAGATGTAATAGTTTTTAAGCGAACCTTGTAATTGCATCATTCGTCTTCTGTCGATTCAGAATCTTTTTATCAGAATCATCTCAGGTCTTATTGATCGGAAGTCGTTTCAGTAAGAACCATCTTTAAATATTAAACGATATTGTAAAATATACACAGGGATAAAGCATCCTCATTTTATTCGTATTCCATGAGTAAGAAGTTTGCGTCAAACAGTTTCTTCCCCAAAATTATTACTTTATGGAATAAAGTAATACTTTTATATAGAACCCAATCTGTCCTGCTATTTGACTCATAGATAAAGGGAAAAGAAATCTATTATATTATTATGTAGTAATTAGCGGGGCATCGGTTTCCTATTGTTATGAAGTAATAAACTGATCCCCCATTTTATGACCAACATAAGCCTGAATCATTATTCCAACTATTATATTCAGTCAGTCAGTCAAGTGCCATACATGATACACGCTTGGGCGATCATGTCTCGAAAGAGACATGACTGACTGGGCAGAAGATTATCCTGCAGTAGGTTGCCATTGCTTTCTGCGGTAGACTGGTTGCCAACCAAGGCTATAGAACCCAATCTGTCCTGCTATTTAACCCATAACTGGAAGGAAGAGACGAATTAATACCTTTCCCAAGGGTATTTGCGCGTAAGTGAATACAATGGATTTAACTGGAATTCGAACTCGGCTACCCGGTTTCGCGTTCCGAGCCGATATCCACTGTACCACAACGCACATCCTGTGAGAGTTGGGTACGATACTGAATAGTTCTTTTCTTACTGTTTTGTCGTTATTATTGTCATTAAAATAACATTTGATGAAACACTCTTTACTCCGTGTTGTATCGCCGTGGTGGATACAATACACAGAGAAAGTGTTTAGCACAATATCCGGTTCTAAAAGGATATACACAGAGCAGTAAAATATTTACATTAACGGACAAAACAGAACTTACAACACAGAGAGGAGAGGTTTATATAACAATAGTCACCGAAGTAATTAGTCTGAATATCACTCGAATGACGCTCGAATACTACGCCTCGAATATTACTTTTCTTTACTTAAATAGACCAATTCAGGACATTGGTCATGCAATCCTTGAGAGTGCTGCAAGGGTGTCAGCCACTCTGCAACACTCCGACTTCAAGTGTAGAAAATATATGTATGTCTTGGCGTGTATGTTTTTATCTATGTATCTCTGATGGTCGCTCCTGGTCGCAGTGGAAGAGTTTGCCCGGTCTTAGAACGATGCCATCACTATTATTGTTATAAAAGTAACATTTGATGAAAAACTCTTTACTCCGACATCCAGTAAAGAATATATGTGTGTGACTACACGTGTGTGTTTCTATCAGCAAACCTCTAAGAATCGAACATTTTTGCGCAGTTTAAGAACGATGCTATTGGGAGTTATTAACTACTAGTAAAGCCACCACTGGTGCCAGAGTCGAAGACGACGGCTAAAACTAACGAACCCAATGGTGGAACAAACGAACGATGAATATAACAGATATCAATAGATTTAACCAGCGGATAAAGAGGACTACGCATTACGGATATGCTACAGAAAGCGCCACTCAAAATTATAACTGGATCCTGCATGTTTCATTCCATTGCTACTTCCTGGCAAGTTGAAGTCCAGCTTAAATAAATTCACGCCACTGGCACTTCCTTCCACTGTGAGTTGGCTGCAAGGGAACTCCAACCAATTCTTGTAAAGTCAAACGGATATAGGGAATAATTGATGGTACCCGGTTTTGGTGAGTAACATTTGATGACTACTTGTTTAATACGACATCCAGGCAACAGTAAAACAAGATGATGACAATTGAATCAGATCTCAGCGAATGAACCAGATGAAGAAGAGGTGTACGAATGATGGATAACCCACAGAAAGCGCCACTCAAAATCATAAGTGTGAGCGGTAGTCTGTTGCAGTTTTAAAATTTGATTCTGCATGTCTCATCTCTACGTGACACAAGTGTGCGGGTAACTTCCTGCCAAATTGTGGTCCACCTTACCGAAATTCACGCAATGTACACTTCTTCTACACTGGTTTCTTTTACCTTCAACCAACACTTGCCAAGCCAGACATCGATTGGAAATGGATGACGGAAACAGTTTTTGGTTAAAATAGAAGCTTCTAGTCCTGAACTGTCACGTTGGCAGTGTATGTTGGCATTGAAGCCATCATCATAATGTAAGCGGTCGACAAAGACAAAAATAAATTACTAAATACAAGATAAGCCCGACTATGATGACAAATCATTCCCCAGACAGCATGTGCTTTCTAATGAAAGCGTTTATCTTTCTTCCAGTATGGACCTAGAAAATACAGTCTAAACTTCGTTTTAAAAGATTTCTTTTTTCTGTTTCTTATAATCTCTCAAATCATGGACCTCCACAATTTCCTCTCCTTCGTAGCTCTCAATTAATATTGTCTTTTTAACCTAACTCTTAAACCATATTCTAATATCCGTTTACATAGCGTTACTAAATATTTATGCATTCTTTTCTTCTGGCTCACTTACATGCAATCTGTCCTGTGTGTATCAAAGTTTCCACGTACTCTTTCCTCATTATGTGCCATAGATATTTCAACTGTCGCATCCTGCTGTTAAGTATAAGTGTCTTTTTTGTTTCTATTTTTTCAAAAAATTTCGTCCTTGCTTACATATTCGGTGTCCTCAGCATTGCTGTTGCTTCAAGTTTCTACTTCGGCCGGGAAGAGATTGTCCAGCATTCACTGTCATACAGGAGAACTGATAGTACGTAATAATTCTATAATCTTTTTGACCGGAGTTTTTTCTTTCTTAATATTTTACTCCGCTTTCGGAAGACATTATGGTTAGTTATTATGTATAAATAGAGGTAAAAACGGGGTACCGCAGTGGCTTTTAGAAATAGTTTGTCTATAAAAAATTGTGGACATAAATGACCAGAGAAACTGCTATAATAAAATATTTCATCATAACCAATTCGAGACCTTCAACGAAGACTACTGCACGGTTCATGTACGATTTACAAAATAGCTAGACAATATCCTCGACATTATCACAGAATAACCGTAAGCCCGTAGCTGTTATATCGCTATTTCATGGTATGTGTTCTTAGCTTGAAAGGCATCTTTCGCTATTTCAATGTGACTTTACTGTCGCAAATTCCACCCTCTAAAAAAACACTTATCAGAAACTACATATCATTCCACCAGTTTTCACTTTCTTAATATTTGCTTGGCTTTTGAAAGGCATTTTTGCTATTCTAATGTGCCTTCGGATTTCAGTGTCAAACTTCCCCTCCCCTGTTAAAACACGTCCCAAATATTAGATAGAATTCCACCACCTTCTTTTCCTGTTTCTTTATATTTACTTAGCTTTGGAAAGCATCTTTCGCTGTCTCGATGTGAATTCGGATTTCAGTGTCACACTTTTCGTCCTATGTTAAAACACTTCCAACATATTACATAGTGTTCTACCATTTTATTTCTTTATAGTTTGCTTAGCTTTTGAAAAACCTCTTTAGCTGTTTCAATTTTAACATCTCGCAATCATTTCTTCTCGCTTTCTTTCACTACCTTCACTAGAGTTATGTTGTTTCCCTTTATTTCTGCTATCAACACTGTGCCATCTGCATATCTTAAGTTGTTAAGATTGTAGCCGCCTAGAATGGACGCTGGTAGGACTTCAAATTCTATCACACATACTTCATTGAAGAGACTGAATAAGTGATGAAATAAGAACAATTGTTGACAAGAATTAAAAAGAATTTCTGACACGCAACTAGTGTTTTACAAGATCAGATATCCAAGGATGTTGCCAAATTAAATTGTGTTTGGTGGCAAATAATTGCCAGACAGAAATCACCTCCTGCAAGTGATTGTCGAAATCAATTTGTCGACAAAATCGCCAAGAGGGAGAAAAACAGACATTGGGAAAAAACTGACAGCTGTCTGAAATTTCGAAAAGCTTCAGGCGATCTAACTCTCTCGCATTTATGTACCCACCAAAATACATATTATCTACAATATATATATATATATATATATATATATAGTATATCGAGGCAGCAAGTAATTTTCTAAACATATGCTATTAAATATAAGAGACAATGAATGTCTATTATGTTTAATCATGAGCCGTTCTAAACGTCGTATTTTTGCTTTAATTTCAGTTGAAAATAAAGACAAAAATTCTCCAACATTTGGATAATTATTTATTGGTTTTCTTCTAAGTTTTCGGCTCACATGAGCCATCTTCAGAGAGGTTGTTTAAACTGAAATATTATAAAATCCACCATCACCGACAATTTTATTTTGTGTTCACATAAAACTCCGCTTGGCAACGGCAATAGTTACCAAAAATAATAAACGCAGTTCTTAAGTTTGCGATGCGGTTTTATGACGTCACACCGCGGGATAGCGCGAAATGACAACAAAACCATGTAGTCAAATGCAATGTAATATCTTATTTCCTGTTTTAAAGTTGATTTTATTGAATGTTGGTTGTTTTGATTTGATGTACATGGCCACCAATATCTGCCGGTTCCTCTTACTGTGTGCATGAGTCAGGATCACCGTATTGTTGACCAAAATCTGTCTTATATTACCTACAATGTTTATGTTTTTCAGAGAAATGTTGTTTAATAGTACTCTGATCAGAAAGATGTCATGTAAGTCTACGGGAGAGCGTGGTTGTAGTAAAACCAATATATGTACTAGGTTTTTGATTAGTATCAGAGATGCAATCTCTGAATGGGCATGTAAATTGGTACACTACATTGGTTTTTTGTAGATAATTTAGTTTAGTACTTGTTGGGTTATTATAGACTATGAGGTCAATTGTTTTAAATTTTTTATAATATATAATGAGTGATGGTGGATTTTATAATATTTCAGTTTAAACCACCTCTCTGAAGATGGCTCATGTGAGCCGAAAGCTTAGAAGAAAACCAAGAAATAATTATCCAAATGTTGGAGAATTTTTGTCTTTATTTTCAACTGAAATTAAAGCAAAACTACGACGTTTAGAACGGCCCATGATTAAACATAGTAGACATTCATTGTCTCTTATTTTTAATAGCATATGTTTAGAAAAAAAAATATATATATATAGGTTTGTCTGAGTGTGTGTTTGTGTGTTTCCATTTTAACGAATCTTACTCCTCCAAAACCATTGGTCCAACTTCGGCCAAAATTGGGTTTCATGTCGATTATGACATGAACCATTGATGTACACAACAGTTCTCGAATCGATTACAGGGTACGGCTGAAATCACCGAAGCGTTTAGAATTTACGAACTCTTCTTCCCCGAGACTCCTTATACGAATTCAGCTTAAATCAAGTAAGTTGTAGATCAAAATCCAAACCTTTGATGTAGACAAATATCTTTCGAATGAATGTATAGGGTTTGTCAAAAATCAACGACAAACATAATTTCGGTGGGTCTTATGCACAATTTGATGCATTTCTCCAAGAAATTATTGGTCATGTTATTCCTCCCGTCCGTTCAAGGCTTTATTCGGAGCTGTTTTTGAATATTTTACTTATATTTTATGGAAAGCAGAACTTTTGTATTTTTCCAAATATGCCCTTGACGTAAGATAGACAGACCGTTACAAAATTTTGGTCATTCATTTGTGCTTTTTTCTTATCTTTAGACGCTGACGTCACGGTTTATTGAGTTTTTCCGACATTCTAAACTGCCGATTTTTAGAAGTTAACAATATAAAAATTGTCTATAATTTTTACTGTTCCGGGCGCTTTCGGCTAGAGCTTTAGCCATTCTTATCGGTGTTGCATTAGGAATGATGCTTCTGTGTTTTGTACATAAGGTGATAGCATGTTTAATATAGGTAAGTGATTTGTCATAAAAAAACAGTCTTGAATTGGGTATTGAAATTCGTAAACTGTATTGACCATCGCTAGTTTTGATTTGGTGGGTTTGTTTTGGTTTGTTTGGCGGTCTTACATTTTCTGCAATATAATATAAACTTAACAGGTTTTTCAGAATTTTTAGCAAAATAGTTTTTCTTTGTGGCAGCTTCGTCCTGGTGATAATTATCGTGAATCTGGATTCAATAAATTATCTTCATGTTTTCTTCTGTTATATTTTTATAACTAATGTTGTGTATTTTATGTAAGAATAATTTAATTCGTCTTGCAATGATGTTGTTGAGAACATTATTGTTGACTAGTGTTTGTTTTATGTGTTTCCGTTTGCATACAGATGTTCTTGGGAGAGAGGAATTTTGGTGTCCTCTACTTAAGAAGTTTGTCATCACTACTATGTTGTACCTTTCTGGACATTGGGTAGATTAGTTTAGAAAACAAGAGTTTGTACTGGTGTATTTTTGATACGGGTAAGGGGAAATATATCGTCGAGGAATGGGATTTTCTTATAAACCATGAGTTCATACGTAAATTCTTGCCTTGATGTATTTTCAATAGGGATTTCAGGTTTGCGATTTCATCTTTACTTTTATATCAAAACGAAAATGTAATCGAAGTAGCTTCGAGTAGAATTCTGAATGGTTTTAAATACATTGAGTAGATATATATATATATATATATATATATATATATATATATATATAATCATAAATTCATCTTTGAACACGTGTCGAAAACAAACCGACTATAAACGCGGAGGAGAAAAAAATGGAAACAAAAAAAGAAACAAACTAAGCACTTGAACAATAGTCAAAGTACTAGTCGAAACCCCCCCCCCGAGAGGAGGAATCTAACACGTAAAGCGCTCAATACACTAGCAGAACAAGTAAATAAGTAGCTAAGCTAGAGCCAACAGACCTACCAAGGTTTCACCAAATGGATCGTCAGGGCAAGTTGGCCCTGACGATCCATTTGGTGAAACCTTGGTAGGTCCGTTGGCTTTAGGTTAGCTACTTACTTTTATATATATATATATATATGCAATTTCATCAAAAAAGTGTTTTAGTATTTTTATTTAATTTTCCGTGTGATCTTCATAATGTTTGTTCTTTTTAGGACGTAATTTACGTAAAAACTGGCCAACATGTCAACAATATCTTCACTCTTTTCGGAATATAAAACTTAACTATTGACTCTATTAACATACACAAACACTTTATATACTTAGTTAAGGTAAAATACACTTCACCATTGATAATGCTAAACGTATAGACGATAGCGTTTAGACAAATTCAACATTCGGAGAAACTTACATAATTTACGTCATAAAATAACAAAAATTATAGTTCCACAGGAAAAACTATATAATACCCTAACCATAACACCATGTTCGTAATTTTTTCCTCCATCTGTAAACACCTTTTAAATGATGCAAAATGTGCTGCTAAGTTTAGTGAAGACTGGTTCACGGTTGTAGTCCGGTCACAATCCATATTTCATTTAAGAGTGCTAGAGACTTTGTTTCCCAGGTTCCACAAACATTCTCTCTGTAAACAGCGTGAATGTTTGCTGGGACTTGCTGTGATTAGTCTCTAGCAGTTCTTTCCCTTTCTCAGCATAATGTTTCTCTCTTTCTTCCCTTCCCTTCATTAATTTCAAGATTTATTTTAATCTAAGTTAATCTCCCGATGAGACCCGAAGAGCGGGAACGAAACTGGTTGCTTAGTTTTTAACATGCCTAATAGTATTCAGCTTTTAACTTTCATATCTCTTTCTTTCTCTAATCAGAGTACAATTAAAAACATTTCTCTGAAAAACAAAAACATGTAGGTAATATCAGACAGATTTTGGTCAACAATACGGTGATCCTTACTCATACACACAGTAAGAGGAACCTGCAGATATTGGAGGCCATGTACATCAAATCTATACAATCAACACTCAATAAAATCACCTTTAAATCCGGACATAACGCGTTACATTGCATTTGACTACATGCTTTTGTTATCATTACGCGCTATCCCGCGGTGTAACGTCATAAAACTGCATTGCAAATTTAAAGAACTGCGTTTATTATTTTTGGTAACTATTGCTGTTGCGAAGCGGAGTTTTATGTCAGCACAAAATAAAATCGTCGGTGATGGTGGATGTTATTGTATTACAGTCTAAATAACCTCTCTGAAGATGACTCATGTGAATGATTTGCTTAGAAGCAAATCAATAAAAAATTATCCAAATTTTGGAGAATTTTTTTCTTTATTTTCAACTGAAATTAAAGCCAAAATACGACGTTTAGAACGGCTCATGATTAAACATAGCAGACATTCATTGTCTCATATATTTAACAGTATATGGTTAGAAAATTATTTGCTGCCTCGATACACTATATATATATATATATATATATATATATATATATATATATATATATGTAATCGAATTCATCCTAATTTTAAATTCCACGTGTTGGAACTCAGTTTCAATTCTCTTTACCAAAGTTCATATTGATGAAACTATAAATATAATTTGTGACTCCATCAACAAACAAAATCTCTGAAGCTTCACTCTCCGATTATAATGGTTGCAACGACATCCAAAGTAATGGAGTCAATATGGGCACCTGATTATTTCTTGCCTTCTCTAAATTTTACATGTCACATGTTGAAAACAAAATGTTTGAAACAAAACGAGAAAAAATATCTACACAACCGATGTTAACGGCATTTTTGTTTTGATAACGAAAATCTAAAATCAACTTTTTAAAAAAGCTTCGCGTAAAATTTTCATACGACATATGTTTAATAAAAAATATTCTTTGATGCTGATATAGAAATAAAATCCCAAATATTTACCGCCTACTCATAAACAACTATATGTACGAACTCGTGTCTTATGAAAAATAGCTGTGATAAAAACTTTCTAAATAGTGCATACCTAAACTCTTTTTCACATAGAATATTTATGAGTTAACTCAAACACATAAAATAAAACATTAGTTAACAATAATTTTCTTAACTATATCATCGATAAACAAATAAAATTATTCTTATAAAAATACAGGAGTTTCCAATAACTTGAACCGATTTTAAATGAAAATTAATAATACATGTTAAATGATTTTATTTCATTTCTTTCAGATTTAACAACGTTAGTTTTCAGCAATAGCAACCATGGAAAAATTAACAATCGAACAATGGGTAAAAGTTATCGAAGCCTATTACGAAAATGGACATTCAAACAAGAGAAGTTCACAGGTCACTTTTTTCTTCATATGTGACAGTTTTTTTTTGGCGAGTTCTTCCTTCAAACGCACCACTAATGCTATATAATATTCTTTATTGATGGTTCTTTCTTTCTCAGAGTAATCGATGAACAAAATACCTTCCGCATTCCAAAATACGGAGGCCAAAACCTTGTCTGCTGATGTTTGCGTCTTTGGTTGCTTTGGACAGCTTTTCGCCTGCTGTTGTCTACTCAGCTGACTGCCGATTTCATTCCGAAGTCAAGTGACAAATCCATGTTTCATCCATTGTCCCAGATTTGCGCAAAAACTCTTTCTTGTTCGGTTGAAACTGTTGCAAACAATGATCTAAATCGTCGAAGCGTTGTTGTTTTTGATCGACTGTAAGCAAATGGGGTACCCCTTTTGAACACAACTTTCTCATTGGCAAATATTAATGCAAAATGGTGAAAACACTTCTTTCTGATATGGTCAGCTCCTCTTCAGTCTCACGCAACTTCAATTTACGATCGATCAGATGAAGCTTGTAGAATTTTTTTCTTTCAGCAGCATTTGTGTCCGTACACGCGCGTTTACAGTCAACATGCCAACTTTTAACTGTTGTCACCGATGGAGTAGAGTCCGAATAACACTTATCAAGATATTGCTTTGCTTGAACATTATTTTTCCCATCAGAAAGCAATGCTTTATCAACAAACGTAAGTCAGTATTTTCTATTGTTTTGAAAATTTACAACAGTAGCTTCACTTAAATAAGTGTAATTTGGAGACAAATAATCCGATCGGGGTTAAATTTTGAAGGCTAGTACTTCATAAAAAAATTATACGTAATTTTATTAGTGGCGCCATCTATATGTCAGGCCCATGTCTCATTGAGTGATTAATATATATACATATATATATATATATATATATATAGAGAGAGAGAGAGAGAGAGAGAAAGAGAGAGAGGGAGTTATGAAGAGAAGAGGAGTGATAAGAACAAACATCTTATACAGAGATGAATGATAAAATTTTAATAATTCTTAATATACCGATATATGGCTGGCAGATATAAGTCATACGGTGTAAACAATCACTACATATGACAGGCATTCGTATCCAGTTTAAAATCAATAAATCAACTTGACATTATTTATTCTCTGACGTTCGGATATAAAGGCACACAAACATGAGTTTATTTGTTTATGTAATGAGAAACAACAATGCCGATAAAAAATACTATAATACTATAATATATATTTTTAATATATCAGTATTTAATTCAATTTTAGCTGATTTGCCATATCAGTGAAGCAGTAAGGATTTATTTATTTCGAGAATACCCTGGAGTATTACGTGATTGAAGGAGGAAGATGAAAAAAAATGGGAAATAACCTTTCGTTAAACACAATATATCTCTTTTGGAATGGGTTTGCGTAATGCACACGAAACGTGCCGATTATGATAAGACCTTAACACTGTCATAATGAATGGCGGGCGTTAGGAGGGAAACTCAGAAAGGTGTGAAGAGTACCAACCAGCAAAGGCACTTAATTTAAAATGTGAACATTGATAGTGAAATTTAATAACTTAGAAAAAAAATTTATTAAAAAGTGATAAACAATTATTTTAGAACCAATGAAATGATTCCTTCCGAACTAAAATATTTTTTCCGGATTTCAGATAAATCGGACGATAAAATTCGGTTAAATTTCTCGAAGTTCAGTTAAATTTGTTACATTCATTTACGCGCAAACACACTTGGGAAAGGTTCGAATCCGTCTCTTTACCCTATAGCTATGGGTTAAATCGCAGATTCTATAGCCTTGGTTAGTAAACAATCTACTGCAGAAAATGATTACAACGTACTGCGGGGAAATCTTTTCCCCAGTCAGTCATGTCTCTTCCGAAACATATATCACTTACGGCACTTAACTGACTGAAGTTTCTCTAGTTTAAAAAAAAAAAGACCTTCGATTTGTGAACTAATCAGAACGACTCTCAAAAATTGTTTATATAACCAAAACTGCACACTGTAGAGTTAGAGTCGAGTAAGTTCGTTCGACTGTTCATCGAATAAACATGCTGACGCGCAAATACTCACCATTTTACTGAACAAATATTCCATGCATCCAAAGAGATAAAACAATCTACTTTGCAAACGGTCAGCATGCCCACATGAATTTATTCATTCAAAGATTAACTGTAACTTCGTGTTCTGTGAGAAATATCAAATTAACTCTATACATTCTTCAAAGAAGATTTCGTATTATTTGTTAAAATAATTATGTCAGCTGTTATTTGAAACAAAGCTTTAATATTCTTGTTCTTGCTTCATGCATTGCTTGAATCATCCTCTCTAATGTAATAAAGACCATTGTATACACACACACACACACACACACACACACACACATATATATATATATATATATATATATATATATATATATATAGAAATGAATGATAATAACATCTGTCAACGTTACAGCTCATTTCTGACACCTTTCAATTATAATACACGAAAGATTATCTCTGACTATTAAAGGATTTTGTTAAAAATAAGCACAATGTTTGCAATTTATTTAATCTGACATATCTAAAAGAACATTTGCTGCCTAAATATACAAATTTTAATTTATATAATCCGCAGCTTATCATAACAACATTACCTGGCAATTTAAACGTCAGTCAAGTAAGTGCCATACGTGATACACGCTTTGGGCGATAATATCTCGAAAGAGACACAACTGACTGGGCAGAAGATTATCTCGCAGTAGGTTGTCATTGCTTTCTGCGGTAGGTTGGATGTCAGCCAAGGCTATAGAACCCAATCTGTCCTATTATTTAACCATTAACTGGATGGAAGAGACGGATTAATATCTTTCCCATGGGTATTTGTGCGTAAGTGAATGCAAGGAATTCAACTGGAATTCAAACTCGGCTTCTCATTCTAAGCCAATATCCACTGCACCACAAAGCACATCCTTGTGATAAGGCAGATTGAAGTAACTAATGATAACCTAACAACTCTCAACAAATGGAAACAAGAAATACATAACATATTAAAAAGAACTACGAACTCTTAAACAAATTCTAAATAGACTTTAAATGTAAGGTCAATAGACACCTCCTAACACACTAACCTGCTCCCATTCTATCAAGTACTCTTCCCATCTGCCCGACCCTCATCCTCGGTATCTTTACTCATCTGTCACCTTCCTCCTGACATTCCCTATGTCTAACCACTCCTTCTCTTTACCTTCCCCTATGTAGCCCCATGCGCAATAGTGGCAGTGGAATGCCTTGCTTGGGGTGAGATGATTAAAAAAAAACACTCTTCCCATCTGCCCGACCCTCATCCTCGGTATGTTTACTCATCTGTCACCTTCCTCCTGACATTCCCTATGTCTAACCACTCCTTCTCTTTACCTTCCCCTATGTAGCCCCATGCGCAATAGTGGCAGTGGAATGCCTTGCTTGGGGTGAGATGATTAAAAAAAAACACTCTTCCCATCTGCCCGACCCTCATCCTCGGTATCTTTACTCATCTGTCACCTTCCTCCTGACATTCCCTATGTCTAACCACTCCTTCTCTTTACCTTCCCCTATGTAGCCCCATGCGCAATAGTGGCAGTGGAATGCCTTGCTTGGGGTGAGATGATTAAAAAAAAAAAAAAAAACTAAAAGAATTTACTAACAGATCGGAATGTAAACATAAATTAAATATTAAAAAAAAACTCAATACATTATGTAAGGGAAGTATATAACTCCCGAATATCTTTGAGAGATTTATAAACATTTCTGATTATGAATTAACTGACAACTAAAAGGAAGTACTTAACCTTGGTGACCGACCTGGCGTACGCTGACGACATTGTCCGTCTTGGTGACAGCATCGAGGAGGTGCAGGCGGCCGTCAGCCGAGTGCATACCAGCGCGTGCGCGGTCTGCATGCGCATCAATGCTACAAAGACGAAGGTGATGACGGCGCTGTTGCCTCCAGAGGCCCAACAACCCATCCTGCTCGACGGAACACCCCTGGAGATGGTGGACCACTTCATCTATCTGGGCTCGTCTTTTGTCCCGAACGGCCAGGGTGGCGATGAGATCGGGCGTCGCATCAACCTTGCGAGGGCCGCCTTCAACCGTCTCCAGAAGTGTCTCTGGTCAAGGCGGGAGATCGCCCTGCGTACAAAGAGCCGCGTCTACCAAGCTGTTGTGCGATCCATCTTGCTGTATGGCTGCGAGACGTGGCCGGTGCGCGTAGCGGACCTCAAGAGGGTGGAGGTCTTCGACAATGACTGTCTCCGGCGCATCCTGCGTTTCCGGCGGATTGATCGGGTGCGGACATCGACCCTTCGTCAAGCATGCCGTCTTCAACCGATACCGGCTGCTCTCCGACTCCGTCGACTGCGTTGGTTCGGCCATGCTGCGCGCTGTCCTCCGGGTGAGCTGATTCGCGACTGCCTCTTCCCGAGGCCCCTACCGGGCTGGCGCAAGCGTGCGGGGGGTCAGCTGAGGACGTGGGCAGCCACGCTGAAGGGGGACATGGAGCCGATCTCGGGCCCAAATGTCGTGGGATTTCGGAGGTGGAACCGGGACTGGGCAGAGATCGGAGTGGAGCTGGCTCAAGATCGCCGATCGTGGGCCGCCGCTGGGAGAGACGCTTCAAATGTTCTTGGGGATGCCGGCTCAACCCGTCCTGGGTGAATGCCGCTACAATACAATACAAATACTTAACCTTGGACCTAATTGCCATATATACAAAAACTATAATGGACTACATAGAAAAGTTGAGATTGAGGCAGTATACCAAAACATAATTAAACTCCAAGAACACCAACTAATTTCTACAATACCAGAACTCCGTGGTCTACTTTAGGCAGAATCTATAAAAGACAGACATGATAAAAAATATATTCTTCTAAACTTATAAAGACTTCACTGAAGATTACTGCAAAAGAATTAGGCAACCACCAGAAACAGTAATTAAAAAAGCTGATAAAGCTAATATCTTTGTTGTTTTAAACAAATGTGACTACAAATCAAAAATAGAACAATTACTTAATAATCACACCAAATTAAAAAAAAATGTTACCAATAACCCTACCACTCAGCTAAAAGCTAAGATCAATAAATTAATCACAGCTACCAATGGGGAGCAAGACAATCAAAAAACGTACCAAAATAATCGGGGACTCTAAACCAAGATACATTTATGTTTCTATCAAAACACAGAAACCTAACTTTCCACTTAGACCTATTCAATCACAAATACCCACTCCTATATACCAACTAACTAAAATGCTTAACCAATTAATTACACCATACATATCCAAAAAATACAGCATTAAATCATTTCTTGAACTTATACAAATATTAAAAACGGAAAAACCTAGTAATGAAACCATAGCCTCACTTGATGTTGAAAATCTTTTCACTACCGTTCCTGTTAGAGAAACCATTGACATTATTATAAAAAATATACATAATAATAATTCTCTGCCCCCACTGAAAATTGAACATAAAATACTAAAAAGCTACTTTTAACCTGTACTACTGAAGTCCCATTCACAGAAATGTTACACACGTGCAACGGAACGGTGTTTTATTGATCTCAGTTTTGGGTTCAACCTTTAGCAACTTTTACATGGCTAACCAAGAAAGTAATATATTAAGCACCACTAAAAATCATCCATCTACGTACGATATATATATATATATATATATATATATATATATATATATATATATATATCGTACGTAGATGGATGATTTTTAGTGGTGCTTATTTATGATGATTTTTAGCAATGCTTATATATATATATATATATATATATATATATATATATATATATATATAAGCATTGCTCTACAGTAATGAATTGAATTCTCCCGTGACTGGCGTGTGAATACACCGCATATATATAACACTAAAATTTCCTCCTCTCTCTGACATGCAGCGATAGCTAAGGTAGGCAGTCCGACTGACACTAAATCAGTCGTTTCGATCCCGGCTGAAAGCAAGTGGAAGTCTAGCCACACATGAGCCTTTATACAGCAAAACAGGCTTGTATGTGGATGACTAATATATATATATAAGAATTATAATTATTTAAGAACAGAACAGGATGTAATGGTGTGGGACAGAAAAAAATTCCTAAATGGAAATGAGTTATAGGCCAAATATATATTTATTCTATTTACATAGAGGAGGTTTTAATGATTGGATATAAATGACCTCCAACACTTTCAGGAATTAAATTGAGTGTGACGAATTTAGGATAGAAAACGCGTCCACATTGAAATTAGCGGCACAATTATGGTAAATTTATAAAGGTTTCCGCAATAGCAGACCCGTATGTATTGGCCAGTTTATCTGACGAAGAATCGTTCAAATTACGAATTTTTGCAGGTACGTGTTTTTAATTCTGGAAGTTAATCTTTGGGTAGTTCTCCCTATGTAGTGCAATCCACAACTACATTTAAACATATAAATTAAAGAACCACTGTGATGTAGAGGGAGAACATCGCTCCTCATGGAAGACAAGGCAGATTTATCAGAAAAAACACGAGTGTTAGCAGCAAAGTAATAAAGTAGAACTGAAATAGCTATACACTTGGCAAACTTATCACTAATAAAACCCAGTCTAGGGAGGTGTAGATAAACATGACATCTTTGCACAGTAGCTGGTTTCACTTTGTTGAACTTTAATACCTTATTCCTAATTACTGATTGGACAACGTCCAATGGATAGGCATTATTACAGTGAGTAGTAGTAATAAACCTTAGTTTCTCATTCAGCTTTGTTTTAGAGCAAATCTTTAAGGCTCCATGAGTAAGGCTCTTAATGAAATTAATTTTACGTTTTGAGGGACAAAAGTAAATGTTGGTTTTCGATAAAGTCAGAAAATCGGAAAGAAAATTTCTTACCAAAACATCAAGGATAAGAAAGGGAAAATTAGTCTCTTTCTTTTGTGTAAATTGTAAAGCTAGATGGATTCTGTTAAGGGACCAAAGAAAACAGTCCGTTCTAATTTTGTCGTTAAATAGACACAAAGTAAATTTTACATAAATACACATCAGGCCTATCAGATTCAGATAATACGCTGTCCTCATGGAATCTAACAAAGATATTTGCTGAATTGGGTCTCAAAGAAAAACCCAATTAATGCCATTGAAACTAAATTCAATGGACATCGTAGAAGATTGCATCAATTCGAAAAATATCTCCGCAGGGATAACAGGGGAGTGACAACTGACTACGATATAAGGCATGAACATATATATTAATAGTTTTATTAAAAATTAGATTTTTTTTACTACCTCATGAGTAAAGCGACTTGAGTGTTAACGTTAGAATCAGGATTAAACAATTATGGTATATTATAGTAAGAAAAACATTTAAGTATAGTGTGGGTCATTTAGTAAAATAATTTTTATTTTTTTAACTTATGTTGGAGTGTAAGTCATAAATGAAACATTGCATATAATTAAATTTCAAAGAAAATTATTTTGTCTGAATTAGGTACATAGTGATACCACATCATGCATAAATAGGTATACAATAATTTTTAACACCAGGTTGGATTTTTTTTTTGCTTTTTTAACTACTTCATCAGTAAAGAGGCTGAAATGTTTATGTTAGAATTAGGATTAAATAATTATGGTATATTAACGTATATTGTAGTTAAGAAAACTAATTAGGTATTGTGTCGGCCATAAATGGCTTACAAAATAAAACGTAAACGATATTGCACAGTCCTACTCCTGTTTCCTTTAATGAGTCAAAGTGAAATAGAGAACAATATAAAGTTATTAATTCCCTTTGGTGCAATAAGTCTTTAGTTAATACGAAACCGGATAAAGGCTCAGGTGTCGTCATTCTTGATTCTCAAACAAGATTATTTTACTTACTGTTTATTGGAGCATAAGCTGTAAATAAAATCATCTTGTTATCAATATGGGCGTATACCTCTAATAAAAGATTTCTGTCTCCTCGATCTGTTTTGACAAACTCTATGATGACGACTAAAGGGCTAAGAATTAATATTTTAAAAAATACTGGTAAAGCCCGTGAACGTGAAAAGATTTAAAGTAGTCAGCTACCAATAGAAGGGAATTGTTTATTTGAAACGTGGAAGTGTTCGGTAAACTCACCACAGGTTTGGGTGTTGTCTTTATCAATGGCCGCCTTTAGGTTCCCATCATCCACGGCCTCTAGTAGAACACTGTGGGGTTTATCACAAATAAATAGACTTCCCAATCTGAACTGCTGTAATTGGTGCCTTGCAGTGCGTCAACTCGTAGCTTTATCCTCAAAGGCTTGACGTATTCGTCGATTTAAGGTTGCTTAAAGGAAGCCTATGCGTTTCGTCATCTGGCGGACTATATCAAAATGTATGCATTTTATTTTGTTAAAGTATATATAAACAAAAAAATGTTCGCTTTTCAAAACGTTCATATTTTAGAAAACCTCATGAGAATTAATCATGCTAACTGAAAAGTCTAGTAAATGTCTGGTCGTATGCACCTGCTATTCATTCATGACAAAATTCAAAGAAGAATCTGCAATGTAATAGGTCGTAACTTTGCATCTCGACTTTAGTCAGTTTCACACTGCTGTCACTGAACTTGCCACTGTCTTTTCTAGAAATATTTTTCTAACAACTGCTCTGACAATCTTTTTACATTGTGTCCCGTTCACATGAATTTAAGTGTGTTACTTGATTGACATCTCGGTTAACAGTGAAATATTTCAGTTTAACTGCCACTTTTACTCTATTAGATTCTATTATCGCAGTTACCGCCTGCCAAACACACTCCTGTTTAATTGTTTCCCCGAGAGCTACAATCTCCCAAACTTTATATGCAACGTCAATTGCCATTTATAGCATAAATACCATTAATCTTAGATCCATTTTTCAATACCCAGTCTTTTCTCTCATTGTAACCTCCTTTATTTCTTCATCAACAATTTTGTTTAGAAAAAGTTGATCATAGTCAGGAGTTTTACTCTGATGGATTATATACGAAAACATAACAAATAATTTATTCACGTTTATGTTACATTATTGGCTATCAGTCAGTTAAGTGACATACGTGATACAGGATTGGGCAATCATGTCTCGAAGAGACATAACTAACTGGGCAAAATATTTTCTTCAGTAGGTTGCCATTACTTTTTATGGTAGACTGGTTGACAACTAAAGCTATCGAACCCAATACGTCTTGCTGCTTAACCTATAGCTGGAGAGAGAAGAGACGGATTAATACCTTTTCCAAGAAAATTTGTGCGAAAATGAATGCAACGAATGCTACTGGCATTCGAACTCGACTCTCCGATTTCTCATTCTGAGCCGATATCCACTGCATAGCACCACAACTCACATCCATATTGGCTACAAATAAAATACATTCACCAGCAAAAATGTTATTACCCTTTGCAGAAATGATGCGGACACCCAACAGTAAATTGATACCTTTCAGAAGACCTTAAAAAATTTATCGATTTGAAATAGACTTTAGAAAGATGCAGAAACTCAATCGTAAGCAGAAATCAAGAAATAAATGTCTACATGCATCCAACAGACAAGGAAGGAGTGTGAACTGAGCGATTTTCTTATTGAGAACAGAAAAAGTAATTCAAAAGTAAATAAAGTTCAGAGTTTTAGGAAAGAATAAAGAGAATTTAAATAAAGACAACAGAAAGAAAAAGAAAAGGAAGAAACGGATGATTTGAGGAAAGAAGAAGAAGAAGAAGAAGAAGAAGAAGAAGAAGAAGAGGGAGAAGAAGTAGAAGAAGAAGGAGGAGGAGAAGAAGAAGAAGAAGAAGAAGGAGAAGAAGGAGAAGAAGAAGAAGAAGAAGAAGAATATTATTTTAATAAAAACAAAAGAAAAAGATTGAAAAAACGAAGAAGAGGGGAAGAGCAGTTCAGGATAGAAAAAGAATAAAATCTGAATAATGACAACAATAAATAAGATTGTTGAAGAAGAAGAAGAAGAAGAAGAAGAAGGAGAAGAAGAAGAGGAAGCAAGAGAAGGAGGAGGAGAAGAAAAAGAAGCAAAAGGAGGAAGAGGAGAAGAAAAGCAAGAGAAGGAGGGCAAGAAGAAGACGAAGAAGTAGAAACAAGAGAAAAAGAAGAAGGAGAAGCAATAGAAGGATCAAGAGAAGAAAAAGCAATAGAAAGAAGAGGAGAAGAAGACGAAGCCAGAAAAGAAGAAGAAGAAGAAGAAGAAGAAGAAGGAGAAGAAGACATGTTGAGGACAGAGAAAGGACAATGGAAAATACAGCAGTTATTATGATTGAAGAAGAACAAATACAAAATGAAAGCATTTGAGTAGAAAATCTTGCAAATGTAGATGAAGAGATTGTAGGCATCAAGACAAAAAAGAAATCCATCTTGGGAATGAGGAATAAATTTGTTTGTCTCATATCTGCGGCATTTGTCAATTGGGAAGCAAAAAGAATTCTTGAAATAATGCGGGATTTAAGCGCCTGAATTAATGAGTAGTCATTAATTATAGGGAAGCCATCGTCATCAGTCGAATGATATCCAAGTGAAAAGACACTGGGAATGAGTAGAAGAGAACGATATCCGAGTGAAAAGACACTGGAAATGAGTAGAAGAGAAGGAAAGGTAGTTTTATTAGAATTCAAAAGAGGAAGGAATACAGATAAGACAGAAAAATGTCGGAGGAAAAAATTGGACAGCGTGTTAAGATTGAAAGGAAAAAGAAAGAGTCGTAACAGACGATACGAATGGCGGCAAATAGTATAGTCGTATATAAGTAATCGGGAATGAAAAGATTATACCGACAGACATAGGAATAAGGAACGGGAAATGAAAAATTAATGAAAAAGAAAAATGAAAAAAGAAAAATGCGAAATAGATGATAAAAGTTTAGACGGAAGAAGGAGAAATTAAAGAAAAAAAGAATAAAAAGAAGACGCTTAGATTACAAGAAAGGTTGGTAGTGGGAGAGAAAATGAAGCTTATGTGACAAGATGGCGGCTTGGAAAAAGCCGCATGTAACGTGTGCATAATTTGCAAAAGGAGCGAGTTGTATGAACAGGCGGTAATTTATCGTTCTATATGCAGATCTACCTTAAGCCATGATCAAGCAGGCCAGCCATTAGAGGTGGGAGTTCAAAATTTAAAAGCCTTCCTTTTCTCTCCTTAATTCTTAGACCTACATAAAAATTTTCCTCAAACAAACAACGCATTCACATACGCACACACCAAAACATGTATGTATACAAGGATACACATCAATTTGTGTCCGTTTTGACATGCAAACGGGTATAAAGACACCAACATATATATATGTATAATTCTGTGCATACATATATAAATATATATATATTTGTGTGAATATATATATATATATATATATATATATGTGTGTGTGTGTGTGTGTGTGTGTGTATGTGTATGTGTATATGTTTGTGGATGCCAATATATACATTTATTTGTATATATATATATATATATATATATATATATATAATGTGGAGAAGTTTGTCACATAGTTAAGAAGTGTTATTTCATTCCGATTACGAAAAAAACAACAAATGACTCTGAGGGGTGAAGACATCACACTCCTGACTTCACAAAACTTTGAAATCGGCATAAAATAACTCTACTCCGCTAAGAGATAAACATCCACATAAATTCTATTAACGGTCTGCTCTTCACCTACTCTTCTTGACATCGAACAGTTTATGACAAAAACTACTTGTTTAAAATGAAAAAAAGGAAAATCAGCCTTGACGCTTACGGAAAGCATAACAGTGTCT
This sequence comes from Ascarosepion bandense, assembly GCA_037127315.1. NCBI lineage: Eukaryota > Metazoa > Mollusca > Cephalopoda > Sepiida > Sepiidae > Ascarosepion > Ascarosepion bandense. The sequence goes on along the minus strand of JBBBDQ010000921.1, from coordinate 1,927,198 downwards.
TCATGAAACTTCGATGTTGGCATGAACCTGCTCAGTTAAAGTGACAAACTCTTTATATATATATATATATATATATATATATATATATATATATATATTGTAACTAAGTTGTTGAACTCGTAGGTTTATTTACCTTTTTGTTCATGCACTTACTTTTATAAAGAGTGCTCGATACAAATGTAGAGCGTTATACTGTAATGGTTGTCACAATGTTTTTAAATTCATAGTATCACTACAAAAAAATTCTCATGTTTCGAAGCCAGCCCATTATGTTTTGGCTTCATCCTCAGGTGATTTTTTTAGAAATGAGAATTATCCAGTTGAAAAGTCCGTTTATTTGTGTTGGATTTGTTATTTTCGGGTGTAAGAGGGGTTGGTCTGTATTTTGAGTTCCATTGACCTTTTTACTGGTCTTGGGGTTAAGTGTTTGTTTTTGGTAGAGTTCATGATAAGTTAATCTATTAATTTTGAAAGGGCTGGTGCTGCTGGCGCCTTTGGTTTAGGGGTTGGTAGGTGTTGCTTTGTTTTTGGTTGGTTTCTCCTTAATTTAATGTATGTTATTTTGTATTGGGGTGTGTGCTTTTTTTTGTTTTTTTTTATTTTTTATAAAATATATTTTCTACAAATACCGAAACCAAACATCCCTTTCCACATACTTTTGGAAGCTAAAGGATTCAAAACAGAAACCCAAAGTAAAATGGAAAATCCTAGAAAAAACTAGAACTTGCAACTCACTTAATGACATCTGCCCTTTATGTCTAAATTAAAAACTACACATTCTCCAGTACCCTAACAGCAACGGGTGTAATGAAAGCTTTAAAACTAATCCATGGTCCTGGATCTCAGACTCTTTGGACGTTGGCACGAAAGACTAAAAAGCAATCGTTGTTTCCAGTTAAAGCGAAACCGTAGACTGATAGAAAAATGAATGGATGTAAGTCAAATTTTGATTTCCTGGAATCGATATCAAATAAGTTTTTTCGCCGTAAACTGAATATTGAGAGGCTAAATAAGTCCTTTGAGTAAATGGTATCATGACTGAGACTAAGAACTACAATTATACCTACTTAGAGCCAAACCCGAAGCAAAAACGGGCTGAAAAAATAAAAAGACATACGGGCAGAAAAAAAGACACACAGAATCATCTTGCCTTTTATATATATATATATATATATATAGATATAGATATATATATATATACACTATGATCTTTTTTATTCAGAGGGGATAACGTGTGTGCAAAGACCTAATAAAACTCCCAAATATTTTGCTGTTATAATTTTTATGCCAGTGGTACACTCGGTAACTTTATACTAACCCGTTACCTGATTGCTTATACTGCTTTCATTTCAAAGTAAACTGCATATTCTCTGTTTAAAATTTTAGATGTGTTTGTAGGAAATTGACAGAGAATGAATACATAAAATAATAATAATAATAAAAGAAAGATCATTTTTCTATGATACTCTTAATAAAGAAACACTACTTTGATTAGTGAAATACCCGTAAGCATTTCGTTCTTATTCTCTTCCTCGGAGATATATCGGAACATGGAAAAATGTCATTCTCGCTAGATCACTTTTGTTCCCAAGTCCACAGACGACTGAACCCATTTTCAATTTTCTAACTGCTGGGAATCGTACGTGCCTTGTAAAAACCTACATCTATGAAGAAAATCAACATTTTCTTTGATCGTTTCAACTCAGTGCAAGGTCTGATTTGAATTCGACTATGAGAATGATATATATATATATATATATATATATATATATATATATATATATATATAACTATGAATGGAAGTCGGTAGTGCAAATGATTTACATTTAAATTTAAAAACACCTTAGATCTGTTGTTTATGTATGTGGGAATATATAAAATTTATGTGTGTGTTCCTTTTAACTAATCAGAGAGAAGTTTCATTTTTGTCAGTATTTTTCAAAGAATACATGCTAACTCTTTTGTCCTCCTTTTTCCTTTCCCTCCTTTTCCTCCTTCTTTTTTCATTCCTAACGGTCAAAATGTCAATCTGCTTTTAACCTAATTTTATCTTTTCCCCTTTTCCTTCAGGTTTAATTGCTTCTCACTTAGTTTTATTGTCTTTGATGAGATATGCCTATTTAGTACCAAGACTGTCCTTTCTGCTTTCTTATCATTTTGAACTCCTCTCCTAGAGAACAAAAGAGGGGGGAAAGAAAAAGATGAACTTTATTCTTCTTACCATTGCTTTTCTAGTTCCAGATTTTTCAAAACATTTGATTTATTAATGAGATTTTCAATTTTTCCTAATATATATATTAGTCATCCACATACAAGCTCGTTTCGCTGTATCACAGCTCATCAGTGCCTCTGGCTGGTATCGAAACTCGAGCGATCTGGTGGCAGTCGGAATCTCTACTCCCTAAGCAATCGGCGCATGGGGTCAGAGAAAGGAAATTTTAACGTCTTGTATGTAAGCAGCGTATACAGACGCCATTCACCGAGAGAACTTAATTCATGTATATATATATATTTGTTTATATTTCTGAGATGAGGTAGTATGTACAGTATTTACATTATTCGGAATATCGTCCACATCCTTGTTGCCATTTGTACGACGTTTCGGACGTTGTACAGTCCGGCTTTCTTCAGGTGCGAGGAGTTTCGAACCGAACCCTTTATTACAATCACTGGGGTATATATATATATATATATATATATATATATATATATATATATATATGAATGGTCCTTATTCGAAATGCAAGTTTTTTCTGTCTCTAAATTGTTTACATTTTAACACATAACCGTACATCTACAATAAACATATAAACTTTAAAAACGAGATTTTTCAAAGAAAATGTAAATAGAGTTTTACTAATTTTAGCACCTATTTATTGTAGCATTATTTAAATTTTATATTATCAGCAAGAATAACAGTGAAGGCAATGAAACATGTTTGTATTGCTAACAAAGTGTATACGTCAGCGAGTATAGTCACAAACGCATACAGCCGCCATGATATCGGCAAATACACCATCACGCATGCGTACACTTTGAGCGCATCACTCCAGTCGACAACCATTGTTTGAGATGAATGAAATATGTGAATACGCAAACATCCACGTGATTGAAACAAAGGCACCAAAGTTTTCCAGTCGAGAAATTTGAACAAGAGATTCACGCCGAAACATTTTCCAGGAATTTGTGTAATTGTCAACTTCATTTCAACCGTTTAATATAATTAATCACTCAAGCATTTATTTCCAATTTATTCTCATAAATAAAATCTTTTATATACACACGTTTATATCATATGAATATGTCTTTATATGAAGATAAATTCCATATTTTAATACGTTTATCTGTATAAAGAATGAAAATTTAAATCTATAGATCCGTAATTATTTCACAAATAGAAAAAATAAAATTTTAAGCACAGGTTATTTATTGCAAAAATATGAAATTATTACATATATTATCTCTGCCATGTATCATCATTGAAGACGTAGCTATTTAATCCCTGAAAATTATCTGTATTTAACACATACACAGAGTCGGTGGAAAGAAGCTGCCTATTAAAAATTACTTGTAACTTTTAATATAAGTACATTTACATGAATGAAAATATAATCTGATCCCTAAAGCAGTAGAATTTAATTGTTAAATTTGATTTTTATTCCAGGGTGATAATAATGGCAAAACGCCTGCAACTGCATTTTGTATCTCGTTACGAATCGTGGCAGAACAAATGGTACCATAGTGCACATGTACACCTTTCTTCAGTAGATAACATTAACTAACCATCAGAAATTATCATTCAAAACTGATAAATACGCGATAATTAGCAAAAAAACGAACGTTATGCAAGGTCCAGATTGTAAGAAAATGTGGTAAAGTAAAAAAAAATAAATTAACAATAGAATCTTAGATGGGGAGCAATTGGTTAACTCGAAATGAGAAATCGGAGAGCTGAGCTCGAATTCCATTTGAATTAGTTGCATTCACTTACGCACAAATACCCTTGGAAAAAGTATGAATATGCCTCTTCTATTTCCAGCCATGGGTTAAATAGCTGGCCAGATTGGGTTCTACAGCCTTGTTCGGCAACCAGTTTACCGTAGAAATGAATGGCAACCTACTACGGCAAAATCCCCTTCTTTGTCAATCATATCACTTTCGACACATGATCTTCCAAGGGTATATCACATATGACACTTAACTGCCCTGACTGAATATAATAGTTGGAAACATAAGTAAAAGTTCTACTGGGTATAAAATAGAAGATCGGTTATCTATTATTGTGAAATTATGAATACTACTTATTTTTATAAATACTACTAATTACTACTTTTTGATAAAATAATATAATATAATCCTTCTCTCCCCCCCCGCTATGGCTTAAATAGCAGAGCAGATATGGTTCTATAACTTTGGATGGCAACCAGTCTACCGCAGAAAGTATACATAGAGGCGATTGTTGAACTTTGAAGGACCGAGATTTTCTTGAGGAGGCAAACTCAAGCAGCGTCTTTATTTTCATATACACAACTTAGGAATGACTATATTACTTCAGTAAATTAAACTTTTCATGAATAGTAGTGACGTTGTAATCTATTGTTGGCCTCTTTTCAACTCTCAAAGTGTTGGAACACAAAAGAGGTTAATTTCAAAACAAATTCCAAAGGTTAATACTAACGTCAATACGTTCTGAAGAAGGAAAAATAATGAAGGTCAAACCTTATCAAAATTAGAGATTGATTAGTTTCATAAATTTGTGAAGCTTATAAAAATGGTGGGGCCAACCGAGGAGCCAGCCAAAATTCTGGGGGAGGGTTTGGCCCATTCTGACACCCCCGTAGAATCGTCACTCAATATACATATAACTAGGTGCGCCCATGTACACGAAAAAACTACATATAACCATGTAACAAGGTGCACCCAGATACACGAAACATATATATATATAACTAGATGCACTCAGATATTTGTAAAAGTATTTTTATTAAAATGCAGAGATAATTAAATAATACAAAGTAAGCTACTTTCGAATTCATACATAATAAAATTCGTAGCATACATATACTGGGATATACCTATTACATAGCAGATTTTCACAATCATTTCTTCAATATGTAAAAGCATCTAACGAATGATCAATGCAAGAGAGGAATAATCCCCAACTGTGACAGAATAGGTTAACTTTAAGGTTCTGTAATAGATAGTTCAAATTTGATTTTATGACAGCATTTAAAAATAATTTCATTTCTCTGGTTTAATAATTGGCGAGTTTCTCTTAATTTGATAATTGTTATATTTTTATCTAAGCATAAATTGCATCTACTTCTGAAGAAGTGGTTTGAGATTTTATTAAATAGATATTTTTGGATTATCCTCACCATTCACGGACTTGGCATCCTTACCTATATATATATATATATATATATATATCCTCATAATATATGTAAATACACGTTTAAAGTGACAAAGTCTTTGCATCAAAACTATCAACACTTTATCTCCATCCTGATATCGAGCATTTTGCAACAGTAAACTTGATTGCCAACGTGCCTTTTATAAGTAAACCCGTTCAAAACTTGCTGGTATCAGCACACATCTTTAAACAATAGTTCTTATAAATACGGCACTTCATTATCCAAATACTATTATTCTTTAAAGGGAAAGGACAAAACGTCCACTGTTAAACGAAAAATCCTTACAAAGGCCTGAACTTGTAACTCCCTCCCTGCATCTTCCTACCTCTGTCTTAACGAAAAATGAGAAATTATCAAATTTAGGAACAAGGTTAAACTGTTAAACCAGAGGAATTAACTCAATGTTCATTGTAAACATTGTTCAGCATTTACATTAAAAAGTTTAAGAAAATCACTTTAACTGTCATTTTGATCCTTGCTGGGTGTGTCGTTCGCCATGTGTTATCATACTGATATTTGCCGGGTGTTCGACCCGACATTTGTCGGCGGGTTGTATGGTTGTGGGGTGTGTTTTGGGGTGGGTTGTGTGTCGGTTTTAGCGGAGTCGGGGACCTGTAAATAGTTCGGAAACAGTGTGGGACATAGGCCTTGAGAATCATAGTTATTAGGTGTTGGTTTGACAGTTGGAGCTACGGGGAAACGTATTGGGCTTTGGCCGGTTGATAAGTGCTGGTTTAGGTGCTGTCGAGTATTGGCGCGATAGTCGATGTCGAATTAGATGCCTCATGGCTCTATAGGTTGGCGGTCGGTGTTGGGTTGGGTGCTTGCTGAGTATTAGTGTGTTTATTTGTGCCGAATTTTGGACCTGGGGAAATTCTTTGGAGCTTCCGAGTTGGATGAACGTACCCATCTAATAAAGGTAAATTAATGTCTAAATATTAGTGTATGTTTATACATATAAGTGTACATCTGTCCTTTTGTACTGGTAAACATATTGATATTTGATTTACTTGCTGATGTGTATATATATGTATGCATTTACTTGTATGTGTGTATGTCTTATATGTATGCATATATGCTAGTATATATATATATATATATATATATATATGTATATATATAGATGTATATGTGTATATATTCATATTTGTATGTTCAGATGTCCATATATGCGTGTCTGTATATATGTATGTTTGTGAATATGTGTGCATATGCATATACAGATATATATGTTTATGTGTTTGTATAGGTATATACATATCTGTGTATATATATATATATATATGTGTGTGTGTGTGTGTGTGTGTGTGTGTGTGTGTGTGTGTGTGTGTGTGTGTGCTATGTCTTGAAGGCTGTCACAATGCGTTGAATGAAGTAAAGGAAGGTCGGGAGGTGTTTGTATGACCTGTTTGATATTTCGAGACTATAATTACATCATCAGAATGGCAGAGAAATCCTTAGAATGACCGTGCGTTTTAGCTGCCCATCTATGAATGTACTGCTGCTGTACGTGTGTGTGTGTGTGCGTGCATGTATGTGTGCGAGTGTGTATATGTGTGTGTTCTAGTTAGTTTTTTATGGTCTAATGGTGTGTGTGTGGGGGGGGTCAGTGAGTGTGTATGTATGTGTATTCAAGTTGGGGTTTTTATTGGTCTGATGGAATCAGTTCGTAGGATCTGGGAGTTGATGTGAATTTGACCGGGTCAAAGAATATCAGTTACATTGCTGTTGTCTTATCTGATTTATCTGGTGGTGTTTGCTCGTTGTGTGTGCTGTAATTGAATCAAGTTTTATGTGTGTGTGTGGGGGGGTTCTGTCCTGGTACGTGGTTTATTATGGGCACCTCTGCTACTACAGCCCGGGGGGGGGGAGAAAATGTGTTAGCGTGGTTATTGTAACTATTTTTTTCTGTGTGTAAAGGCTATGTGTAGTTTTGTAATTAAATCTACCTTATTTTATTTATGTGTGTGTGTGTGTGTGTGTGTGAATTAGCCTGGTTAGCGGTTTGTTATAAGGGTGGAAGAAGTGTGTGTGTGGTTATTGTTACTGATTGCGTGTGTGTGTGACCTTTGTTGTTGTGTTAAGTGCATGTTGTGTGCGTCTTGGTGTTGTCTATACTGTTATGTAATCTAGGTTTAATTCTTGGCGTCTATTAATTGGCGGCTGTAATTTAGATATTATTAGGGACTCTTTAATGCGTAGGTTACCTATGTTGCGTTCCTTAGCCAAGATATTAACGGTTATGGTTTTGTCCTTATTTTTGCATTTTTTAAAATGTTTTTGGAATGACGACGCTTGCGTGTGTAGATGTTCTTTTATTCTAATGTATAGATGTCTTGTAGTACTGCCGACATAGAATGCATTGCATTTGGCGCATTGTATGCGGTATACAACATATACCTGGTGGCATATACCGGTGCCTGCAATAGGGCAGTTGGTTAGTGTGCATGTGGCATTTTTGTTTTTTCTGTGGTTGGGTTTAGGTGTCTGCGAAGAGTGGGGCCGTGGTGTGCCAGCTGTATGTCTAATCCCTCTCTGCAGATAGCTCGACGTATTTTTGATGTTATATATTCGCTGAAGTGTGGTAACCTCAGGAAGCAGGTGTAAGATAGGGTGTGTCGCCTTGGGCCCCTACTACCTATCCGTTCTAGGCGATCCACAAAGGAATGTGGGTAACCGTTAGTCACCAGTATTTTCTTGAAGAACACAATGTAGGTGTTAACGTGTTCGCCTTTGCTGCATTTCTTTCGGATACGTGCGAGTTCATTATTGATGTAGCCGGTCTTAGCGCTGAGAAGGAGGGCTGATCGGTAGTGGACAAATATATCCCTGCTGTCAGGCTTTTTGTAGAAATTGGTGTAGACTTCACCTCTAATTTTAAGCTTGAAGTCCAGCAGTGATAGGCATCCACTGGCATCGGTGTGCTCGATCGTGAAATTAATTTTACCGTCAATTCTGATGAACGTCGCTGCCATTCTGCTTGCCTCGTCGCGTGAAGAAGTAAGAATGAGTATATCATCAATATATCTGGTAAAGAAGGCGTATGAATGGCAGGTGCTGAGTGCGCGACGCTCCATTTCGTTCATATATGCGACGGCAAGTAGTCCCGATAGACTGGATCCATCGAAAGGCCGGTGGTCTGTTTGTAGGTGCGTCCTTGGAACGTGTAGTAGGTGTTGTCTACTATAGTTCTCAGGAGCAAGCGTATGTCGTTTGGGGTGAAGTAGTAGCAGTGTATGCTTGAGGTGTTGATGTATTCTGTTAATAAGTTCACTGCTGGCTGGGCCGGTACTGACGTATATAGTGAGATGACGTCAAGGCTAAATGCATATCGGTTATGTTGCAGCTTGTTTTGGTGAGTACCGTGTAGTCTGTGGATGACTTCCTCGGAACTTTTGACGTGTCCGGGGAAGGTGGAGAGTATGGGTTTAAGGATTTGTGATAGTAGCCATGCTATTTTGTATGTGAGGCCTTCTATGCTAGAGACAATGGGTCTAATTTGTGGTGTCGTATTATTTTTGTGTGTTTTGATTAGGTGGTAGAATTTAAGGAGGTTATTGTTCTTGGTGGTGAAATTTAACCTGTGCTTGCTAGGGATTTTCCGTGAATTGCATATCTCATGCCATGTGGTGTTAATGCGGTGTTCTATTAGGGATGGGGTTATGTCTGTGGCTACCGCATAGAGTTGTGTGTTACTGAGGTGTTCAAGTGCTAGACTGCTATATATGTCTCGGGGTATAGCGCAGAATTCCTCACCTTTATCTGATGGGAGGTAAAGGAGGTCCTTCTCTCTCAGAGTGTCTAGGGTGTGGCGTTGTGCTCTGGTGAGGTTGTGTGGTATTTTACCGATATTGTCTTCAAGGATCGTGAAAATGGTATGTTTAAGCCTGGTGAGTTTAAGGTTAAGCGCGTGGTTGTATGGGGGTGGGTGGAGTGGGTTGTCTAGGGTGTAGGTGGGGAATTGTTTGGGTGCATTCGCGGTTGGTGTCGGGGTGTTGCTTGTGCTGTTAATAACCGACAGCCATTTCAGTTGGTATGCTGTGCGGCAGAAGTTAGTTTCAACATCCAGCATTGATTTGTCGTTCAGCTGTTGCGTCAGTATAAACTTTGGCCCGAGACTTAGTATTCCGAGTTCCTCGTGTGAGAGGGATTTAGATAAGTCCGTGACCACCGGTTGTTTTGTGGGTATTGTATCTTTCATACCGTTTGTGTTTGTGTGGTGGGTATCGTCTGGATATTGCTTTTAATATAACCATAGAAATTTCTCCCTGAGGCGTGCTTTCTTGTGTTGTACGCTTGTGTGGTAGTTTTTATTCAGGGCCGTAGTAATTCGTGTGTTAGCATCTGGGGTTGTATCGAGTGTTGGTAGGACTTCGTGTTATGTGTGTATGTGCTTATGTCGAAACAAAATAGCTACTTTTGTAATGATATTATAACATATTCATGTTATGATTTCTGAATAAATATTATTAGCTCTACTTTGTATTGAGCACTTTTTTAATAATAGTGTTTCTTTGGATACGGAATATTATTCCATCCATACATACCCTATACTTGTGTATATATATATATATATATATATATATATATAGAGAGAGAGAGAGAGAGAGAGAGAGACAGTGTGTGTGTGTATCGAGGCACATAAAATGTTTGTCTTATAAAGACAAACATTTTCCAATATTTGGATATATTTTTGTTATGCTGGATCTAAGCTTTCGGCTGACATGAGCCATCTTCAGATAGGTTACAGGGACGTTAACATAAAGACATCCATCATCAAAGATGATATTATCTTGTGTCGACATAAAACATTGCTATGCAACGTCATAGAACCGCATTATGAATTTACAACCTGCGTCTGCTATTCGGTGACTGTTACCGTCGCATAAGCAAACAGATGAAATGAAATTTATTTTAAATAAATTATCTATACACAAAAATTGTTGGTTACTAGAAAAAGCGCTCATAAAATATTTATACATTAATTAAAATTATTGAACATATAAAATACATCATTTTTCATATTTAAAGATACTTTTTATATACAGTATAATGTTATGCTATGAGATATTAAAATGATGGAAATTAACCCTTGTTAGGCTAAACAAACAATTGAATTCAAATGAAATGAAGAAAACGATTCTTTGCACTTCCTAGATATCAATCTACACTGCATTAATCGCAGTTTAAAACTCGGTGTCCACTAGAATTCGACAAAAACAACCTTAAATTTTTTTTTTATATTCCTAAGAAGAAATTAAAATCTAGCATAATCATCGGATTCTAACTTATAGCACTAAAAATAGGCAGCGTTCATTATATACACGAAGAGGGGCACAATTAAACTTCTCCTATATCCCTAATTATTTTAGATTCAATGAGAAACGAAACGCCCATAAAACTTTCAAAACAAAAAGAAAACCTCCCTTCCTGAAAAACACAAAGAACAAAAAAATATTATCCTGCCAATTTAAACTATCAAATCTACAACCGAAAAGGATCTAATTAAACTCAACGCAAACATTGTTACGACATCCGAAACAGTAAAAGAATTAGTCAAAACCAAACAAAATAACAAACGAAAACTTGAAGGAAGGAATTTACTCCATCGATTCTCATAATAGTCACAAAAAGTACAAAAAAGTCACTTCAAAATATTTATATAAAATAAGCACAGAAGAAACATTTTACAACACGTCTCTTATGATATAGTAGTCTTCACTTAGTGGAGTTAAGTCACGTTGGTCTCACGACAGACATTTTGGGTTGTGATTCCATAGTGACCCAAGCGCTAGTCATTGTTTAGTACGTGAGAAGAAACCAAACGTAAAGATTGTTTTCTTCTAGCCTGTGCCCTTTGGACCAGGCTGAGATAAATCGCTCCCCACCCACGTCCAAAAGCTTACAAGCATATGCTGCCAATTCTATTTGGGGCGTAAATGAATCCAGTTCGTTTAACACTGGAGAGCGAAAAATAGATCCTCCAGAGCAGAAGTACTTTCAAATAGTCAATACTCATCTACTAACCACTGGCCTCTAGCTCTCTCCCCTCCCCTGTATAACCTTCCCTTTCTCTCCACCTATGTATCTGTCATCGCACCTGCTTTCTCAGCTTTCTATTGTTCCTTTCTAACTAGTTTGTACTCCTCACTCTTTTCTAATTAATCTTTTTACATTTATGTAACCCCCTGCACATCAGTGGCGTTTCCGCCTTGCTCGGAGTGAAATGATTAAAAAAAAACCAAAAAACCAAAAAAAAAAGAAGTTACTGTTATTATGTTTTGTTACTTTTTATTCTTGGCTTTGCAGTAGATAAATGTGATATATATTTTTCCACGTGGGACAATTGTGTATATGTATAGTTTTGTGTATGTCGTAGTATATAAAATTCTCTCTAAGAACAAAGAAAGTTCTTTTTCTCTTCAGCCATTCCGTTTCTTTCAGTCCGTGAGATTCAGTATTGTTATATCACAGAATATTTTTAGGGCAGAGGTTACATTTGATCCGGTTCACTTGAAAAGGATGGGACGTACTCGCTAGTTTAGTAGCTCGACTAAATTCATGGAGAGGGTCACCAGGGAGCTAAGCCCCTCGGAGCAGAAGCCGTGAAAGTATTTGTAGAAGAGGCAGAGGGAAGTCACATTACGTCTGTGACAAAGTGACTGCAGTTGAACTACCAGGTCGGGATCAATTATATTGCAGATTCTCTGTGACATTTTGTCATGAATCCCAAGATGATTAAAAGGGGTACAGTCGGCCAGATGTGACAGCAGTATTCAATGCACGGGCGGATGGTAGATTTATATATGTGTCAGATGGATGCAGACGAGAAAAACTTCCAAATCCTACACAGTGAACGAATCTTCCTAGCAGCATATTTAGCTATGTAGTCATTCCACTTGAAGTCGACTGACAGAGTTAGGCCGAATAGGCAGAGTGTTTTGCTTTCAGGGGGACTAGATCCATTCTGATGGTTGGTAGGAACGGTTGTGTATGGTGGTTAAAAGATAGCAGTTTTGCTTTGGAAGTATTAAGATTTATCAGTCATTTCTTACACCAGGCCATTACAAATTGTTTTATCAGCCTCGCCAGATTTCATATCGAGGCGTGAGTAAATAATGGTGTTGTCAGCATAGCTGCTTACTTGGGAACTGATTGCATCAAGGAGATCGTTGATGAAGATCAGAAAAAACGTAGAATAGAGCCTTGGGGGAGACCAGCGTTCGTATGATAGTATTTGGAAGCAGCATACCCATTCAATACTGTCTTCATTACGCGATTTGAAAGGAACAACTGGATTAGGTCAATCAAGCGTCTAGTTATACCATAGCCCTGTAGTTTGCGTAGATGTACCGTATGCCTAACTCTGTTAAATTGTCTTCAGATATTGAGTGCAACAGCTTGAGCTTCACCGTTCTGATCGAGTGTCTGGCATATATACGCTGTGATCTGGTAAAGTGAAAACCATACTGTTTATCGGAGAAAAGACCATGGCTGTAAGATTTTGAACCACTTCAGCATTGATAACAGACTCGAACACTTTGCCAAAAATCGGTAGGAGTTAATAGTGTAATAATTAGAGGGTTCCGAGCGTTCTCCAGTGTTCTTAAATACAGGAACCACAGACTAGGATTTCCAGTAGACAGGGAAGCAAGAATCACAGAGGCATTAGCTGTAGAGTTCGGAAAAGACGGAGGAGAGTTCAGGGGCACATTTCATCAGGGCAATGATTGGGATTCTGTCACCTCCACTAACCTAATGGGGGTTAAGTAATATAATTTCAAGGCTTGGGATTAATATGAACGTCACTCTTTTGAGCCTCAGTTCTATGTGGGACATCGGGTGCAGATACCTCAGACGAATCAAATGTTGAGTTGGTGAAGAATCTGCGAGCAAAGCATTCAACCTTGTCCGCTGAAGATCTTAGGATCTCAAATTCATTGAATAAAGGGGTGATTGAGGGCATGCTATTATTTAACACATTTTTACAGAGCCGTTGGTAGTCTTTGGAGACAAACTTGCGAGATGCTATACGCTGCTTCATTTTTCAGCAACCAACAGTTTAAAATCATTTAGGATTCTCTTGCCCTACGAGCAGACATGAAAAGGCGAATATTATGGTCCGAGGCATGTCTACGATAAGGCCAAAAGAATTGATTCCTGTGGGCAATAGCGGCCTTACTCGCAAGGGAGAACAAGGATGAAGGATGGGGTTTGTCCTAACTTCTTGGTTGGGATGAAAGCGTTGATACCACCTTTAACCCAAGAGCAGACCTGGAATGCACAGTTTTCAAGGTAAAGACTAACAACTTTGTTCTAGGGGACGTCACACAAGAAATGGCGAAACGACTTCCAGTCTTCTCTTTGGTAGCAGTAAGAAATTCTGCAGGTCGGTGGAGATGAAGGGGAGCGGTAGATAAAGAAAAGATAGCAGAGAAAGAGGCGAAGACACATGTTAGGAATGATCTGGAGATTCAAGTGAAATCATCTTAGCTAGAGGGAGATTTTCGCTGACATAAATCTATACATAAGGACATTGAAGTCTATGAATGGTAACCAGGAATATAAAAATCAGAGGAAGAAATAGAGGGGTCAAGTTTAGTAATAGAAATAGGGGGGTCAAGTTTCACAGAGAGTTAAAAAATCAGGTGAGATTAATTAAACAAAGGATTCAACGTTGCAATAATTGGAAGGGATACCACATATATTCTAGAAAGAGATGTTAACAGTTTTAGGTGATTTTTGTTTAGCTGGTTCATACTTCGTGTGATGTCATAATTAGAAATGTTTGTGTAAGGAGAGATTTAGAGTAGTAATATATGTCGGTTATCAAATGCAACATATGTAGTAAGGAAACTGGTGCAGACTGAAGCATAGTGAGGCCTCAGGGTTGCTCAACGGGGGCACTTGCAGGGTTGCAGGGTTGCTCACCGGGGGCACTATCCATGCGCGAAGAAAACCCCAATATTATTCAACGGTTGATCAGAGCAGCCTCTCAAGGCGCTACGCCAGATTTCGGGCTCCTAACTACCAGTCGGAAACAACTATCAGGAATCTGAGAACCCGGTAACCTCAGAATGAAGAGACGTCGCCACCATCCACACACTGCAAAAAGCTTGCGACAGCACCCCTATTATTAAGAGCTGAAGAAGGGAAAGAAACCGGGAACGACTTTCTAAATAAGAAACAAGTGTTGAGTTCCTACTCCTGTTTAAAAGGAGAGGGAGGAATACGAACCGGGCAATAGTAGGATATATCAATTTCAATTTAAAAAAGTAAAATTAAAAAAGATATTAAAAAGTTATAACTTAGTTAAAGTTAGAAGATCTCTTTAATAATCACTACAGCAGAATTCTAAGATACTTTTCCTTAGAAATTCAAAAGAGAATTAAAAATTATGATCAGACAGTGCTCTCAAGATGCCTAAAAGAATTAACTGGAATCTTAACTGACACAAGTATATTTTAAAATTTATCCAACGCTCTATGCAACAAAAGATGACAAAAAGTTAATTCATTAATTAATACAGATAAATAAATAAATTTTGAAACTTAAACGCTCAGAAAGAGTCAATCCAGCTTACCAGAGATGATATCTGCTGTTATCAAAATATTACCAGGGTTGAGTGAAACTTCAAATTTATCATTGTGAATTTCATTTCACATTTTATTCAGTTGTGCCTCTGGCTTCATTGACCGTAGCACGAGAGAGTGTGCTTGTGTATGTGTGTGTGTGTGTGTGTGAGAGAGAGAGAGAGAAAGAGAGAGAGAAAGAGAGAGAGAGAGAGACAGACAGACAGAGACAGAGAGAGATAGAGAGAGAGACAGAGAGAGGACTCAGAAAAACGAAAACCACCATCAACAGGATTTCAAGTTCCTACAGCTTCAAATGGAAAATTAAAATCAATTCTTGCTGTCAGGACGCCTAAAAGAGCTAACTGAAATCTTAACTGACACAAGTATATTTTAGAATATTCACAATGCTATATGCAACAAAAACGAATATATATATATATATATATATATATATATATATATATATATATATATATATATTGTTTAATTACTTAGTTTTTTGACATAATAAAATTAGACCAGTGCATATTCACTGTTCAATATATTGTAGAATGTTGAATATTCTTCATTTGTAAACGAGTTATTACGTGACCTAGGTTTCTAACATGTGGTATCTTCAGGCAATTTGCAATAATTGATTTTACCGTTTACCGTTTTTTTTAACAGCCCTCACGTAACGGTGTTATTTTTTGAATGCTCACGTGATGGAGAATTTTTGAACGTGCAATTTTTTAAATTAAAAGAAATTTTTACGTTTTTATCCATGGTTGTATGAACCTAATAGATATTTTTTAATATGGTTACACTTAGTCAGAATTTCTGTTTATTCAATAATTCATTTTTGTTTGTGAATAGCATAGTTCCTAACTTTTCTTCCTGGCACAGTCTACATATTTTGCCACCGTTGTAAGGCTTGACTGTTTTCACTATACTCTACGTTATCTCTGGGTCTTTTCCAAATTTTGATTTCAATTTCTACTCGGGACTTTTTTTTCAGTATTTTAAGTTTTATATTTTGAATGAAGACTTGTAATTGAACCACCTGGTCTTAAAGGTGTCCTTGGTTAATCCGAAATATATTTTATTTTGAATAGTCGTGTACTTTTGCCTAAGACAAGGTCTTCTTTTGTATTACAAAGTCTATGGAGTGGGCATTTATTTTTGTCCCTGCAGTTGCATCCTTTATTAGTGACCTTGTTTGTGCGTTTTCTTTTTTATGAGACTTTCTAAATTAGTAGTACAACTATAACTTAGGTTGATTGTGTTTCTATTGAAAATTGTGATTAATTCCGAGATTTTATATTGTTGTGGAGTAGTTTTCGCACTGAAGGTTATAATCGGGATATGTCGGTTGCTAATCGATTAACGTACCCCAAAAGGTAGGAACTTGGTAATCTTCAACTGAAATCTGAATCCATAGTATTCAGGAAACTACTGACTGTTATCAACTGCCTAGTAAGTCTACTGAACTCCAATAGAAGTCTAAAAAACTAAGAACTTCCTGTTAACTCTTATTAATATAGCGGGGAGAATCCATTATCTGAGGAATAGGTGTGTTTTCCCATAAAAAATATATATAAACATATTATCCTATGTCTAAAGCACGATCGGAGTAACATGTACGTGTCGATTGCGTAGCGCATAAAACTTCGAGTCGAGACGTTGGATAATATGTATATTTATTAATATATACAAAAAGCCCTGCATTGAACATTTTTCTGATAAATATTTATATATCGGTGTGTACCTATGTGTATAAGCATATGTATACTTATTTAAATCCATATATATATATATATATATATATATATATATATATATATATATATATATATGAATATGAATGTAAATAATTATACGTATGCTTATAAAAACTGTGGAACATCTTTTTTTTAATCGTTTCACCCCAAGCAAGGCATTCCACTGCTACTGTTGCTGAGGAGGTTACATAGGGGAAGGTGGTGAGAAAGAGTGGTTAGATATAGGAAATGTCAGAAGCAGGGTGATAGACGGGTAAGGATATAGATAGGAAGAGTTTTTGAGAGGATGGATGCGAGTTAGTGCGTTAGGAGGTGTTTATTTATCTTACATTTAAACTCCTGGAGATTGTAGCTGTCGGGGAAGCTAGTATGTGGAAGGGAATTCCACAGGCGGGAAGTGCGAGAAAGAAGCTGTTGGAGTAGAAATTACAGTTACATTTTATCGGTTTCACTGTAAAAGGGTGGGACTTATTTGCTAATCTAGTATTTCGTACAAATTCCTACCTAGGAGGCACCAGTGATCTAAGTTCATCGGCGCAGAAGCCGTGAAAATATTTATAGAAGAGACAAAGGGAAGCCACATCACGCCGGTGAGAGAGTGACTTCAGGAGATCTGCCAAGTCGGTATCGATCACATTACAGATTTTCCGTTGTATTTTGTCAAGAATTCAGAGGAGAATAGCAGGGGCACCCGATCAGATGTGGTAGCATTATTCAATACACGGGTGGATCGTAGATTTATATATGAGCAGGATAGATTCAGACGAGAAAAACTTCCGGGCCCTGCACAGAGTTTCATAGCAGCGGCTTTTGCAATGGATTCGATAGAATCTTTCCACTTGAGGTCCTCTGAGAGTGTGAGGCCAAGGAGGAGTAGTGTTTTAATCTCTGGGAGTCAAGCATATTCCATGCTAATGGGATGTAGGTGCGATTGTCTATGATGGTTAATTGATAGCATCTTCGTTTTGAAAGCATTAAAATTTACGAGCCATTTCTTACCCCAGTCCACTACGTATTGGAGTTCCTTTTCAAGCTCGGCTGCGAGGTTCGCTTTGTCGCCCACACCAGATTTTTGATCAAGGCAAGAGTAAATTGTAGTGTCATCGGCGTCCATACCTACTTGGGATCTTATGGCAGTTGGGAGATCATTAATGTTGATCAGAAAGAGCGTTGGACCTAGGATAGAGCCTTGAGGGACACCTGCGTTCGTATGGTCATTCTGGGAGGCATGACCGTTTAATACCACCTTCAATGTGCGGTTAGAGAGGAAAGACTGGATTAGGTCAAACAAGTGTCTAGTTACACCATAGCTCCGCAGTTTGCGTAGAAGGCCAGCGTGCCAGACTCTGTCGAACGCTTTAGAGATATCCAACACAACGGTTCGGGCATCACCATTCTTACCGAGAGCCTGATATATATACTCGGTGATAGTCGTTAGCATAACAGCACTAGACCTTGTGAAGCGGAAACCATACTGTTTGTCCCAGAGGAATCTGTGGCCTGTGAGATGCTGAACCAACTCGGTTTTGATAATGGCTTCGAAAACTTTGCCTAAGATCTGAAGAAGATTGATAGGGCGGTAATTTGTGGGGTTCGATGTTTCTTCAGTGTTCTTAAATATAGGAACTACAGAGTAAGACCTCTAGCAGACAGGAAAGCAGGAAGCAGATAGACAGAAGTTGTAGAGCTTAGAAAGGACAGAGGAGTGTTCAGGAGCACATTTCTTCAAGACTATGATTGGGATTCCGTCCCTTCCGCTCGCTTTGTGAGGGTCAAGTTTTGAGATTATGATAGAAACCAGCGAGGGTGTAATGTAGACTACATTCAATTGTGCCTTAGTTCTAGGTGGGAAGTCGGGTGTGGAAACTCCAGACGAATCCAGTATCGAATTGGTCGAGTATCTGCGAGCAAAGCATTCAGCCTTGTCCCCAGAGGAGGTGAAGACCTCAAATTCATTGATTAGCGGGGGTATTGAGGATTTACTCTTGTTAAGTATGCTTTTACAGAGTCGCCAGTATTCTTTGGCGCTGAAATTAGAGGATGCTATGTGTTGCTTCATTCTAGCAGCAAACAACATCTTAGCTTCGTTAAGTATCTTTTTACTCTTATTCCGAGCTGAGGCGAAAAGGCGCTGTTTTGGTCCGACGCGTAGCTACGATAGAGCCGGAAGAAATGGTTCCTGTGAGCAATGGCGGCCGAGCAAACGGACGAGAACCAGGGAGACGAATGAGATTTAAGCTGAAATTTTCTGGCAGGGATGAAAGCATCGATGCCAACCTTAACCCAGCAGGAGACCTCGGATGCACTGTCTTCCACGGGAAGACTAAAAACGTTGTTCCAAGAGACGTCACAGAGGAAGTCTCTGAACGAATCCCAGTCTGCTCTTTGGTAGCAGTAGGATGTTCTGTTGGTCTGGCTTTCTTGGGTAGGGTGGGAATGGAATGAGATGTTGACGGAAACTACGGCATGGTCAGAATTTCCGAGAGGGCAGAGCTGTCTGGTAGTGCAAGATGAGAGATGGAAGTGAAGCAGAGGTCTAGTAGTGAGTCCCTTCCGTTAGGGTTATTGGAGAAACGCCTGGGGAAGTCTACCACTTGTGTAAGGGTTTGGGTGATTGAAAAATTCATGGTGTGGACACCAGCAAGGTCGGTGACAGAATTCTCCAGCCACTTGGTGTGGTGGGAGTTAAAGTCACCAAACACAAATATATGGGCAGATGGATGAGAAGAAATGGCCTTGTCGATAGTGTCAGAGATGCTTTCAAGTACCGAACAGTCAGAGGAGGAGGGGGAGCGGTAGAGAAAAAAGAGATTGCTAACCGAGCTTAGAAGTGAGAGACGGAAGCACATGAAAGAATGATCCAGGGATTCAAGAGATGTCACCCTAGCTAGGGGGAGGTGTTCGCTGACATAAACACCAAGCCCATGCATATGGACATTGGAGTCCTTCCTGAAGAGGGAAGATAACCAGGAACGTAAAACACGGAAAAAGGGATAAATGGGTCAAGGTTAGTTTCACATGGGGCTAAGATATCAGATGAGTTAGTTTGGAGGAATGATTCAACGCTGTAAAAGTTATTGCGGATACATCGTATGTTTGTGAAAGAGACACAAACAGGTTTGGGCGTTGTCTGACTAGCTGGTTTAGTTTTGCTATTTTGTTTGCTTGTTTTCATAGTGATTTAGTTAAAGAGAGAGGTCTAGAGTAGAATCAGTCGATCACTGATTGCAGCATGTGAAGGATGGACACTGGCGCAGCCTGCAACATAATATGGCCTCGGGGTTGCCAACTGGAGGTTCATGCAGGGACGCCCGTCTATGCGCGATTTGGCACTCAGGAACCCCGATATTATTAAACTGTTGATCAGAGCAGCTTCTCAAGATGCTACGCAAGAGTTTGGGCTCCTAACTACCAGTTGGAAGCAGCAACCAGGAAACTGCCAACCCGGTACCCTCTGAATGAAGAGACGTTGCCACCATACTCAATAACTGCAAAGAGTTTCTAGCTGAATTAACACTAAGACCGAAGGAGAAGGGAGATAAACCGGGAACCCCTTCCTAAACAAGAAACAAGGCGATCACCTTTACTCCTGTTCAAAAGAAGGGGGAGGAGTGTGAAACCGGGCGCTTGTAGGTACTATATATTCCAATTAAAAAAAAAAAGTAAATAAAAAAAAATTACTAAGTTTTAACTTAGTGTAAGTCGAAACGAGACTTGAAAGCCAAAATAATTTACAATATCTTGTTTAATTGCACCGCAAAACTAACCAGAAAAATATTTCAGTAAGTAACAAAAAAAAAAAAAAAGAAAAAAAACAGGGAAAAGAGAGAAAAAAGACCGATCAAATCTACCTAGCATGCAGAAAACACTGAAAAAGTTGAGTGAAAATTTCGGAAACAATATCGCCAAAATAATTCAACCCTGTTTTTTCTCAGATACAATATCTGAGAAAAAACAGGGTTGAATTATTTTGGCCTGTTAAGTAGACTAAAACGGGGAGAAAGAAACAGAGAGAAAGAGTGAGAGAGGGAGAGAGAGAGACTACGGGACATGCTTTACATTCCTTGTTTCCATATGAAAGAATACTGGATAAATTAAATGAAAGATTATTAAAATCTTCCTTCTTCGTCTTCTTTTAAGGAAACAGATTTAAAAGAAACATTGCTGCCTGTATATATATATATATATATATATATATATATATATATATATATATATATGTCTGTGTGTGTGTGTGTCGTTCCGTTAAAAATCTATCTATCTATCTATCTATCTATCTATCTATCTATATTTGTTTATTGAGCGTAATCGAGTGTGTACTAATCAGTTTATATATGAGTGTGAAGACTCAGTATTATTTACCCATAAAAATCAGCAATCCCATTACATACGTATAACCATAAAATTATTCAGATATGTTTGTGTATGTGTGTGTTTGAGAGAGAGAGAGAGAGAGAGAGAGAGAGATAGAGAGAGAGAGAGAGAGAGAGAGTCTTTTTATATTCTTGTGTATATCAACGTGTTTGTTTACAAATAATTTGCCAAGTCTTTTATTTTTCTTCATTCGCTTCCAACCATATGCATGACTACACCTATCATTGTTAAGAGCGTCTTTCACAAAATAACTTATCGCTAATCATTACGGTCCAATGTGGTTGTTGATAGTGGAGTGGAAAATGATGTCATTTCTAAGATATTTACAACCAACAAAATTTTCTGTGTCTGTGGCAGGCTCTAAAGCTCTGGCAAAGCCGCAAAAGTTTTACAACATTATGTAAAAGTAGAGTTTCAGATATTTTTGAATACCAAAAGTGAGTGAAACCATGAATAATCAATAGATAGGATGTATTTAATTCGCCTATGCAAATTTAAAGTGATTTGCATGGGCGAGTTTTCGACTTTATGAAATGAGAAGGATATTTTTTCTGGGGAGAATAAAAAAGAAGAGCCTAGAGGTTGGACTATTTTCTTTTTGAACCGCATATTCGGCAGACAAAGTGAAGTGAAACGTGAAGTGGAGAGAAGAGATTGGACAGTAATTCTTTATTTTTAAATCGCACTATTCATTCTGTACATCCAATTGTGATCCACATAGGAAAAGGTCATTTTCCGAATCCAAACGGTCTGCAGTCATTGCTTTACACAAAGCCGGTCTTAGCTGTCGTCAGATTGCCAAACAGGAGCAGGTTCATGCATCAACGGTCACAAGAATAGTCCAAAAGTAGAAGAAACCTGTAAAAATCGAAGTTGAGGTTCAAAGTGGTCATCCAGAAATGTCTACAGATCGAGATGACCGACGACTGGTGCAATTTAGTTTGTCTGATCGACAGCAGTTACTGAAGGAATGGTCCAGCAGTGGTGTGGAAGCTACAGATCACACAGCACGGCGGCGTTTGTTGACGAAAGGATTGATGTCAAAAAGCCCGCAAGAAAGTCACTTTTGACTGGAAAAATCGACTAAATTTCTGTGAAATTCGTAAAAGTTGGACTGTAGAAGACTGGAAAAAGGTGATTTTCTCTGATGAATCAACTTTTAGCTGCTTCGCTAATGATGGATCAATTCATGTCAGAAGACTAGTCGGTGAAAGATTCTACCCTGATTGTGTGGTATCCACAGTCAAGAATTCGGGCATCATTCATATTTGGGGAGGCTTCATCTGTCACGCTGTCGGAGAATTAGTGATTGTACCTAAAGGTACGTCAATGAACAAGGAATGGAATATAGACACTATCAAAAATAGACTACCATAATTTTTGATAAAACACTACCCTGATTGATATGCAGTGTTTCAACATGATTGTGCACCTTGCCATAAAGCAAAAGCTGTGACGAAGTGGTTCAAGGACAACAACTTCAGAGATCTGCAAAACTGGCCTGGTAATTCACCTGATCTTAATCCCATCAAACATTTATGGTCCATCCTGAAATCAAAGGTGCGTGAAGTTGCTCCAACAACAAGAATTGAACTTGAAGCTCTGTTACAAAGATGTTGGATTTCTATGAGATGTAATTGTTTAAAATCACTAATTGAGTCTATGCCAAAGCGAATAAAACTTGTTCTTAAAAATAGAGAAATGCACATAAAGCATTGAATTTAACATCGAAATTTAACATACATCATAATAAATAAATTTTTTACTTTGAAATAGTTTAAATTATTATTTTAAAATGGTAAAGCAAAATTAGTTGTTTCGTTATTGAGAAATCGAATTTTTTATGGTGTTGCAAAACTTTTGACCAGCGCTGTAGAGCGTGTTAGTTCTTGCAAGGAAACTCTATAGCGCTTTGGAGGGGTCCGCGAAGAGAGGAACGTATTTCTGAAATAAAACGTCTACAAGCTGTTTTCCTTGAGCTTAAATTTACCCTGAGCTATGATTTGAAAGCTGTACACTCTGAGACTTTATTTCGTACAATATATCGATTTTGGCAAACTTACAGCGTCGTCCAGAAACGAGTCTACGGTTTTAAAAAATAATTATTCGACCATTATTAGCAACAATGTAACACTACCAATGCGTTCCGGACAACATGCTTTACAATATTAAGAAAATAACCATTCAACTTCTCGAAGCAGTGGCGATTCCACGTGGGGGAGGCAGAAATAAAACTTTTCTAGAATTTTGCTTCTTCCGCGGTTGCACCTCCACTACTTTTATAAGTTTTAAAATTTATGAAACTGATCAGTTTCTGATTCTAAGATTGTCTTCAGCACTTCTCCCTCTGAGTTTTCTTTTTCATTTAGCGTTTCAAGGACAGATACAGAGACCAGTTGGAAAAAAACAACAAACAAAATAAGACAACCAGATAGATATAAACAGACATATTGTTAGGGAGGAAAAGAGACTTAATAGTCATATAATCATGGAGAAATTATTTTTTTTTAGATTTTTCCTTTATTTTCAAGCAGCTTCTTGATCGTATGGTCGGATTTTGCCGAAAACAAATTATTCTTTTAGCTGATTTTTATACGGCTATGTTGCCCACAGCATTTTAATTGATTTCATTTCATTGTTTTATTTTCGGATTTGTTTTCACGCACTCCAAAATGTTTTGTAGAGAAAAAAATCAGAGCAGTCAAATCACATTGTTCTGCTAGTATTGACGTTAGTATTAACCCTTTGATTTTGTTTTGAAATTAAACTTTGATTTTGTTTTGAAATTAGTCTCTCTTATGTTCTAACAGCTTGAGAGTGAAAAAGAGAGCAAGAATAGATTAGAACTCCACTACTATGAATGAAAACTTTTTTAAAAGAATTAAAGTAGGAATAACATTTCATTGTTTAATTTAATGAAGTAACTCAAACTCATTCGTAAGTTGTGTATACGATAATGGTGTAGTATGAAAATGAAGACGCTGCTTGTGTTTACCCACCTCCTCCTTAGAAAAATCTCGGCCTCCAAGTGCCAACCGATTTCAGAGTTCCACAATCGTTACTGTCTCGAAAGTCTGTAGTTAGATCTCTTTTAAAATGAAAAGAAGAATGTGTGTCTCTGTGACATGGCACCTGATTGTAATATCGCAGTATGTGTCACTGAGTAAAGATGGTACGTCGCTCGACATTTCCTTCCACAGAACCACAGGATATAAATTTTCTTCAATACCTGGTTCAAGTAATGAAGTAAAATTGTTAGAAAATTAAATTCCTCATTCTGAATAGACGTGTTCTTTTGTTGCCATTTTCTTTAAGGCTTCCTTGCTGCTTACTCGCTCCGTCTATGGAACACTCAGTATTTTTCTGGAGAACATTTCTCTTGCCTGAATTTTACTTGTTATTCCTGGGAAGAAACATATTAACAGCGTGTTTGTGTGTGTATCTTTACTCTCTCACACGCCGACTGAGCATTATGGAGAAATGACATAAGCAGTAGCTACTCACGCCTTTACGCATCGTTCATTCAGTAATGAATGTGAACACTCTCGGCTACTGGGGTGTGTTTACATTGTGTATATAACACGCTAAAATTCGCCTTTATCCACCGAACGCCAATAGCTTAGAGGTTCAATCACCGACTGAATTCAATTCGGTCGGGTTTCAATCTTGGCTAGAAGTAGTCGGATGTCTAACCATACTGATGAGCTGTGATACAGCGAAACAGGATGTCTTTGGATGACTATATACGTATTTAATTACGTAGTTTTTGGTCACATGAATGTATGTTTTTACCGTATATTTCTTGAAAAGCTTCGTATGCAAATAAAAACAAAATGCACGCTGATATAACAGTTTAAAGCAAACAACCACGAGATTTAAATCAAGACAACGCGATTCGTCCATTTTTAGGAGGTGTCTTCTGAGAGACAAACCCATGTATAAGCGTTGACATTTTGAGTGAAAGGTTAAAATATCTATCAGATGCCGGACTATTATTTAATTTATGCCTAATATAAAAAAAAACAATAAATTTGAGATTTCTGGGAAACATGGTTAGTACTGTTGGAAAATTTGACACTCACATGCCATAGTGAATGCAAGTGCAATAGAGTACAGCAGCGTGTAACCTATCTAACGAGCTTTTGTAAATGCATGTCAGAAAAGGGTTATGGGGAAACAGAAAAAGACAAAATTTACTAAAAGCTAGAAAGAACAGAAACTTATGAAAAATTATGTTCGTCAGCATCCTGAAAGAAAAATGGTATATAGAACAAGAAGAACAAGAACGGCAACAAGGAGATTGAGTGAATATTTGACACACTACAGTTTACGAGAGATAAAAAGAATATTTGCTAAGAGCTTCAAAGAAGCAGAAATTGTAGAGAGACATGATCGCAACCATCTTGAAGGTACATACAAATAAAGAAACAAGTAGAAGAAAAAAAGAATAATTTTTTAAAATTGTTTAGCAGAACAGGTTTTATGAGAAATAACAAAAACGCAAAAATTCGTAACAGCTTCAAAGAAAATTGCAGAGCGACATATTCACCAGCGAGCCAAAGATGATGCCAGTCTGTCAGGTAACTGCCATACACGGTACACAATTGGACGATGATGTTTCAAAAGAGACCTAACTAACCGGGCAGAGATTTTTCCCAGAGTAGGTTGCCATTACTTTCTGCAATAGACTGGTTGCCAACAGAGACTATAGAACCTGATCTGTCCTGCTATTTAGCTGGAGGGAGAAGTGACGAATTCATTCCTTTCCCAAGGGTATTTGCTCGTAAGTTAATACATCGAATTCAACTAAAATTCGATTTCTCGTTGCAAGCTGATATCCACTGCAGCTCAACACACATCCTGGGTCATGGCACTAAGAAAAAGAAGAAGAATGTTGTCTTTATAATGTTGGAGTTTGAGTTTGAGTTTTGAGAGTGAGTTTTTATAACGGCATATTAACCAATGTAGAGAATTTAATGCCAAAAAGGTGGGGTTTTAATGTATTTTTTAATGCTTGGTTCTAGTTAAAAGGTTGATTCAGTCAGATTTCAATGGCATTTTTTTATTTTAATTTAGAAAACTGAAGATATCTTCTAGTTCAGTATTCAAAAATTTATTTCTGGTAATAGTTTTTTTCTTCAGAAATGTACTATGACAATATTTTTTTCTTCAAAAATGTGTTATGTTAATAACTTTTTCATTTAAAATGTATCGTTGTTAATATTTTTTCATCAAAACTGTTTATTTTTCTATAAAAGTCTACTTTTATGTATAGATTTCTATAAAGGTATTTTTATACTTTCAAAGATTTTGACCCTAGTTTGTGGTGGTGGGGGGTAACTATTTCTCCATAGCTTGGATACTAACAGGTGCTACCACTCCGGGTCAGGGTGGACCTGGGAACAACAGCAATTAAGACGTGGTTCCATGCTCCTCACAACCTCCCAATCAGAGATCTTGCTGCTGGATGCAGTTTACCGTCATACTCAGGACCTGTTTGCCAGAACAGGGTTTAATAGAGACAACAAGAAGACAAAATTAACTAAGAGATACAAAATACAGGATATTGTGGAGGGAAATGATCAGCAACGTTCTGAAGAGTTATAACACTGGAGGAAAAGAATAAGTGGATATATAGACGCTACAGAAATAGATCCCCTGATTCGTTTATAGATAAATTAATTTATCGAGCGATAAACAGAAAAAAATACCTCAGGTATTAAAATTTCAAATCGGCAAAAAAAAAAGAGATAAAAGATTTGGAGAGAGACGATCGGAGATAGATTTGTCGCCTATTAGAAAGAGCGCAGTGTGCTTGCTTGAATATATTCATAAATAGTGACCGTATCGAGAAACGTTCACTTCAATGAGACTTGGAAAGATGCGCTGAGAAGGCATTGATGTAATTATGCGCATATATAGATAATTAGTGAGGCAGAATTTCATATTCTATTCTTTATTGCTATGTAGCAATACCATTTGATAAGTTCCAAGTCTCATTCATTTACATACTTAAAATATGCGGACGGTTCAGATTGCTTTTTCTTCCTTACTTAAATCGTGATATCTACATATATATGGGATGATACGGAGAGTTATAAAAAATATTCACTTTATATATATATAAATCTAGAGAAGAAAATTTTTAAAAGAGTTGACACTTCTGCTATATAAGCGTGACTCTTCAGAAATGAATTGAGTTCTTTCAGGTACTGGTGTGTGTATACAGTGCTTATATACAACACGTTAAAATTTCTCTTTACTCATTCCATGTGCCTATGGCTTAGGGAGTAGCGATTCCAACTGAAACCAAATCGGTCGAGTTACTATCCTGGCCAAAAGCAAGTGGTTGTGTCTGGCCACACTGATAAGCAGTACTACAGAGAAACAGGCTTGTATGTGGATAACTATATATATAAACAGGATTAAAGCCAGCTTTCCCTGACGTTCCGTTTAGGAGAAACATAGGTAGGTTCGTCTGGCTCATTTGGTTATATATATATATATATATATATATATATGAATAAGTACAGAACATTTACGAAAAAATGTCTTTAATTTAACATGTTTCACTTTAACAAGCTTCTTCAGAGACGTTTAAAAAGTAATGGTTTAAACTTTTTTTCAAAAACCTATTAAACCATCCTATGATACAGCGTTTCGAGATATATATATATATATATATATATATATATATATATATATATCAATTAAGCAATCTGTGGATTTTTTAAGAAATAAAATTTTAAAAATTAAAATAAAATGCAATCATTAGATTAAATACACTTTTTTTCCTTTTTGTTTATGGATAAGGCAATATTTGGACAGATGGAATAACAAATTTACCCAACCAACAATTTTTGTCGGATCGGAATCCCCATTGTATAATACAGCCTAGACACCAGCATCACGTTTTACATGATCTGTCTAAACTTTGAGCACCCTCCTCGACCTGCTAGAGAATGTACTCTTGCTAATACGAAGACGCATTTGGTTCAGAGATCATGAGGCTCCAGCACATTTGACTCATATTTTTTGCGATGCACTGGTTGACGTTTTTCATGAAAGATAGATATGTAGGTTAACTGCAAAGTCTCTGTATACCGCGCACTCAGAGTTGCTTCCTTGTGAATATAACTTACCCATTCATAGAAAAGTCACCATCACATATCCAAAACTCCGCCAATTTTGTGAAACTAATCAAATATCTTCCCATTCAATTCAACCAGTGAGGGAAACTGGATGTGGTGTGTATATTCAGTAAAGTACCCACGGTGGTGACATTTTCAGTTTTCAGGGACAGACTGGCCTCAGGCTAATGTCTAGAAGAACGTACCAGTATAACAATAGACAATCTGATGGAGATGAGATCAGACATACATAGGCAGGATGAATTCTTAGCGAGTGACTCGCCATTATCCCCATTATTGGCTAACACATGCATGGACTACTTCGAAGAAATGGCATTAGAATCCACATGACTAATGTCAACTCTACGGCTGATATACGTAGATGACACCTTCATACATTGGCCGCATCAGGAAGAGGTCCAGCTACTTACTACAGGACCACGTGAGCTCAATAAGATTAAGAACTACTCGGGGTACATGAAAATAGCTCTAACAAACATGGAGTGGGATGTATGAAGATAATCACACTCAGAATTAGCCTATGATGAAGAATTAATTCGATGATTTCTTTTAGGTTTAGCCCTACGAAGTGATGGTTTTTATGTTCCCACTGAGCAAAAGGGAAACAAAGAGAAAGATTTGCAGGCTTAATAAGAAGGAGAGGATATATATATATATATAACAATGCGTAGGTGTATGCCTGGTACTGAGACATACAGAGATTCCAGAGGAATATAATATGCACATATAAATATCATTTGGGTTGTGCTTGCGAGAATAATATTGTCTAAATTTATCGTCAATTTTTATGTTTAATTTTCCAATTTTTTCTAGTTTCATTAGTATCTTTACAAATAATTTTTTCTCAGTCAGTTCATTATCTATCTATCTATCTATCTATCTATCTATCTCAGTCAGTTCATTATCTATCTGTCTATCTATATTAGTTCACTATCTATCTATCTATCTATCTATCTATCTATCTATCTATCTATCTATATTAGTTCACTATCTATCTATCTATCTATCTATCTATCTATATTATTAGTTATCTATCTATCTATCTATCTATCTATCTATATTAGTTCACTATCTATCTATCTATCTATCTATCTATCTATCTCAGTCAGTTCATTATCTATCTATCCATCTATCTATCTATCTATATTAGTTCACTATCTATCTATCTATCTATCTATCTATCTATCTATCATAGTTCACTATCTATCTATCTATCTATCTATCTATCTATCTATAATAAGTTCACTATCTATCTATCTATCTATCTATCTATAATAGTTCACTATCTATCTATCTATCTATCTATCTATCTATATTAGTTCACTATCTATCTATCTATCTATCTCTCTATCTCTCTATCTCAGTCAGTTCATTATCTATCTATCTATCTCTCTATCTCTCTATCTCAGTCAGTTCTTATTATCTATCTATCTATCTATCTATCTATCTATCTATCTATCTATCTATCTATCTATCTATCTATCTCAGTCAGTTCATTATCTATCTATCTATCTATCTATCTATTTATCTATCTATCTATCTATCTCTATGTGTGAGTGTGTGTGTGTGTGTGTGTGTGTGTGTGTGTCTGTGTGTCCCCGTCCTTTTCCCTATGGAATCATGTCTGCTTCAAACTTTTTCTACTTATAAAGACGTCAATTCATGCCGGACTAACCCGAGTATTTTTGACTCAGTTTTTTCTTTTCCCTTTCAATTCTACGGTTACCTTCTCAATGTAGCTTAGTTCAGCACAAGGCCACAGATATTTAGTAATAATGGTCAACGAAACGAATGCGCTAATCATTATTTTTTTCGTTTTATAACGTATTACCTGGTCGGTTCCATTATTTTATTTTCTCTCATATTTTTTTTTGTTTATTTAATTTGTCTATTTTAGAAATATGCGATTTCGATTTGCTCCGGCATTTATTTCTTTGTTAATTTATTAATTTTTGATTGCCACAGCTTTGGAAATGTTTCGTAGTGCTTTCTCTTTACTTTTTGGTGATTTGGAATTCAGAAGTTTCTTTCTCTTAGACTGAATACCACTTAAGGCTAAATAGAACAGTTTTCTTATCTATCTAACTCACAGCTTATGGCAGAAGTGAATAATCCATGGCAATGTTATGGCAGTAGTGCAAAAATGAAGGCAAAATTATATTGTTAATTTTATAGGTTGAGTTTAAATGCTGAGAACTAAATTAAGTGGAGAATATAACGTCACGTTTCGCATGTGTATCGTGTATTATATTCTATATTCACAGATACATGTCGATATTTGGTGTATATATATATATATATATATATATGTGTGTGTGTGTGTGTGTGTGTGTGTGTGTGTGTATACACTGTTACACACTTTACAGTCTAAAATATTCCTCACAGAAATTATCGATTGCTGTAAAACACGTGACACGTATACTTATTACCTCCTCGCGTACATATATATGTATAAGTTAGCGACATTAACTGTCTTACACGTACCTAGATAGACTAGTGTTACTTCATAAGCATACACATATTCTATTACACATTTTACTGTCCAAAGTATTCCACACATATATAATTCAAAATAATTATCTATATAAGTGACATATGTCTAACCAATATAAAGTAATTCCAAATCATGACATACCAGTATGTTGTCTCTTTGTTATTTTATTATTTTTGTCTCGGTTTCTGAAGAAGCTTTAATCAAAGTGAAACATGTTCGATTGAGATACATTTCCTAGCTGTTCTTATTTCTCTATTCTATCATATATATATATATATATATATATATATATATTATAAATTATATTTTAGAACATGTACATAATTATTATATATATATACACGACAAAGGTACGTTTGTTTCGATATTGAATATTCAATGTTTCATCAAAATCGACTCCCTTAAAATATTTTTTTTAATCATAATTTTGTATTAAGGGAGTCGATTTTGATGAAACATTGAATATTCAATTTCGAAACAAACGTACCTTTGTCGTGTATATATATATATAATAATTATGCACATGTTCTAAAATATAATTTATAATAAATATTCACAGCTCTATATATTATATATCGAGTACTGTTTTAAATTAATGTTTTGGACGTTGTAAGAATTCTTTCTTCGTTCTGTTTTCAGTCGGATATATATATATATATATATATATATATATATATATATGAGAAAGCGAGAGGGTGTCAAAACCGTAAAGCCGAAGAGGATAATGCAAAAGATTTTATCCAAATAATTAATTATTTAAATTCAGAACACAAATTATGTATGAATTCTTTAAATGTTTTGTCATTATAAGCAGTTTCGGGTACAATTTCACTATGCTTTCAACCATTAACAAGGCTGAATTTTTATTTTATTTTTATTTGAATATGTGTAGAATTTATTCGTATAGAACAATGTAGGTCTTATATTCTCAACACAGTAAAAACATTGTTACCGTTTTCAAAATTTATATTATAAAATTTACCATTGTTAATGGCTAAAAGTATAGCTGAAAGCGCTCATTAAGACAAAACGTTTGTACAATTACTATGTAATTTGGTTTTTGAAAAAATATATAAGAGCACACAAAAAATTATCTAAAAAGCTTAAAACGATTGTAAATATGTGAGCTTCATTTTTTCCTTTTTATGCTCAACTGGATCATTCTTTCTTTATTTACGCATTTTAATCGTAAATTTATTTATGTATAGTTTTCCTTAATTTTACGTATTTACAATATTCGTAATTTTAAGCGTATTCCAGTTCTATTTCTCATAATTCTTTCCTATTCAATCCGATATAATTAAAGTTGCCAACAACTGGTCCCTGATGAAGAGTTGGCCGAAAGGTCTAGATATTTGAAAAAGCAAAACAAAAAAAATGAACATGATATTATGTTTATTGAAATCCATAGTTCTGTTCTGTGGTATTAAATCATTATATATATATATATATATATATATATATATATATATATATATATAGTCATCTACAATCAGTCTTCTTTTGCTGTTTCACCGAACATCAGTACTGTTAGACATCCAATTGTTTCCAGCCAAGATTGAAACCAAACCGATTTGATATCAGTCGGAGATTCTAACTCTAGGCTATCAGCGTACGGTGGAGAGAGGCAAACTTTAGTGTGTTATATTCACAAAGTTAACACAAGCCAATAGAGGTAAGTGTTCGAATTCCTTACTAAATTAACGATGATATATGCACACACACACACACACACACACACACACACACACACACACACACACACATAGACACAGCGACAAAACACACACATATATATGTATATATATATATATATATATATATATATAGTTTTGGTGCGAAGAATTTACCACTTTAACTGAGCAAGTTCCTGCCGACTTCGAAGTTTCGTGAACCTGCTGAGTTAAAATGACAAATAACTGAGTAGATTTGTGAAACTTTGAAATCGGCAGGAACCTGATCAGTTAAAATAGCATATTCTTTTCACTAAAACTATCAACGCAGTATCTCCATCCCAGTATAGAACATTTTTCGATAAAAAAAGAAACTACTTGTCAAAGTGTCTTTTATCAGTAATATTACCGAAAAAGCTACATCCTTGGCTCCAAAATCTTAATACTATATATATATATATATATATATATATATATATATATATATATATAGGAAATTACTGAAGACAAATAGACGATAGAATTATTTCTATGACTTTCACAGTAAGAAGTACTCGATTACAAGAGAGAAATAAGATTTAATATATAAATATATGTAAAATTTGAAGACTGCTTTTTGATATAAAATATTAGAGAAACAAGATTGCCTATCGATTAACATAACTTAATCAAAACAATGACACTTCCTAAAAAATATTGAACGAAAATCAAGAATTGCAAAAAATGATATTTTATTGACAAGGAACTCAAGCGAACACGAAAAAGCCGATGTGCCTCGTTGTGATTTCTGTATCAAATATATTCAAGTTGCGAATAAATAAAGAATTCATAGCGTTCATCAAAACAGAAGCTTTCAATGTTTATGGAAGAGATTAGTTTATCTGGGGTATTTATTCGATAAATGGACGAAAGTATATGTCGCTGTATAAATATGCTCCGTCAGACATTGTTTTTATAATGGGTTGCGTATTTATTTTTTCAAAGAAAAAGAAAATCCGGTGCAGATAAAAATTAGAAATTTGCAGAGGCTAAACAGAAATCCAATATACACCCTTGCGGCAATTGAGTGAAACAAAACGAATTATATTTTCCTAGGATCTTTCACACTTTTTCTCATCACGTATAGGTCGTTTCTTCGCGTTGTTTTTCTCTTCCGACAGAATGTTTCATGACATTTTAGACTGATGGAACCATTTTGTTTCTTCGCCTTGATGACATGACTGACAGCTGAGAAGGCTTGCCAGTGTGTCTGTGAAACGTTTCGATTTTCGTACGTTTATTGCAGTAAGGCCATAGGACAACTAATTGAGAGTTGATACAATCCTGTCTGTACGGGATAACAATCTGATGAAATCACGAATGACGCAATGCTTTTCAAGTCCAAACAAATTTTACCATACACCTCGAAAATAGATTCCCATTGTTTCACACAACTGCAAAGGATCTAATTTGAGTTGAAAATAGAAATCGATTCAGTGGTTCTGAAACTGACCATATGGTGAGAAAAAGAAAACTAAAGTAGTAGTTTCAACTAATTTTCACTAGGGAATATATATATATATATATATATATATATATATATATATATATATATGGATGCATGTTTCATTAAATAATATAGACAAATTTTGTATATTTATTTTATGCAAACTCTTTTTATATCGTCTGATAAGCTTCATAACATTATCATTGAAAGAAGAAAGCAAATCATAATATAAATACATATCTTTTAATCCTATCAGAGCTTTTGGTTTACATTATCAAAGATGACGATTATATTACAATATAACAGTTCATGGACAAACAATAACGATAGTTTGTTTTTGTTTACAGGGAAAATTTACAAAGCGACGACAAGAAATATTAAATATGGGAGGCCAGTGAGATAATCAATGACTTCTGCTATCAATTATAGGAATTTTAAAAATATTTGTAGAGATTTCGCAGTTCATTTTGCTTAGGTTATGTTTCAACTGATAGATAGATAGATAGATAGATAGATAGATAGATAGATAGATAGATAGATAGATAGATAGATAGATTGTTTGAATAGTATCGATCAAAGGTAGATTGATTGTATTTTTTGGAAAATAATGTCCGATTTTATAATCAATTTTGATTTTTACTGCATACAAATCTGAAGAAAAAATATAGAAACTGATAACGCCTTGTCAGTGGGTATAAAACTAACCGTATGGTAAAAAAATGTAAACTAAAGCTGTTGTTTCAATTAACTTGCACAAGGGTGTATGTAAAAAAATATATTTGCAAGATCTTATTCACTAAGGCACTCATTAGTTATATAAGATCATTACCTTGCCGCAATATTTAATTTTCAAACGATTTCCTGACTGACCATTTGTCTTCTATCCGTTGCGTCTCTGAAGGCCATATGCAATCATAGCTCTCCAAGTTTCCTATCTCTTTTAGTCTTAAGCAAATTTTCATTTTTGCTTTGGTTCCTGCCACATTTCCTCCATACATTTAATACACGTTCATCGGATAAGTACTTCCCGAAGTATTGCTCTTGGCATCCGTAAGCCATGTGAGGATTTATTTTTCCAAGCTTTATTTCCTAATTACCTGCACAAGGAATTTCAGCTCCCTTTTCGATACTGAGCATTGGAGGGTGGAGGGTGAAAAGTGCATCGGCTGACTATGAAGTTACAATGATAAAGCAGGGAAACCTTTCTTTTTTGTTTCTTTGTAGGTACGAGGCTGGGATGAAAATTATCATAGGGTAACTATTAAGGCTTTATGCTAGAGCTGTAACTTCTTGTATGAATACACTTTAATTCTTTTTAGTATTAACTGTATTATTCTTCCCAGGTAAGAAGTGGGCTGAAAATTTGTTAAGCTGACTAGGTAGGAGGGAAATCTTGAATACATTATTTAAACTCTTAGTAATAACTGCATTGTTTCATATTCTAGAGATACGGTTGGACTAAAATTTAATGGGATGAATATGTAAAAGCGTTGCTAGAGCTGAGAAATATTGCAAGTATTAATTTCAAATCTTTTTATTAATAAATGAATTGTTTCTTCCAGAAACAAGGTTGGACTGAAAAGTTTATAGCCTGACTCTCTAGGAGAGTTTGTAGATCTGTGAAATCTTGTATGCTTTAATTTCAACTCTTCATATTAAAAACAGGCTTGTTTCTTTCTATGTACGAGCTAGGATTGAAAGATATGCTAGATACGAAGGAATTATCCCCGTACTGTGAAATCTTGCATGCATCAATAATAACATTGTTCTTTTCCAGGTACGAGGGTAGTATGTAAAGCACATAAGCTGATTATGAAGGGACGATACTAGAACTGTAAAATATTTCATGCATTGATTTCTCATGCTTGTTCCTGAAAAGAAAAAAAAGCAGTTATTAATAAGACGAGATCAAATTAATGCATGCAAGATTTCACATCTCTATCATTATTCCTCCTAGTCAATATTTTAACTCTTCAGCCCAAACTCGTCCCTGGGAAAAATAAAGCAGTTATAATTAGGAAGAGTTGAAATTAATGACTGCGAAATTTCACAGACCTAGCCTCTATTCTTCATATTCAGTCACCCCCGTACTTTCAAAATTTCAGGTATTAATAAGGGGATGTGAAATTAATACAAGCAAAATTTCACAGCTTCAGAATCATTCCTTCATAATCATCCTATGGAGGTTTCAACCCAACCTCATACCTGGAAAAGAACAATTCAGTTATTAATTAAACGATTTCATATCACAGCATGAAAGAAATCTCAGGTGAAACGCCACTCCTTCGTAGCGTACCTGTGAACCTTTCATTCCTCCCTCGTACGTGGAAAAAAAGCAATGTTTTTATCAATAAGAAAAATTGAAATTAATCCCTCCCGGGTTTCGCACCACAAGCACCACACCTTCATATCAGCCTATGAACTTTTCTGCCCACCCGGAATAAGTACTGATTTTAATAAGAATAGCTAAAATTGATAAATGCAAGAGATCACAACACTAGCCATAGTTCTTTATAGTCAACCTATGAACTTCGCAGAAAATACTTGTACATGGAACAAAGCAATTCAATTAATAATTAGAAGATTTGAAATAAATGCATGCAAAAAAACAAAACAAAAAACAAAAACACAAACAAAAAAAAACTGCTGTACCACCACTCCTTTGTCGTCAGCCTATAAGCTTATCAGCCCACCCTTTTACCCGGAAAGATACAAATAAGAAGATGTGAAATTAAGGTCTCCAATATTTCAAAACGCTAGCATCACTCTTTCGTAACCAGCCAACTCTCGAAGTTTTTCTTTTTGCTGCCAATTTCATTATTCATTACGTCCATGGAATGCTGGTAATATTCTAAAACACTACGTTTTATTGTTGCTTCTACCGTTGCCCACATTTGTGGGTGATTTTACGGCATATCTGGTCGGGTGCTTCTTGCTCTTGAAGTTTTCGACAAAATCCAAAGGATAATCAGCGATATAATCGATCCTGATTGGCAGCCTACTTTTAGATTTTACTACTTGTCATGCAGCCTTCTTTCTCTCTGTACAGCATTCTTTTTACATTGTGAGTGAAATGTAACATTTGATTTTTTCGCGGTCTAACAAAGCAATGTGAAATTTTTAGAGCTGTGAGAATAAATCTTAGATTAATAACCATTTAATAGCCGTTTAATTATGTGCTGAGTTTTCCTCTTTATATATATATATATATATATATATATATATATATATATATACATTGTGACGTGAAATAATAAATATACATATGAGGAAGGTGTACATATGTATATAGTATTATTATTCAGGTGTTAATAAAACAGTTCTTAATATATGAACAGAGCTGTATTATATATATATTAATAGATATACATATTATCCTACGTCTATGGCACGACTCAGAGTTTCATGAGTTATGCAATCATCAGGTGTATATTTATGACAGTTTAAAAGGTTTGAATTTATATCCTTTCGATGTTCATGGGAATTAAATCTTATAAACTTCAGTTTGTAGTTTTTTAATAACAAGATTAATAATTTAAATATTCTAAAGTTACATATAAATGAAAATTTAAAATTTAAATTGAAAAAATAAAATGAAAAATTAAAACATAGGCTAAAAATAATAATAATAATAAAATACAGGTATAAGAAATCCAAGGGGCGTAAATCATAAAACGTAAAAATTTAAATATTCAAATATTACTTGTATATAAAAAAATAAAATAAAATTTTAAATAAAAATAAAAAATAACAAAAATAAAAATAAAAATTAAGAATTAAAAAGTAAAATTTAGAAATAAAATTCAAAATTAAACAATGTAGGGAACAAAAATAAAAGGGCTTTTATTCATAATTGTTAAAAGTAATATTGCGGAAGAAAAAGAAAGAAAGAAAGAAAGAAAGAAAGAAAGAAAGAAAAGAGAAGTAATGTAAAAGAAGGGAAAGAAAGGGGAAAAAGTAGAGAGGAAAGTATTTACGTATGATATTTAACTGACTAATAATAAATGCATAAGAATATACCCATTATTCATAAATATTAAGTAGGGATTTTGCTAATTAGACTATAGATTACAATGACACTATACCTTATGCTACGACACTATATCTTATGCTATGACACTATATCTTTTTACTACGTAATACTTTGTAGAACACGGAATGTAAAATGTTGATATTTACAAAATTTAGTTCTCACAGCAACAATACAGAGCATTGTGTATAAATCCGATAATGTCATATATTTAAATGTAGCTTTATTGAAATAAAAGATCTATTTTTAACGTTTGTCGCGGAAACAATACCTTGTAACCAAAGCAATTAAGTTATGACTGTAGTAAAAGGCGAAGCTAAATAAATAAAATTAAATAAAATTATTTCTTAAATCACACGAAAAGAATAATATAATCAACTTATTAACACCTCATTAACATGAACACGTCGTCCCGGGTATGACGATAAAACACATCCAGCAGCAAGTTTTCTGTTTCCGGAAGATTGAAGGTTTTGTGGAACGGGAATCCACCCATCAACTGTTTTTGCTTCCATGTCTAGCAGGATCAGGAGTAGTAGCACATGTTAATAATGATAAACAGACAGTCCATACAAAAAACAAAGCACTATAAAAGTATAATCAGTCAGTTAAGTGCTATACGTGATACACGCTTTGGGCGATCATGTCTCAAAAGAGACATGA
This sequence comes from Ascarosepion bandense, assembly GCA_037127315.1. NCBI lineage: Eukaryota > Metazoa > Mollusca > Cephalopoda > Sepiida > Sepiidae > Ascarosepion > Ascarosepion bandense. The sequence continues at coordinate 1,888,578 of JBBBDQ010000921.1, read as the reverse complement.
CTGACTGGGCAGAAAATTATCCCGCAGTAGGTTGCCATTACTTTCTGCGATGGACTGGTTGCCGACCAAGGCTATAGAATTGAATCTGTCCTATTATTTAAAATTGTGTCGCTCGTCCTTCTTTCCAATAGCGTCTACAATAAGGATGGGCACATTTTGCGAGCAGAGGGCGTTCGTCATAAAAATGTGGATAAACTTAAGCAGCAAAGACCGAAATATTGCAGATTTTGATGAGCATGGAACAAACTATAAATTCATGTTGTTTCTATGATCATTCTGACGCTAGGTGGTAACAATTTTTTAGCTACCAGCTTTATGAAAATACTAACCCCAAACAAAACACTAGGAAAGCCTAAAATACATTTTTATTGTAAAACAAAAAGACAGCAATACATTTTTATATAAAAATAATCAAAATTATATATCTATATTCAAATTTCCCGGCAATATAGTTTGTCTATAGATGAAGTCACGCAATTGTGTTCAAAATATTTAATTAATGCCATAAAATTGTGTTCAGAATATTTTGATTTCGGCATTAAATGACCCATAGCGATGTTGATATACCGCAAAACGAAATCAACTGAACCAAATATTAACATCGGTATTCTTTTGAGTTTGATATGCCACTAAACAAAATCAGCCAAATTAAAATACCTATTTATAGTAAAGTGACCAGCAATACATTTTATAGTAGAATTACCAACAATATATTTTGTATGTAGTTGAAAACATACAACTGCGTTCAAAAAGTATTTAGATTTTTAGCCATAAAATTGTGTTCAAAAGATTTAGATTTCGGAATTAAATAACTCATAGAGGTGTTGATATACCGCAAAACGAAACCAACTGAGTCAACTATTAACATCGGTATCCTTAAGAAGGGTTGATTTAGCTAATTTTGCTTCTTAAACGTTTTACGTGAATAAACAAAACGAAAGAACATAGACACTGTAACAAACCGAAGGCCTGTATTGTGCGCATTCATTGCACTCTCCAAACACATACCAACATAAATATAAATCTAGGAAAATTAGGGCCGATACGTCAGTTCTCGTTACCATTTTGCTAGAAAGCGAGATAGACTGGCCATTCCTCTAACTGATTAGGTCGAATGCCTGCTACAAAGTATGAGACGTTTCACTCTCTCTCTCTGTCTCACTACTTCTCTCTCTTTCTCTCTTGCTTTGTGTGTTTGTGTGTGTCGCTAACTGAAATACTATAAAACAAAAAAGAAAAAAATCATGAAGTCAGTATTTGCACTCAACAGAAAAATGATTCTCAAGATAGATAATTGTTATATGCCAATTAAAATGTTGTATACTTTAATTATTTACTTGTTATCATAGGAATCCCATATTTGTTTGCAAAATGTAGTTCTAGTTTTTTTTTTATAGGAAGGCAATTTGCAGGATGAGAAGGAAGTGTAAATTCAAGTGTGAAAAAGTTTCGAATTCAGCTCATCGGCTAGCAAATGTGGGTTAAATATCGGAGTAGACCTAAATTTTTAGCCATGGGTGGCAGGCGTTCTGGAAGGAGGACTCTGAATTCCAAACAGTAGAGGATGCAATGGAAAACCATCTTACCATGGACCGAACACGTGAGCAACGACAAGATGTTGGAGAGGACGCTACGAAAAGAAAACATATATTTAGCATCATGAACAGACAGCTGAGATCTCTAGGATACCTTATGAGGAAAAAGTGTTTGGAGAATCTAAATTCACAAGACGGATAGAGGAAAAGCGAGACAGTAGAAAGCAGCGTGAGATATATTTGATAGGCTTGGACAAAAAATAGAAGTGAGGGTGTTGGGAGAAATACCGAGTGGAAAATATTATGAGCAAAGAGGGACAGGAGCAAATGCAAGACCATGATCGCTTACGTCCTGAAGAGACACGGCATATGAAGGAGAAAAGGAAGAAGAAAAAGATAAAGAAGAAGAAGGATTGAGTTTCAGTTTGAGTTTTGTTTAACGGCATAAATAACCCTTTGTGGGTAAATTTAATGTAGAAAAAGTGGAGTTTTAAGGTATTTTTTAAAAATGTTCCGTTATAGTGAGAAGATTGATTTAGTCAGATTTTAATGAAAAAAAAAAATTATTTGAAAACTGAAAATGTCTTCTAGTTTTGTATTAAAATGTTTTGCTGAGAATATTTTTTCTTTCAATAATGTTTCATGACAATAATTTTTTCTTCAAAAATATATTGTTGTTAATACTTTTCATTCGAAAATGCATATTTTTTTCTATAAAAGTCTATTTTTATGTATATACACTCCCGATCAAAAATTTAAGACCACTTAAAAATCTTTAAAAATAATTTTTTTTTACAGATAGATTTTAAACTCCTTCCACTTAAGGTTACCAATACTACAATCTAAAAGGTTATGGAAACAAAAAGCTACATTCCAAACATTTTATTTATAAATTTACATTTTTATAAAATGAGGCGATTTACACATGATAAAAATGACCAGAGAAAAAAATTTTACGAAATTGTACAAAAATGTATGAAAATATTCAACAACCAAATTTAATATTGAAGTCTACCTCCACTACTTTTGATGACTTCAAAAATTCTGTCGGGCATGCTAGAAATAAGCGTTTCCATTAAGGTGCAGAGGATGTTGCTCCAGTTTCTGAAGATGGCTTCACGAAGTTCATTTTTTGTTGAATATTGTTTGCCATTTCGATAAACATCTCTTGTCATCCATCCCCAACCATTTTCAATTGGGTTCAAGTCCGGTGAGAATGCAGGATGTCCCAAGAGATGGACCCATTTTCTTGTAGAAAGATCAATGTCCGTCTTGCAACATGGATTTCAGCATTATCCTGTCGGAATAACCATCCATCCCCACTCAAACGATGGCCCTCCATCATCAAAGATGCTTTTTGTATCATGTTAACACAACCAGCCGCTCTCTGACGACCCTGCATCACCTGGAGCTCCATCGTCCCTCTGTAAGAAAAGGCACCCCATACCATTAGGGACCCTCTACCACTATGACGTGCGGAGAAAATTTCAGGAGGCATGTTTTTGTTATACCAATATCGTTGGAAGCCATCAGGACCATCGAGATTGAATTTTTTCTCATCAGAAAACAGGATTTTCTTCCACTTCTCAACGTCCCATGTTTGGTATTCACGACCAAACTTTAAGCGGCCCATCATGTGACGTAGAAGCAGCCGAGGAATTTGTTTACGCTTTTTATTTACCATGCCTTTTTGTCTTAAGTGTCGTCTGATGGTTACGGGACTGCAATCAGCATCTGTGACTGCCTTAATTTGACTAGAAGAAAGACCCTTGTCTTTCATAACAACCCGTCTTATTCTCCTAGTCAATGCAGGAGAAATTTTTTGGGGCTTACCAGAGTATTTTGCTTTTCCATAATGCTCACTGTTCTTTAGAAAGTTGAAAATCACAGTTTTACTGCGATTTACCTTAGCTGCGATCGCCCGCTGTGACAAACCTTGCTTATGGAATTCGAGAATTCGAGAACGCTCAACTTTGGTAAGTTTGCTTGCTTTAGGCATGGTAACACATTTACGCAGTGATTGCTAATCTCTAATTGAACTAAAAACATTGGAATTGCCATAGATCTAACAATTTATACCCTTGGTCTTATAATTTTGATCATGTATAAATCGCCTCATTTTATAAAAATGTAAATTTATAAATAAAATGTTTGGAATGTAGCTTTTTGTTTCCATAACATTTTAGATTATAGTATTGGTAACCTTAAGTAGGAGGAGTTTAAAATCTATCCATAAAAAAAAATATTTTTAAAGATTTTTAAGTGGTCTTAAAGTTTTGGTCGGGAGCGTATTTCTATGAAAGTGTATCTTTATACTTTCAAAGTGTTTTAACCCGAGTTTGAGGGGGGTTAACTACTTGCTTATAGCTGGGACCATAACAGGTGCTACTACTCCGGGTCAGGGTAGACCTAGAAACAACAACAATTAAGAGGTTGTTCCATGCTCCTCACAACCTCCCAATCAGAGACCTTGCTGCCGGATGAAGAAGAAGAAGTTGCCAATTTGCAGAAAATAACAGCCATTAATTTCTGGGGAGACATAACCATCTACGTTCTGAGGGCAAAAACATTTCGTGCCAAATATGTCGTCTCTGAGGAAGAGACTTCAATGATAAATTTGCTGATAAAATTTTTCTGATAAAATTGCTTCTCGGGGAGTAACTCAGCTTTTAAAGAATTTAAAGGTATTAAAAAAAGTTAAAGGGTAAACTGCGGTCCAGTTGTGTTTTGTTTTTTATAAGCCTGACTAATTTCATCAGGAGGAAAACTTATGTTAAAATGTTTATGCCTTTTCATTCTCACTTGTTTACTCACACACTCTCCTAACATATATAGAAGGTGATTAGGTGTAATATTTTATGAATTTTGTAACTTTTCGTTGAAGGTAACTTTTTCATCATTTTAAACAATTTGCTATTTTCAGTAAGGAAGATCATAAGTGTAATCATCTTTTACTTTAGAAACAGGAAACGCCAATGATAATTATTTTTCTCGATATAATAAATATACCTGAATTTACCTCTATTTACTAACTGTTGCAAAAACAATGGCCGCTGGAAGATTTTATTTAGAAAAAAATTTAACAAAAATTCACAGTATACATTAGGATAGATTTTGGTACAAATAATAACTAATGTGTGCTCTTTAATACTTTTTAACTCATTTTCAGACAAATATTCTTGAAGCATATAAGCCCTTAATTATGAACATGACAATACATGAGCTTTGTTTATTTCTTTTGCATGATTTCAAACTTGGGCAGAACGCCTTCCAAACTGCTGCCAATATCAACAGAGCAGGGGGGGAGAAGTGTTCACAAGTAATCGAACAGTACGAAGGTGGTACCAGAAATCCCGTGATGAGAGCCTTGAAGATGAAGAATCTACTTGCAGTTTTAACAAAGAAGCATTGCAGGCAGTTGTTGAGTGAAAGCCACGTCAAAATTTCAGAGAAATATCCCAGACGCTTTGTGTCAGCACTGCAAAAATCTGACGCCATTTACAGAGGGGTTAAAGCTCGACAAATGGGTTCCTTATGATCTCAATGAAAATCAAAACCTTAAGCGTTTTGAATTGGGATAAATACTCGTTTTGCGTAGCACTAATGATCCCTTTCTTGACCGAATAGTCACTCGTGATGAAAATCGGAACCTTTATGATAACTGCAAAAGATCAGATCAATGTGTTATATAACACTGTCTCGGGTATATATTTCTTCTGGAACCTAATATTCTAGACTAGTTATCAATCAAGGCTACAGAAAGAAACCAGTCTTTTCTGCTATTTCAATAACAGCCGAAATTGTTTAATATATGAACATGATAATATATTAATCTATTATCAAATCAGTTAGTTAAGTGTCATACGCAATACACGATTGAGCGATCCATGAGTTAGCAGAATATTTTTCCGTGGTTGGTTACCATTATTTTCTACAGTAGGCTGGTTGCCAACCAAGGCTAGAGAGGCCAATATGTACTGCTTGCAACCCTTAGCTTTCAGGACAAGAGATGGATTAATATCTTTCGAAAGGATAGTTGTGCATAAGTGAATAAAACGAATTCGACTTGAATTCGAACTCGGCTCTCCCACTTCTCATTCCGAACCGATATCCATTAAACCACAATTCACATCCTTAATCTACTTTCACTTTAAACAGAGAATAATAACACAAAGTAAAAATGTGTTTGTTTATGATAATCAAGCACTCTGTTACAGGTAGCAAGACTCGAACTGCATTTGTCTTCAATTTGATTAACTCAGGCACCAAACAATACAGTTTTGCGCTTATATGTCAAAACGAAAATGTCTTACACAAGCACAGATATTTTTTAACTACAATGCTCCCGTTATCTGTAAATATTTACATTCGTAAGTAACACTTTCTGATTAGCAATGAACTGATTCGTAACACATAAAAAGAAATAGTTATATCTTTATCTATCTCGGCTTATAGAAATATATTTCTTAAAGGGTAGAATGATAACGGTTGAAGCATCTAAGTAGCCTGATAAAGTGTCTAAACTTTTAAATAAAGAACAAAAAGCAAAAGAAAATATAATCAGAATAAAGAACAAGAAGGAAATCATTTTAGAAAATGGAGAGTAAGCAAAAAACTGGAAGGTAAAAAGAAAATGGAAAGTAAATAGTGAAATGAAAAGAAAGCGATTAGAGAAAGAAAGAAAGAATGAAAAATTCGATTGAATGCGTGGAAATTGAAGACAAGAATAAAATAAAAAATGAAATTATGCGAAAAAAAAAAGAAGAAAAATGAGATTAAAAGAAAATATTAAAACAAAGAAAAATTTAATTTACAAAGAACAAAGAACATCAAAAAGTAAACAATGAACCGAAAACAGAAAAAGCTCTTATCTTCTACTCTTAATTCCCTGCACTGTTGCGTAAAATATTTATCAAAAGACCATTGGCAAAACACCAAAAAATAGACCTTTTTTTTATCTCTTCACGATTTTATTCCTTTAAAACTCCGTTTTCGTTTCAAGTATCTTTTTTGCTGAGTATCAAACATTAAATTTTACATAGCAGTACAAAAAAGACACAAAGAGGGGTATTGGCGCCTTGATAATCCCATGAGATCCGCAGAAAAAAAATATTATTCTGTAAAACATACATATATTAAAGAGCTTAACATAATGGTTCGGGAACTTTTAAAAGTAGCTCATAAAAAGAACTTAGTAAGGAAATATTTCAGCCACTTAAGCTGTGCATTTTTCACTCGATTAAGCAAACATTTAACAAATGTACGACATCAAGGAAGTTAGAGAGCTGGCATTCTGAAAAGTAAGTAATGCCTTAAAGAGTTACATTAAGTGAGCAGCTTCATACCGACTTCGAAGGACAACGTTAAGATGCCCTGACTGATTTTTCTTGAAAGAAAAACTTAAGGTCAACATGAAACTGAAGTGACATTTTTGACACTAAAACTATAAACAATCTATCTCTACCCTTGTATCGAAAACTTTACGATGAAAAACCTGCTTGCCAAAATAAATTTTATCAGCAAAACTACTGAAAAGACAAATCGTCGCGCTAAACATTATCATAACTCAACATTACATAGATATATATATTTACTATATTTACAAAAATAAATGAAACATACAATACTTATTTGGTTTTCTTAACTACAATATAGCTTAGTATATCATAATTTTTAATTCTAATTCTACATAAACAGCCCCTTTAACGCATGGGTTATTACAAAATCAAATAAAAAAAACACACTAAAATCCAAACATCTCTTAAAAGTTAATGTCTACCCATTTAAATAATGTATGGTCTCACTATGTATCTTACCCAGACAAAAATAAAAAGTGTCATGCCTTGACTGCAGGATCTAATATTTCCTTTCGCGACACAGATCTTCAATTTCATAGTTCAACCTCATTTTTATTGAACAATATTGACACACGTACAAGCATATTTTCCAACGACCACATCTTAACTGAAATCATATTCTAAATTTATTTTCTAAATAAATCATGTTCACAATTTATTTTAATATATCACCTGAAGAAGAACAGTATTGTTTTGAAACATGAAAATTTTGTGTAGTGATTTAATCCTTTTATAAACCATTATAATAACAAAATTACAATATCTATCTATCTATCTATATGTGTGTGTGTGTGTGTGCGGGGGGGGGAGGGGAAATGGTAACGATCTTTATTACCAAAATTGTTGTTTTTCAGTAATTTACTGGTGGAAAAGCATTTTAGGCAAGCATATTTTTGTTTTTGAAGTGCTCCATATGAAGAATTCATGTTGGAGAATAATGTATGACATAGTAAAAAAAAAAAGAAGTTTTTTGCTACACGTTTTGTACTTTAGGACATTATCGGACTAAATCTATTTTCGCCAATATTCTTCTTGATATATATATATATATATATATATATATATATCGTTATCACACACACACACACACACACACACAGATATATATATATATATATATATAACCTTCAAAAAAAGAAAAAACAAATTCCAAATCCACCTGGACCGAGTAATCTCAAAAATAAAATCTTCGGACAAACTCTTAGTAAAGTCAGACAAAACCGAAAATTTCTACACAATATCACCAGCCGAATACTCAGCCTTAATAACACAAAATTATCAAAGAATTATAAAAAGGCGAACAACAACAAATTAGATATAGTCAGCAAGATAGATACAATCAGCAAAAATATCACAGATAAACTAAAAATTAGTAAAAAAGTACGTAGACTCTGCACTAAAGAAGCATTATATATGCTTCTTTAGTGCAGAGTCTACGTACTTTACTATGTACTACGTACATTAAAAGATCATAAAACAGATTTCCAAATTAACCTGCCTACGAGAATAATAAACCCAACAAGACCAGAAATTAGTAATATTCAGCAAAATGATCCTCGAACGAATAAATGAACAGACAAAAGAGAAACATGGACTACTCCAGTGGTTAAACACAACTGACGTCATAAATTGGTTCAACAACATAAAGAAAAAACAACTGTTCTTTGATCCAATTTGACATAGTGGATTACTACCCGTCAATCTCTAAGGACCTCTTTACCTTAGCACTGGAATTTGCCACACACTACTCAGACCTAACAAATGACGAATATAATATCATAATGGCAGCCAAGACATCTGTTCTCATCCATAACCAAGAACAATGGATACAAAATAACTCTGTAAACCAATTTGGCATCACAATGGGTGCCCTGGACTCCGCAGAGTCCTCCGATCTCACGGGCTTATTTACACTGTACAATCTCACCGCACACCAAGACATAAACACACAAGACATAGGGCTATATAGAGACGACGGTCTAATGATAGTAAAAAAACTCCACACGCTTTAAAACTGACAAAATAAGAAAACTGATCCATAGAGAATTCAAAGACTTACACCTAAAAGTAATAGTTAACAAAAATTTAAAAGTAGCAAACTTCCTCGATGTCACACTAGATTTAGTTAACAACAATTACCAACCATACATAAAACCCAACGAATACCCACTATGCATCCACCCAAAATCGAACCACCCCCCTAGTATAATCAAACATATTCTCTCATCCATAGAACATAGAATCAGCCAAAACTCGTCCAACAAAGAAATATTCAACAAACACAAATGTCTCTACAACAAGTCATTAAAAAAATCGGCTACAGAAAGCAAGACATCCAATACATAACAAACAATAATCAAAAAATAGAAACAGAAAAATCATTTCGTAGACCCCCCCCTTTCAACCAAATGATCAACACCAAGCTATGACAAAAACATTTCCCGACAAATAACCCTCTCAGTAAAATCTTCAACAAAAATACACTTAACCCTCTAGTGGCATTCGTATCATATTTGATACAGTATGAAAACAAGCCTTGAAAGAAATATTTTCCTGAAAAATTTTTTAAGAGAAATATTTTATAAATTTCAAATGAAAGCAGTACTGACTGCTCAGTCAATGAATACCAAATGTTTCCTTATAGGGAAATACTGTATCAAATATGATACGAATAGCCCTAGAGGGTTAAACTAACCTAGAGTTGCACAAACAACCTAGAAAAAATCATAACAAACCATAACAAATATATCCTAAATCAACACGTAGATCCAAATAAAACCGACAACCAAAATACAATTTTATATTATCATAATGTAGGATTAATTTTCGCCCAAGTTATTTTCTCTTTTAATATGTGCGGATTTATTAAGAAAGAAGTCGGGGTTTAATTTATTCTTGTGTAAGACTAATTCGTTTCATAAGGTTCGTTTAGTGTTTCTACGATTTTTATATTTCTGCTGTATTGTAAATTTGTGCTGTGCATTCTTTTTCTTCATCAGCCGTGTCCCTTCAGTATATAAGTGATCATGTATTCCACTAGTTCCTGCCTCTTGTTCTGTTAATATTTTTCCCTGGTATCTTACCCAAACTTCGCCCCGTCATCCATTTGCCCGAACCCATCAAATATGCACTGCATTCCCCTGTCTCTTATTCTCATCTATCCGTCCTGTGTGTAGTAGATTCTTCAAAACATCTCTTCTGATTACCTGTCCCAAGAACCTCAGCTGTCGATTCCTGATGTTAAGTATATGTATTCGATCTTGTTACAAATCACCGAATTGACAGCAGTGGTTGGAACTCTTCAGAACAGATCATCAATACCTTATTAAAGTTTTATGACGTTTTTTTTTCAATTTTGGGAGCAAAAGGAGTCCGAAGGCGTGTATAAACCTGAAAAAAATATACTTTCTATACACCGGGGTACAAAACAAAAATGTTAGTATACGATGCACAAATACATCAAGGAAAGCAAGATTTGTAAAGATCGCTGACTTCAGACAGATTAAGCCAATAGTTATTGCTACATGCCATGCCCGGTGTATTTAAGACTTCCGTGGAATGGAGAGAAGGGTAAAAACCTAACTAGGCAAATTTCTTCTGATGTGCAAAAATGTTTTTTATTCTGCCGAGATACGTCTTACTTTGGCTACTAAAACTGTTTTAGCTTCAAGTAGTAAGGACATTCTGACCCCTCATCAAATAAATTCTGTAATTTACAAATATAATTGTGGCTGAGGTGCAAGTGACATAGGTAAAAATCAGGAACCATACTTGACAAGAAAATGAACTTGCTCGTAACACGTATTTTTCCTCAGTTTGTTAACATCTTATAAAAAATAGAAAGTGAGCTATGGAAGGTTAACGTGGATCGGTTTTCCGGATTGGTCAATTCACATTCACTTTTTCATTTGAAGGTGCTGGAATCTGTTTCCATTAGGTCTTGTACACCCTTGGTGGGTAAACAGTGAGAATGTTTGCTAGGCCTTGATGTGATCAGTCTCAAGCAGTTCATTCCACCTTTCCCATCATTGACTAGTTCATTTTTTATATTAAGTTCTCGCAATTAAAAACTTTGACTAGCGGGAGCGAAACCGGTTGTTTTCTTATATATATATATATATATATATATATATATATATATATATATATATATATAAAGTCCCACTTCTCGCTTATTCCTTTGAAAAACGACCCAAGCGTGTCCGAAATATCTGACTTTAATTCTTTCCCTTTCTGCTTCAAATTAATTAAAAGGCCAATATATAATATATATCATAAACCTTCATTCCAATATTGTCATGATTTTGTTAGCTTTTTATTCCAAAAATGTGTTAATCTGTATATTAGTATATGTATACTTACCTTTCTTTGTGGCGCCGATAGCTTAGGAGTAAGATCTCCGTCTGATTACAAATCAGTCGGATTTCGATCTGTGCTTGAAGCAAGCGGTTAATCTAGCCACGCTTATGTTCTGTGAGGCAGCAAAACAAGCTTGTATGCGGCTGTATATTTATACTCTCGCTAGCCGATAGACCACTGTAGGAAAGAGTTGATTTCATAAAAACTGTCGCGACTTATCGAATATTCGGTGTTCTTTGGTTACCAAGTTGAACGCTGTTAGGTTCGGATACTGGATTGAATTTTTACGGTTACTATTAATTTGTTTATATTCTGTGAATAACATGCTAAGAAGCTTGCCTTTCTCTAAAGTGAGCCAATAGCTTAGTGGTAAGATCTCCGCATGTAACAAATCAGTCGTATTTCGATTCAGACTCGAAGCAAACGGTTAGTCTAGCTGCGCTGATGACCTGTGGTACAGCGAAACATGATAGTATGCTGATATATAATTATTATTAATTAATTATTGGTCAGAATTAAATTTCATCAGTATACAGTATTATTAAAAAAGGTCTCAATACATGTATTAATGTAGAGCTTTTAAATATTTTCATTTGACAGTCAGTCGATTATGCAACTTTGGTTTTAATGTTTCAGTATCTTCAGGTTTTCTATCAACTGATTCTCTAACGTTTTTTTTTTAATGCACAAGGATTTGCAGAACGCAGGATTGGAAGTTTAAAATAACTGAAATCTCAAAAAAAAAAAGGAGAAATTATAAAAAGAATAGTAAATACTTTCATACGGCCTTGTATGATCCTAAAATATATTTTCTAAATTGTTTACAACCGGATATTACTTCGGATCTCTCTTTTAGTTCCAGATCGAGAAACGTTACTAAATAAAAGAACCGCGCATATGCATGCACAAAGAAATTGTCACTTTAACTGAGCATCTTCATGCCGACTTCATAGTTTTGCGAAAACACAGTTACTATGTTCTCACTCGTCAGGGATAATTTTGAGCTTATCAACGCTCTATCACCACAGCGAATTTGAGCATTTTACGATAAAATCCTGCTTACCAAAATACATTTTATCAGTGAAACCACTGAAAAAACAACAACCTTAGGGACAAACATTATCACAAACAATATATCTATGAATATAATAAGTAAAGAAGAACACTTCTTTAAGGGAGGCACACAAAATTCCAGACTTCCAGACAAAACAAACTCCTCAATACCGTAAAAACATATATATATATAGCAAGAAAACCGGCCTCGATTAGCGAAGGCGTCATAAAAATGTCCTCACGAAACTTTGAGGTCGGTATTAACCTGCTCAGTTAAAGTGAGAAATTCTTTGCACTAAAACTATCAACGCTCTATCTCCACCCTGATATAGAGCACTTTATGATAAAGACCCTGCTTTCCAAAATACATTTTATCTCACTGAGAAAACAACAACCTTATGAACGAAAAAGCCAATGTTGTTTAGGATAAAAATCAATCAGTTAAGATTTATAGGACATACAATGAGGAAACGGGACTTAGAGAAATTGAAACTCTCAGAATATAATAAATGCACATCAGATCGATGTAATATCAAGGTGTTTATGTAAATCAGTTTTTCCCAAACGGTGATGTCCGCTTAATAGTTCCGGCGGAAGAGTATAGCAGTTGAAGAAGAATGATTGAATGATAGAAGATTTAGAAACAGTTTTAAAAAAAAACATAAGTAACCCATAGCTGGAGGGAGAAGAGATGCATTAGTACCTGTCTTAAGGCTATTTGTGCGTAAGTGAATAAAACGAATTCAACTGGAATTCGAACTCAGCTCCCACAATTTGCTCATTCCGAACCGATATACCTTACACCAAAACGCACATCTGAAGTTAGTCAGTCAGTTGAATGTCATACGTGTTAGACGCTTAGGCGATCATGTCCCAAAAGAAACATGAATGACTGGGCAGAAGACTTTCTCGCTGTAATTTTCCATTACTTTTGTGGTAGACCGGTTGCCAACCAAAGCTATATAGAACACAATCTCTTCTGCTTTCATCTTATAGCTGGAGGGAAAAGACATGAATTAATAATGTTGCAGAATAGCTAGCACCCATTCAGCATTCTAATCGAGGGACTGACTCATAGTCTGAATGAGTGTACGAGTTTGCATTTAAGGGTTCGTTTTGAGTAATTTGTGACAGGTAGATTAATATTTGGACTGATTTTCCTCGTCGGCTTTTCACCTCTTCCCTTTTACTCACAAATTCGTCTTGTTAACTGTTTGTAATTGTTCTTTATATATATATATATATATATATATGACTGGGCAGAACAATCTCTCACCGTAATTTGCCATTACTTTCTGTGGTAGACCGGTTGCCAACCAAGACTATATAGAACCCAATCTATTCTGATATTCAACCCATAGCCGGAGGGAGAAGAAATGGATTAATAACTTTCCCAAGGATGTTTGTGCGTAAGTGAATTAAACGAATTCGACTGGAATTCGAACGCGGCTGTCTGATTTCTCATTTAGAGCCGATTCCATCCAGTACTTTAATTCATTAAAATTGCTTTCTTCAATGTTGGCAACAGACCCACTATATTCAATTAGTCAGTCATTTAACTGTCATACGTGATACATGCTTGGGCGATCATGTCTGTTTCGATTCATGAATAAAAAGGTAAAAGATTTTCCTACAGTAGGTTGGCATTACTTTCTATGGTAGACTGATTACCAAACAAGGCTATAGAACCCAATCTGTCCTGGTAATCAATCCATAGCTGGAAGAACAAATGGTGGATTAATGACTTTCCCAAGGGTATTTGTGCGTAAGTGAATGAAACGAATTAGACTGGAATTCGTACTTGGCTCTCCGATTTGCTCCTTGGCTGATATCCATTATAGCAAAACACACAATTGAAGAGAGAGATAGTGTAGATAAAATAAGAAAACAGAAAATATACAGACATGACGATTCAGGCTACGAAATTGATATCCAGTGAAGATCTTCAAAAGACTTTCTTGCATTTCACTCGGCATGTCTTGAATAAATATATCTCCACAATAATAAAAAAAAATGACTTTTCTTTGATCTTACAGATTAGGTTCTTAATTTGTTTTCTTGCCTCGACTAAATTTTCTGCGAGAAAAATGGTCCTTTTCTCGAAAAGAAAATAAAGTTTATTTCCGCACTTTTACATTTGCAAACTGCTTTTCCAAAAATAAATAAATATATTAGAAAAAGAAAAAATGCATAAAGCAAGAAAGATTGTTTCAAAGACGTCTGACTATCATTCTTCATTTGATGAGATGAACTTTTGTTTAAAGTAAGTTATCAGAGACTATCAGATTCCTGGCATGTAAAGGCTGGTGGGGGTTCTATTATCAGGGTAGATAGATTTAGCGTCAGAAACTAAACTGATGCGTTAAAGAATGCCTTCAAAGTTTACATGACACAAACTGGTGGCTGACATTGGAATATATTACAAATATATTTATCGATTTCTCTCTCTCTCTCTCTCTCTCTCTATATATATATATATATATATATATATATATCTTCCTCTCTCACTCTCTCCTTCTCAATTAGATACCTCCAATAATTCACTGCAAAGCAGTATAGCATGATGAAAAAGGGCCCCAAACTTAATAAAAAGATAACTTTCCGTCAAAATGTTTATCTTCTTAAGAGAAAAGACCAAAATATTTTTAAATATTTTAATCCTTGCTAACACGTTCGAAATTTTGCTTAAATATGTTTTTTAAAATTTTTTTGGCATCAGCGTGAGACCCGAGTTTACTGTTGATTACATTAATTTTGAAATTCTATCCAGAATCCAATAATCGTCAGATTTTAGTGAAACTTTCAGAGCTTATTCACAAACGAATCAAATAATTTTAAAATTATTATTTTTACAAAATCTCGGTAGAAATATTTTTTCATATCTGTTAAGCCCGCTCCACTTAATTCAGTGAAATTTCTAGAAATTAAGTTTTGATTGCAAACAGTCTTTTATTTTTTTTCAGTTATCACTTTCCCAAAAATTTGACCCGAAAATTAAAAGAAAAAATGCATTAAACTATTAAATTATATAATGAGATGAGTTTTATTTGCTTTTGTAAATACATATCTATCCACCCGGTACAGCGAAGCAATTATGAGAGAAATAAAACTTTGCAGGGTTTCAACATTGGCGGCCACAATCTAAGATACGAGGATGACACGTTGCAGGCAGCAGACACGGAAAGGAAAGTGCAGGACCTTCCACTTAAAGTAGAAAAAGAAAGTAAGAAGAAAGGACTGAGCATAAACTTCAACAAAACTGTATGTATGGCCATCAGCAAAAAGAGCCGCCTAATATGCTAACTACAAATCTGAGAAACTAAAATAAAACAAGCAAAAAAAATTCAAATATCTCGGAAGTCTTTTGACAGAGGATGGAAAGTGAGATCCAAAGACGCATTGGCATGGCCAAAGACGCATTTCAGAAGCTAACATGAGTACTGAAAGACAAAAAAATCTCATTAGAAATAAAGAAAAAAGTGCTGGATTGCTATGTGATATTTGTCATTCTGTGTCGAAGAGAATGCTGGACGATCTCATCAAGGATGAAGGAGAGGCTTGAGGCAGCAGAAATGTGCTTTTATAGAAGGATGCTGAGGATATCATGGACGGGGCACGTGTGGAAGGATGAGGTGTTGGAAAAGATGCAAACGAGATGAAGACTCATACTAAATATCAGGAAGAGACAAATTAGGTTCCTGGGACACGTAATGAGGAAGGAGGTTCTAGAAAATTTAATACTCACGGAACGCATAGATGGAAAGAGGGAGAGAGAGAGAGGAGGAAGCAACAAGTGACGTACTTGTTAGGTTTGAGCAAATGTTTGGTGGAGCTGGGTTTAGAAGAGATAAAAAGAGGAAAAACTATTGAGAGCTATAAAAGACAGTCAACGGGAATTCGATGATCGCCTACGCCCTGAAGGGACATGGCACATGAAGAAGAAGAATAATAAGGACATCATAGTCTGAAGAAAAAATAGGTTTCGATGGATCTCGTTTTAAAAGAATTGTTTTCATTTTTTTAATAATAATAATTTATGAAATTTCAAAAATGTTTAAACATGATTGCAATTTGTGATTTCGAAAGGTTATTCAGTTAAGACTATATTCACTAATCGAAAATTGAAAAGCTCCAAACGAATTTTCAGGCATGAAGATTTTTGAAATCTTTATTTATATTTTTTGTCAAAATATATTTTTTTAAGCATGGACTTTTATATGTAACATTGCCATTAAAAAATATATTTAAAAAAACTGATATAATGTTGAGGGGCTGTTTCCAATTGAAAATTTTTGAGACACACGAAAATGAGAAAAAATCAAAGAACTAAAAATCTCAAGGATTAATGTCATCGCCATCGTGATAACAATTATTAATAATAAAGAAGAAATGAAAAATAAGATATTAAAAATATAGATGAATAATTAATAAAATAGCATAACATTTAATAAATTATTGAGTTACCTTCCTCATGGCATTTCATTATTCTCTCAGTTATTAAATTGAAAAACATTTATATTATTATGAATTTTACTTTTTCAGAAAGCATTTTCAAGCGTACGGCTGTAAAGCTAAACTATGTAGAATTCAATAGAATATTAGATAGTTGCTGAAAATATGTTATTTTTTAATTTCTAGGCAGTTAAAAACCAAAAACAAAATGTTCATTTAGGTTTCATACATCTGTATCAATTCTGGTAAACCATTCTAAGCTACTCAACACGTCAGAAAAAGCAATACGCCTGTGAATCATAAATGCTTGTATACTACATTTAATGCTATAAACAAGTAATACTTGTTCAAAATTAGATTAAATTTTACTTTTGCAAGATCTTTAAAACCGATAAATAATTTCCTTTACTAATGTGTTAAAAAGTCGGAAAATGGCCAGTTTTAATGTTTTAAGTAAAAACGATCAAAAAATTGAGATTCCAATCAATATAATTTCTAGTTGAAATAAACCAGACTATTTATATATGTATGTGTAACTCCACAAATCAACACACCCGTGTACACTCACTTATATCCACATACACACATGCTCACACATACATACGTATCCATGGAATTGGGAGTGGGCATTTAATAACCTGAGGGTCAACATTTTCCCGACTGATCTGGATTACCCCAACTGAGATGACGCCAATGTCTTTGTCCTTAATCTTTTTACTGATTTTTCCTTTCAGTGAAAAGAAATGCTTATATTGGTAAATTTTTTTGTACCAAATCGAACGAATATTGTGTAGTCTGATGAAATGAATTAAAATTTATAACCAATTTAAATGACGTGTTGAATTTTCCTTTATAAATATCATATTGCTCTGGATAACATCCATTGAGCTCTCTATATAGATATAACACTTAATTTTTTATTTTAAGTTAATCTTGTTGGATTATACTCGCGGTTTACAGACTATATATACCTATATATATATATATATATATATATATACGTGTGTGTGTATATATATATATATATATATGCATATATATATATATATATATATATATATATGTGTGTATATATATATGCATGTATATATATATATATATATATAGTCATCCGCAGGCAGATCTGTTTCTCTGTATCACAGCTCATCGGTAAGGTTAGACTCCGATTGCTTTTTAACCCAGGATTGAATCCCGACCGAACTGACGGCGATTCTACCTCTGAGCTATGGTATATATATATATATATACGAATGAATAAGGAACGAAGAAAATTTTCCAACGAACATAACATTAATTTAAAATAATGCTCGATATATAATATAGACCTGTGAATATTTATTATAAATTATAGTTTAAAACATATACAAGTTTTTTTCTACCTCAAAGTGTACATAGTGTAAATTTTGTTTCGACTTTGAAATGACAATGTCTCTTCAGGTGGTGTGGAAAGCAATGAAGAGTCTCTTTTCTTATACTTGGTAAATTGTGTGTGGGTTGTAGATGGGGTTAGTGATAAGGAGATAAGCCTTGTAAATTGTACATTTTGAATTTTGAAAAGAGGGAGTTTGTTGGTGATAGAGCTGATTAATGAACTTGTTGGGAATTTTGTAAACAGATTTAAGATTAAGATATTGTATAGCTTTTTATGGAGTAGTGGCTGGATTTTTTTCTTCGGGTTTAGTAAAAGGAAGAGTAACGAATGCAAAGGTCAGGGAGAATAGGATTAGATGCGATGAGGTGTGAATAGTAGTTATCGTTTAGTGGACATATCTTTCTTATTTAATTGTACAACTATACATTATTTTTTATATTTAAACTCAGTTTTTATAATTAACTAATTTTGTAAATTTAACCTTAATTTTAAATTTAGGAAATCAATTTTTCTATAAAATTTAAAATCACAGTTGCTGTTATGTAATAAGTAAAATTAGATATAAGAGTGTTGTTGATATAATAAAGGTTTATCGTCTCTAAGGTGTACTAACTTTGTTCTTGTTTTTTTTAGTATTTTATAGTATGACTGTAAGGTTAGTTCTTTAATGTGTTTGCAGTTTACCGTGGTTTCATGCCTCTGGTTTAAAAGCTTGTTACTATTCATGTATTTAATGATTTCAATTTTTTCTTGAAGACAAAGGAAACACGACTCCTTTATTGATTTAGATGTTCTTGCTTTGAAGATTTTTCATTTAACTTTAGGTGTTTTATTTTCATTTTTTAACTTCCAAAAGTATTTGGAAAGAGACGTCATGTTTTGTTTTTCTTTGTTATTGAAGGATGAGAGGTGATTGTAAAAGCTCTTTTTAAATGTGTTCATTGTGTCCCTGATATTAATTTTCTCATCTTTGGGATTCTCTCTGGATGAAATCGAACACATATATATTAGGGATTTCGTTAAACATTTATTAGGAATGGGGTATTGGTTTGGGCTTCTACAGTTACAAAGTTTGTTATTATTATGGGGTAGACTGGTATGAGTGTTAGAATTATTTTTGTTGAATGCTTTTAATGTTTTACTGTTATGTACTTTAATTGTTTTTTCTAGATTGTTTGGGCAGCTATAGTTCTATTGTATTCCGATTGAAAATTTTGCTTAGGGGGTTATTTTTTGGAAAATGCTTATCTATTAGTTTAAGAAATTTATGTCCCAGTTTAAAGTTAACTAACTGGTTAAAAGGAGGATTATACCATATGATTTTTCTGTTTCTAATTTTTTCTTTTTGAGCTCCTAAATTTTTACACAAAGTTTATCTTGGAAGATTGATCGCCGCTGTCTCAAAAAATTTACTCGTAAATTGCTTTGTGCTTATCGAATATTTCTTTATTTGAAGAGTGTATGTTGACTCGGCGTTCAAATGTTTGATAACGGATGGTGGGTGATTAGAGTTGGGGTTTATATAGATTAGGTTAGCATTATTTTTCATGTAAGGTTTCATTAAATAATATAGACAAGTTTTTTTCTATTTATTTTATGTAAATTTTTTCATATTCTTTGATAATCTTAACAACATTATCATTAAATGAAGAAAGAAAATTACAATATTGATACATAATTATTAATAATCCAGTCTAAATCTTTCGGTTTATAAGCCATTTTCAAAGATGTCAAATTACATTATAAATTACAACAATTCACGGACACAAACGATAATGACAAATTGTTTTCATACATAAAACATTTGAAACCTAAACTGAACAAAATAAACTACGAAATCTCTACAAATATCATTAAATGCCTATAATTAATAACAGAAGCCATTGGTTTATTCCAATGGCTTCCCATACTTAATATTTCACTCTCGCTTTGACATGTGTGACGTCACGAGCTGTGATGCGATATACGCTTCCAGCGTCTTATATGCACTAGTTTGTTGTTGCTTGGAAATCTTCCATGTAAACAAAAACATATAAGACTACTACTTCCTCTCACCTCTTATCTAACATATTTATCTTTGAAGATCTTAATGCACACCATGCTAAGTGGCTAGAAAAATCTCTGACTGATTTTATTGGAATTCAGGCCCTGAAACTTGCTATTTCTCAATCTCTTACGCAAGTTGTGGATTTTCTCACGCGCTCAGTATTCCTTCAGAACACGCTTCTCTGCTAAATCTCTGCTTCAACTCTTCCTGACTCCTGCCAAGCGTCGGATCTTTGCCCTCTCGGTAACTACGATCATGTTGTTGTTTTTATTAATATCTCTCTTTACTCTCAATACCCCATGAGAATCCTATCAACAGAATTTTCTACTGCTACCAAAGAGCAGACTGGGATTAACCCACGATTTTCTATGTGACGTTCCCGAGAGAAAAGTGTTTAGTCGCCCCGTTGAGGACTGCGTCTCTGAGGACTCCTCTTAAATGAAAGTTGCTTTCATATCGATCACGAAGTTCCGTTCTAAACTTCATTCGTTTCTCTGGTTCTCTTCTGTTTGCTTGGCCTCCATTGCCCTCAGGGATCACTTCTTCCGGCTATTTTAGATCGATGTGTCTAATCATAATAGGTTCTATTTGCTTCTGATAGTAATGAGTGTAAGAGGATATCCAATGACGCTGGTTGTTGTTTGTTGAGTGAACCCCGCAAGTTCGGCTCCAACGGCTCTGCAAACGTGTGCTGAACTACAGTAAAATCTCCATCCCTCCCTTAATCAGTAGATTTGAGGTCCTCGCAGCATCTGTGGACAAGGTGCCGAGTGCTTTGCTCACAGATTCTCGTTCAACTCCACATTTGACTCGTCCCGAGTATCGCCACCCGACTTCCCTCTCAGAACTAAGGCTTAACGGAGAGATGTTTACATAACACCTCTCTGGTATCCAAGATAATTTCAAAACTTGACCACCATTATGCGAGCGGAGGCGATGGAATCACGGTCATTGGACTGAAGAAATGTGTCCCCATCTCTCTTCCGTCCTCTCTAAATTCTATAATTCCTACCTCGATGCTACCTGTTTACCTGGTTGCTGGAAGACATCTTCTGTGGTTCCTGTTATTAGGAACTCATGGGAACGCTCGGAACCCTTTCATTATTGCCCTATTGGCCCCCTACCAAATTTTGGTAAAGTGTTCGAGGCTATCATCATTGTTGAAACAGTTCAATATTTCACCGCCCATAAAGACAGACAGTATATTCTGCTTTGCCAGGCCTACTGCCGATATGATAACGACCATCATCTAGTTCATATACGAGGCTCTCGATAAGTCTGTTTCCTTGGATATCGCCAAAGTATTTGATGGGGTCTTGCACACCGGCTTTCTGTGCAAGCTACATGGTTATGGTACAACTAGACGCTTGCTTGGTTTGATTCAATTTTTCATATCTAACAGCATCGTGAAGATCGTCTTGAATGGGCATGCCTCCATATCTTACTACATCAACGCGGCTGTCCCCCAGGGCTCTTCATAAATGATCTCTCTGACGTGATCCAACCCAACCTAGTCATCTACGCTGATGAGACCACCATTTACTACCGCCTCAGTAAGAAATCTGACGAGGTGGACAAAGATACACTTGATGCTTATCATGAGATGGACTTCCACTCTGTGGTAAAAAGGGTTAAGAAATGGCTTGTAAATTTTAATGATTCTAAAACGAAACTGCTATCTGTCAACCACTACAAGCATTTCCCACTAAACCCATCTGCATGGACCAAGCGAGTCTCCCTGAAAGCAATACAGTGTGCCTTCTCGGCCTCACTCACTCTTCCGACATCAAGTGGAACCATTACATTGAATTAATAGCTAAATCTAATGCTTGGAAGGTTGGGTCACTGTGTCGTGCCAGGAAGGTTTTACCGCCTGAGTCTATATTGCACATATACAGAATAACCGTCCGATAGATTGCGGATGTCATGTCTGGTCGAGCGCACCTGCTATTCATTTCAGGTTTCTCGACAGGCTCCAAAGGAGAATCTGTAACGTGATCGGCCCCAAACTGGAAGCTCAACTCCAGTCACTTTCTCACCGACGGGATGTGGCTTCTGTCTGTGTCTTCTACAAATATTTTCATGGCTTTTTCTCCGACGTTCTTATCTCACTGGTGCCCCCTCTACAAGAATTTACTCGAGCAACCAGACTGGCAACAATGTCCCAACCCTTTACAGCTAAATTAACCAAATTCAGCTGCCACTTCTACTCTAAGTTTCTTTTCTTGCACTTCCTGTCTCTGGAAATCTCTTCTGTATACTTGCATCCCTGATGGTTACAATCTCAGAATTTAAATGCAATATCAGTTGTCATCTCTTGTCAAATAGACACCAGTTCTTCTCTTGTACTTTGACCATCAACCCGTGTATGTTGTTCTTTCCTTTCTCACTCTACTCTCGCAACTGTCTTCACACCGTTACACCCTTCTTTCTATTGGACTTTCTCCGACATGCCCTGTAACCGGTTTGTCATTCTCTTCGTTCTCTCGCTGCTTCAGTGGCGGTACTGCCTTGCTTGGGATGAAACGATCGATATATATATATATATATATATATATATATATATATATAAGCTTTCCCTGACGATCCGTTTAGGTGAAACGTAGGTAGATTCCCATGGCTCATTAGGTGTTATTTAGTTTGCTCTACCTTTGTATTGAATGTTTTCTGTTAGATGATTACTCGTGTCGAGTTTTTTCTTTGGGCTTCGTGCTGATTTCGATCCTAACATTTTGACTGACTTTCATGCCCTAATCTCTTTCCTTTTTTACAACCATTTTTTCCTTCGTTCGATAGTTTTCGAGGAAGCTTTTCAAGACGAGTATAATTATAATCTCGTTTATAATCTCGTTTATAATCTCGTTTATAATAGCTCTAGGTTAGTCTATCGTGCACTGTTTAAATCAAATAACATGGAACGCATAGATATAGGGTATTCACTTAAGACTATACCCATACCTGACCGTCACTCATATATATATACGTTTATATATATATGTGTGTGTTTTTTAAAAATGAAACTTTGAGAATTATATAAATCGAATAATAATTTGATTCGTTATAGAATAATAATAATTTATAATATATATATATATATATATATATATATATATATATATATATATATATACATTTTTAAGCTCTTGGTGTCTGTTCAATTTAAAACCAGTCGACTGAAATGATAAAACAATAGATAATTTTTAAATACATGTTGAAGGATACATTGTACGGTAAAGAGTGTAATAGAATATGTGTGTGTCTGCGAAGAAACTCTTGTCTGTTTATCTTCTTAGGTGCATGTTTGACGGTAACTTTAGTTCGTATGTGTGTGCGTGTCCATGTGTGTGCATGTGCACGCGCGTGTGTGGAAAGTCTGTAAACGTAATTTCCGTATAGGTTGGTGAAACGTTGCGAAGAAATATAATATGATGTTGTGGTGATTTTTTATTTGGTTGGATATTTTATATTTACGTATTTGATTGTCTGGTTAAGATCCGAAGGCGAATTGGCATGGCTAAATATGCATACCCGAAGCTGAGTCGAGAACTGGGGGACAGAATAAATTCGTTGGAAACAAAAATATATTATTGGATTGTTATGTGATGACTCTTTTTCAATATGGCAGTGAATGCTCGACAATCTTATCAAAGATGAAAGAAACACCTGAAGCAATCGAAATGTAATTCTACAGAAGGATACTGAGAATGCCATAGACCGAAAATGTGAGCAATGACGGGGTTTTGGATAAGATAGAAACGAAAATGTAACTAATATTTAACATGAGGAAAAACAGCTGAAGTTCCTGGGATATGACATGAGGAAGGAGAGATTGGAGAATCTGATATTCACAAGTCAGATAGGCCGAAACAGAGTCATGGGAAAACAACGCGTAACATATTTAATGGGCTTGAGCAAATCGATGGTAGACGGGGCTTGGTGGGGTAACAGGAGAAAGCGTGTTAAGAGCTACTTGGTATAGGGAGATGTGGAAGGCCATGTTCGTCTACGTCCTGGAGGTATATGACACATAGAAGAAGTGTGTATGGGCCAGAAAAACACAGCTAGATTTGATAAACTTGTTTTTGCTAGAATTATTCATTCAATTATTTCTAACGCGTTTTTTTAAGATGGAATTTGAATTATTTCATTTATTTTTAAGTATTACACAGGTATTAAGTAATATTCATGAAGAATGGTTCTGTAGAAAGTTGGTGAAGTATGGTAATGTTTTAATCAAGTTTTTAGTCAGCATATCTTCATTAACCCTACCCTATCATCTGGCCAACTAACATCCCAAACTCCCACCCTCTTAATTATTGTGTACGCGCAGTGGAAAGAGAAACCAAAAAACTACTTCTAACATCAAAGATGAACTGAACGTAAGGATTATGGTAGCATTCACCAACTTAGACCATGGGATCGTACAAAAGAGTTTCAGGAGATTCCAAAGGCTTTTGGAGGCCATGGTTGAAGTCAAATGTGATTTTATTGAATAAATGTACTTATCAGTATTTCAAGATATTTTTGTATAATTTTGGTAAATACATCTGTTAAAATTAAATGTAAGTGTTATTTTCATTTTTGCAAAATATAAACAATAATTTATCCATCCTGCCCTATATATATGATGAGCTGTGATACAGCGAAACAGATCTGTCTGCGGATGACAATAATATATATATGTATATATATACATATCTGTAATACAGCGGAACAGATCTGTCTGCGGATGACTATAGTATTTACGCTCTCACACTCTGATTGAGCACTCTGGAAGAGTGGTAGATTTGTAAACAGTAACTACTCCGGCATTTACGCACCGCTCATTCTATAATGAATTGGAGCACCCTAGCTATTAGGCGTGTTTATACGCGCAAAAAAGCCTATCTTCTTCTACTGGACGCTCGTGGCCTAGGGGAAGAATCGCAGACTGACGCTAATTCGGTCGGGTTTCAATCCTGGGTTAAGAAGCGACTGGAGTCTGAGCTGCAAAACAGATCTGTCTGCGGATGACAATAGTATATATATATATATATATATATAGGTGTGTGTATATATATATATATATATATATATATATATATATATGCAGGTATTTACGTACTTATAAAAAAAGTAGGTGTCTAAGTAAAGATTTATATGTATATAATATGAGCCCCTTAAACGACTCATCAGTATGTTCATATACCCCGTTAAAGACGTTATTAATTTGTTTTTATTGGATAGTTATTGTTATAATTACTAGTATTTGAGAATGACCAACTGAAAGTTCAGTCCAATGTAACCTTATCGCCTGATATAGAAAGACCGCGCTTAATGTTTCACACAGTATGTCTACCCCCTATTCGATCTATAAAAATTACTTTCTTCCCTCACCTCCCCACGCTTTCTTTCATCTGGATAAATCTAACCCACTCATTTTTGTGGAACATTTTAGTCTGAGAAGCGGATATTTATAAAATTATTACCAATGGATTTGTAAATTTATCCAGTTTATTTTCATCTCTCTCTCTCTCTTTATCTATCAACATACATATATATATACATATATATATATATATATATATATATATATATATATGTGTGTGTGTGTGTGTGTGTGTGTGTGTGTAAGATTGTGTGAGTGCGCACGCGCTTATGTGTGCGTGTGTGTAAATGGTGCTCAGTAAAAAGCTGCAAATTTATTTTCACTGTTTTATGTTTCAGGAATAATGGACCTTGAATAACCTTGAAATAATTTCATTTGACTCTCGCGTAATCACTTCTCTTATTGGCTCTTTTATGATTAATTAATTGCTGCTCGATCTTGTGACTCGTCATTTAAAGGTTATTTGCAGGTAATTTTCGTCTTTCGTTATGCTCTTCTCGTATGACTAAACATCTTACTGATTTTGAACGTCAAGTTATCGTACTTTTCAAAGAACATCCAACATGGGAATTGACGAAATCTGCAGAAATTCTTACTGAAATTTTCAATCACATTAATCGTCACCAGTTTTCAATCTTTGTCTCACGCCTTTCTTTTTACTGGTTATATGAGGAATATTTAAGCTGTAATATTTAATCCAAACACGATTGTTTAAATCAGTTTAACTAAAGCTGAACTGTCCTTAGGTTATATTTTGTTCTGTTTCTGCTCATCCTTCTCAGTCAATGTCAAGAACGTTTTCTTGTCAGTATGCTAGAAAAGATTTTAATGGCCACATCCTGACATTTTTGGAACTTTAAAATTGAAATGAGGGAATCGGTAAGAGATATGAATCGGCAAATTCGAGTTATAATTATTTAATCCTACTCATGACTTTTCATGTATAGCATAATTACTGCCCAAGTAAAGACTATAGCCTCACAATACGCAAAGAAATGCTACTAATTGATTATCAGCGTAGCTTTGATGGGATTAGCTGGTTTATGACCCATGATTCGGCACCAGAAAAAAATATGGTTATCAAGTTTGATTTTTCACAATTATGGATTCAACCATAGATTTCTTTTTCCTAAACAGGAGAGTTATTTAATTTTACTCAATACAGCGACGGAGGATATGACGCTGCCAATGTATGTGAATTTTCGTACAATGAAGAATGAGAGTTGATACTTCTTATTTATTAGATGATTTGTTTTTTTACGGTTTATCAATATTTTACGAGTTTTTAATTGTCAGAAAATACCTTTAGATTTTAATGAATCTTTTTAAACAATAATCATTTGCTGATAAAAGTATCACTAATTAACCTATAGATAAAGAAGAAGAGGTATATTCAAACATTTGTGTAGGGTATTTGCGAGTAAGGGAATATATATATACATACCCATATGTCATTGGAGTTCTGAACCAGTATCCATCTGCACGTCCAAGCTTACAGCGCTTGGTATTCTCAAGCGGTCACTCATCTAACTACTGACCAGACTCGATCAATATCGGTCTGTAAAAGACTCATCTCCCTTCCAAAATTTTCTGCAGTATTTGCGCCACAGGATATTACTTTCCTGGATGACTGTTTATAAGCCGGTAACTAAAGCTCTGTCTTGTGTAAAAAGAGATCTCCACGAAGATTTTAGTGCGGGTAAGGAGGGGCTTTATGTTGAACACCTTGCTATTTTTCCGCGTGTTTAGCATGTTATATATTTCCTTTATAACCTGCATCAATATCATACGAAATAATATTGAGTGTAGCTTTGATGATGGTAATAACATGAGGTAGGCGACTTATTATGCCAGAGTTAAATAATGGCATTAACTTACCGCATCGAACGTGTTTGCTGGGTCGATAAGTTCACAAAGAATTTCTTTGTTTTGTCAACACCATTTTTTTTTTTTTAATCATTTCACCCCGAGCAAGGCAGAAACGCCACTGATGTGCAGGGGGTTACATAAGTGTAAAAAGATTAATTAGAAAAGAGTGAGGAGTACAAGCTAGTTAGAAAGGAACAATAGAAAGCTGAGAAAGCAGGTGCAATGACAGATACATAGGTGGAGAGAAAGGGAAGGTTATACAGGGGAGGGGAGAAAGCTAGAGTCCAGTGGTTAGTAGGTGAGTATTAACTTTGCTTTTAAATTTCTGGAGGTCGTAGCCGTCAGGAAAGCAAGAATACGGGAGTGAGTTCCACAGGCGGGAAGTGCGAGAGAGGAAGCTGCAGGAGTAGAATTGTCGTCTGCGTTTGGCTAACCTGACTGTGAATGGGTGGGACCCAGTTGCCAGTCTGGTTGAACGGGTAAACACCAGTTGAGGAGGCATCAGTGACTTAAGCTCATCCGAGCAGAAGCCATGAAAGTATTTATAGAAGAGACAGAGGGAGGCCACATTTCGACGATGGGAAAGTGGCTGCAGACGAGTCGCCAGATCAGTACCTATCACGTTACAGACTCTCCTTTGGAGCTTGTCAAGAACACTGAGGAGAACGGCAGGGGCACCTGACCATAAATGGCAGCAGTACTCCATGCACGGACGGATGGTTGACTTGTATATATGCAGGATGGATTCAGGTGGAAAAAATATCCTGGATCGACATAGTGACCCAATCTTCTTAGCAGTAGATTTTGCTATGGATTCAATATAGTGCTTCCATTTGAGGTCTGAGGACAGGGTAAGTCCGAGGAGGCGTAGTGTATTACTCTCCGGGAGAATCATCTGGTCCATGCTTATGGGAGGCAGAAGAGGTTGCCTGTAATGGTTGACAGACAACAGCTTGGTCTTAGATGAATTGAAGTTGACAAGCCACTTCTTGCCCCAGTTCACCACAGAGTGTAGATCCCGCTCAAGGTCAGCAGCGAGATTGTCTGTCCGCCACGACAGGTTTCTTACTGGAGCGGGAGTATATTGTAGTGTCATCTGTTCCTTTGTATCTGCTTTAGATCAGATATAAAAATTATTGTTTTTCGGATTTCTCTGAAAACTGCATTAGATCTCAAAATGAAGTGAAAAGATTATATTAAACCAGTTGATAGGGCTGCTTTAGCACAGTTGGTTTACTGTGTTTTGCTAAACAATTTGCACATTTATAAGATTATATGATAATATTCAATGCATTAGTCAATACATTGAATATTACTGCCACATATGGTCTGATGCTACTGCTATGTATTTAGAGATTTCTGATTGAACGCAAAAAAAACCCTGCAATATTAAAGGTCATGACTCTTCTACTGTCATCATGTCTTCTTCTATATGCCTTATCATTCCATGATGTAGGCGATCATGGCCTTCCACATCTCCCTATCATTGGTGGCCCTTAGCACACTTTCTCCTTTAACATCTCGCAAGCCCCGTTCTGTCATCCACCTGCTCAGACTCTTCAAATATCTTATCCGTTGCTTTCCCCTGTCTCTTTTCCCCTCTATCTGGCCTGTTAGTATCAGGTTCTCCAAGCTGTCCTTCCTCATTGCATGTCCCAGGAATTTTAGTTGTATCTTCCTGATGCTCAATATTAATTTCCTTTTCGTTTCCATTCTTTCCAGAACCTCATCATTGCTCACATGCTCAGTCCATTATATCTGCAGCATCCTTCTGTAGAACTGCATTTCAGTTGATTCAAGTTCTTTGATGTTATTGATTGTCTAACATTCACTGCCATCATGTACCTTTCCATTATTATTGTTCGAATGAAAATTCCAGTATATCAAATTCACTTTATGAATTTAAGCACAGTGGACAATCTCCTCAAATATGAAGGAGAGACTAGAAGCAATAGAAATGTGGTTCTACTGTAGGATACTGAGAATACCATAGACCGTGAGCAATGACGAGGTTTTGGAGTGAATGCAAACAAAAAGGAAGCTTATACTTGGAATTAGGAAGAGACAGTTGAGAATTCTGAGACACGTAATGAGGTGGGAGAGCTTGAAGAACGTGATACTCACGGGACGGATAGAGGGAAAGAGAGACAGAGGGAACCAGCCCGATACCTACTTGATGGGCTTGAGTAAATGGATGGCGAAGTGGGTTTGGGAGAGAACCAAAAGGGAAACCATTAAGATCAACAAGGGAGAGGGAGATGTGGAGGACCATGATCACCTAAGTCCTGAAAGGATACGGCTCATAGAAAAGAATACTTTATTGGCCGCAAGGTCTCATCATTTTACAGTTGAAATGGTGTTATGGGGAAACACACCTATTCCTCACATAATGGACTCTCCCTCCTATATTAATAAGGGGTAACATGAAGTATTTGGGAAGTTCATGAGAGTTCTTTAGATTTTAATTTGAGTTCAATAGAGCTATTAGGCAGTTGATATTAGTCGGCAGTTAGCGGAATACTAAGGAGTCAGCTTTCAGTGGAAGATTACCAAGTTCCTAACATTTTGGGTACGTTAAGTCGATTTGTAACCGACATAGCATGATTATAACTTTCAGTGCGAAAACTACTCCACAACAAATGGCTAGATGTTACTGTAAGTTTTATGTTAACAGTTTCTTCGTTCGCACTTCTTGTTAATAGAAGTCTCTTCCGGCTTCTTACTTTACTAAAAAAAATTTAAGAAACAAGAATATTGAGTGAGAGACAAAGAAAGAAGTGTTGAAATACTGTGTAATATTTCTCTTCTGATATGTCGCTGAATGTCTGACAGTTCCATCAGCATAGCTGATGCTAGCCTCCAGGAGATTGATTTATTGCGCCATTTCGGACAAATAAACTGGAAAAACTATATTGTATCATATGTTTGCAGTTAATAAATTTGGTTCAATTTGTCGTGATAGATAATAAGCCTACCATATGTCCTTGTGTTGAAAATGCAGCCCCAACTCTTTTGGTAATCCTGCTATATACGTAGAAATTCTTGATGACAATCAAAAGAAGAATCTGCAATGTGACTGATCCTAAACTGGCATCTCAGTTTCAATCACTTTCGCATGTGGCTTCTCCGTGTCTTTTCTATAAATAATTTTGTGGCAATTGTTCTGAAGAATTAATTTATAAAAAGACTGTAACGCGAGAGAAAATTACCTCCGAGGCGAAAACAGATTAGGACGCGATCGCATGTAAAATATCTCTTCTAAAGAAGATAGTTCTCGTAGTCAGATAGACTTTCGCGAGAAGACCTTTTAATTTATGCTCCTTTGAACTGTCACTCAATCTATATAAAATGCTCCAATAGACGACAGAGAGAGAGAGAGAGAGAGAGAGAGAGAGAGAGAGAGATAATGATTTCCTTACATGTATTCTGGCTTATAGTACCCGATTATTTTAGGGAGTTTTAAGTTGTCCACTTCTGCGTTGTTGGCTGCCATCAAATTATTAATTTTTAATTTTAGTTGGTTGTACATTTTTTTGATTTTTAAAATTTGATACTATTGTTGCATATTTTATTTAATTTTAAATTATAATAGGATTTTTTAATAAAATAAAGTTATTGGTTTAACGCGCGTTTTTGTTTATATAGTTACATATTAGCAGAGATTTTTAAATGTTTTGTTAGGATCGTGGGAAAATTTTTCCCCTTGTGTCTTTTTTTTCATTGCTTCGGTTTTAAGCAGATCACGAATTTCTGGAGGCGTTTTAATTGTTATGAAATTTTCTATAAATTTTGATATAACATTTCAATTTCAATGTATATATATATAGTGAGAGTGCGACTGCGATACTGAACAGGAAACACATGTTGTTGGGTTGTTAGTTTTAAACTACTTTGACGCTTGGGGGAAATGGATTAGGGAAATTTATTAAAAACCAGAAAAAATGACTACAAAGACTTTATGTTTTCTACCGCATATCTCACTTGTGAAATTCTCCGCTTACGTTTCTATCTCTCAAGAATATTTTTCTCATACTCTGTCACACTCAGTAATCATTTGCATCTTGGTAGATTCATTGACACGCTCTGTGTGAAAAGCTTTTGATAAGGTAAACTGAGTGTTTGAAATAAAATGCCAAGTTGATTTTTTTCGGATAAGTATTAGAATTTTCTAGAATCTACCTTCGGTGCAAACAACGTATATGAAATTAGTAAGTACGAAAAATAGAGTAGTCCTTAACGCAAGTATTATTCTTCTCGTATAGTTTGATTAAAACACTAACGTAAAAGGTGCAATCCGTGCTGTCTTTTAAGGCAGCTCCTCCGGAGAGATAATTCGGCTCAAATTTCTGCTCTTAAACTAAAGGGATCTCTAGTCCACCTTAGAAAACAGCAATGATAATTTGAATTACTGAATTCACTCCATGGGAGTTAAAAACCTCGTTTTAACTTACATTCTGGTTATAAACCCAATTCGGGCCAAAAAATACCGATTTGGAACGAAATTCCGATGTAGCCCCAAAATTCAATTTGGGCTGAAAATCTAAATCAGGCCGAAAATTGCGTTTTTCAAATAACACGTTTTCTGAAAATTCAAAACTTTACGTCATGAAATCTCTCACTTTAACTATGATTCTTGTCCTTTCGAAGAAATAAAACCTTTTTCCTCAATTCAAAGTTTTGGAGATATTTTAAGTTAAATTTTAATTAATTTTTAAAAAATTTACTACGTCTTTATGTTACTTCAAAATCAATGTAAATTAATACTTTTAAAATCACCTTTTTCAGTCATTTTAAAAATGGAATTTTTAACAGTTCCCTCTTCATCTGGACTCAAATCTAAATGCTGAATGTTCAAGCACCAGATCTAGGGCATATTTTTTGAATTCGGGATCATCTTGATCTGAAAACAAGTATAATTTGTCTATGTAGAACAAGTATGATTCGAGTTAAAGGACAGACAGACACATAGAGAAACAGACAGAAATTTTAGTTTTTATGGATTACAATGCGTCGGTCATCTGTTCTACCTGGATTTATTATTGCTGGGTACAAAGTTAAAGAAAAGAAGAAGCGCAGATGACTGATGATGGTATAATCTAGACGAAAACTGCAGGAAGCTGATAAAGAACATATTAAGGCAAACCGGGAAGAAACGAGTCCCCATCAACTATAAGAATGCACAATGTATGATCATTTACATTCATCGTACTGTTGTCCTCATCTTTATTGTTAAATTCACGACATTTCGGCCATTAGACGCTCCGACCTCCTTCAGTTGATTGGAATTTTGAAATGAACTCTTTATCGCGATCACTAAGTCGATTGTTCGCGTTTCATGAGTCATGCCACTTCCGGGTGTTTTAGTTGCTCCATTTAACTTAACCCTTATTTATTCGCCACTGCTGTCGTCAGATACTGATGTCATAACTCTTTGAGTTATGACGTTGAATTGAACCACCTCTTATATTTATTGAAACATGTCTCCTTAAGGCTAAAATTATAATCACCAGAAGATGGTGAAGATGGTTGGAGGTTATAAAACCCGAAACGTAGGGAATATAACAATAAAGATGAGGACAACAGTCCAAAAAATGTAAATAGTGCAAATAATTAAGATACCTTATCTCAGAAATATACAGATGTTTAAGGTGAATATGGCAACAAAGATGAGGACAACAGTCTGAACAATGTAAATAATGTAAATAATTACACCTCATCTCAGAAATATAGACAGATATTGAAGGTGAATATGGCAACAGAGATGAAGACAACAGTTCAAACAATGTAAATGGTGTAAATAATTACAATATCTAATCTGAGAAATATAGACAGATATTGAAGGAGAATATGGCAACAAAAATGAGGACAACAGTCTAAACAATGTAAATGGCGCAAATAATTACAATACCTCATCCCAGAAATATAGCCAGATATTGAGGGTGAATATGGCAACAAATATGAGGACAGCAGTCCGAACAATGTAAATAGTGAAAAATATTACCATCCCTCATATCAGAAATATAGTCATTGAAGATGAATATAGCAACAAAGATGAGGACAACAGTCCCCAAAATATAACTAACGTAAGAAAATATAGACAAGGACCATGTATGGTCGTTTGCAACAAAAACATCTGAATATGTCAGTAGGAATTAGCTCAAACCTGGAAAGGTTGATAAGACGTAAGAAATTCCAACGAAAGCTAGATGTTGCTACTGATACATAGGGCATAATAAGATCGTCGGAGAGAGAAAATTCATGACTGAAATTTTTGACCTTTTGTCAGATTGCTATATATGAGAAGAACAAAATTTATGGGCTCGAACCAAATTGGTTATTTCGAACACTAGAGGTTATATATATATATATTGTTATCCTTCTATAAGCGATGCCGCTTCTTCACTGGATCAAAACTACGCTTTTATCCACTGGGCTATGTGACCGTGATTTGACACAAAAATTTTGTGACTTCAGTACCTGGTTACTTCAGTGGTGAACAGATACCTTAGAAAGACAAGTTAAAGGAAGATAACTAAAACACTTGAAAGTGGCATAGCTCGTGGAACGAGAATAATATACCTCTGAGATCGAAATAAAGGTTTCGGCTCGTAATTCCAGTTACCTGAAGAAGGCCGGAGCTTACAACGGTTGAAACGTCGTGATTATGAATATGGCAATAAAGATGAGGACAATAGTCCGTACAATATGAATACTTTTTTCGTAATAAAACTTGACTTATAGTGAAGGGAGAGATAGGATTTTTTAAAATATTCTTTACAATTATATAAATTGTTTCTGCAACTGAGACGTTAGTAAATAAACAGTGAACATCAATTGAAGCTATGGTTTCATTAGTAAGTTTTTGTGTTTTTAAGATTTGGATTAGTTCATGAGTTAATTCTGTATTTATTAGGAATGTATAGTATGATGAGTTCGTTGCTGATTTTGGTTAAATAGTAAATCAGAGTGGATATTTATGTTATCATGGTACAGAGAGAGAGAGAGAGAGAGAGAGAGAGAGAGAGAGAGAGAGAAAGAGATAATGATTTCCTTACATGTATTCTGGCTTATAGTACCCGATTATTTTAGGGGGTTTTAAGTTGTCCACTTCTGCGTTGTTGGCTGCCATCAAATTATTAATTTTTAATTTTAGTTGGTTGTACATTTTTTTGATTTTTAAAATTTGATACTATTGTTGCATATTTTATTTAATTTTAAATTATAATAGGATTTTTTAATAAAATAAAGTTATTGGTTTAACGCGCGTTTTTGTTTATATAGTTACATATTAGCAGAGATTTTTAAATGTTTTGTTAGGATCGTGGGAAAATTTTTCCCCTTGTGTCTTTTTTTTCATTGCTTCGGTTTTAAGCAGATCACGAATTTCTGGAGGCGTTTTAATTGTTATGAAATTTTCTATAAATTTTGATATAACATTTCAATTTCAATTTTTTGTACAATTTATTGTATTGTTTGTAATGACAACAGTTGAACTTTGTTACATCTTGAGTCAAATTATTTGTCAGTGAAATTTTTCTGCAGAGAGAGGAACAAATCCAAATCCAAAGAAGAACATAATCGGGAGAAAATATGGTTGGTGATGAATGGTTTCCCTTTTCAACTTTTTAAGAAGTTGCAACGTTTATTTTACAACGTTCTGTCTTATGTTGCGATGGTGGAAAATTGAAATCAAAATACACTGTTTTTCTTGAAACGACATTTCTTAAAATAGTGAAAATCAGTTGCGATATCGATTTTCAAACTCTTAACAATCTCTTCATTCAAAATTATAGGTTTATTCTCCACAATGGCAAACAAACCTCATCGACGAGGTTGAAATGACCCTGACGAAATCTACTAAACACCGTTTTAATCGTCCCGAAAAGTTGAAGCATGATCCAAATAAACATTTTAATCCTTTTTGTCGCATTTCCGACACTTATTCATTTACAAAATTAACTGAGTAAAATATGGCGACAGTGCAAGTTTTCCTGCTCCTTCTCCTAGACTTTCATTTATGGATAAAGCGTCAACATTCAGCTAAGTTTGGTTCGCAAATGAACAAGTTTTCAATCTCAAACACACCAAAATAAAAGTCAGTGTCAAATTGCGGTCATTTTATATGAAAAATGAAAATCGGTGACGAAGTTTTTGAATTATGATTATCTTATATATATATATATATATATATATATATATATATATATATATATATATATATATATGCAGCCTGGCCCTGACGATCAGTTCTGTGAAACCGCGGTCGGTGTTGGCTTGTTTTTTAGTGTAATGCATTATATATATATATGTATATATATATATATATATATGAATATATATGTGTATATATATGTATATAATTTTGTTATTACAATGGTTTATAACAGTATATCACGTCACGAAAAAATTCATGTTTCATAACAATACTGTTCTTCTTCAGTTGATATGTTAAAATAAATGGTGAAAATGATATATTTTTAATATATAAAATGAATTCATGATTATTTAGAAAATTAGGGAGTGGTGGTTGGAGAAAAATATCAGAACCGTCAGGAAACTGAACAACTCTGGTAATCTGGAAAATATAAAACCGGGGATGAGTAGGTTAAACGTTAACATTTTAGGTGTGTGCAAAATCAGGTAACCAATCAACTGAGATTTTGCCAGTGTCAACCACAGGATTATATATTCAAGCAGAGAGAAAAATGGAAAAGGATTTGGATTAATGCTTGATCAAGTTATGAAGAAATGCGTTCTTGGATGCTATCAGTTATCCGAAATAATTCTGATAGTTAAACTGAAAATAAAGCCTTTTAAGATATCTGTTATAACTGTATGTGCATTGACAACACAAATTTTGGAAGAAGAAATCGAATCATTCTACTCTATATTAAATAATGCCAAAACTAAGTGTAAATCACAATTTCAATTATCATGGGACATCTGAATGCCAAATTAAGCAAGGAGAGGTATAATATCTGAAAAATTTGGACTGGGAACCCGAAAGAAATACAGAAAAATAGGTCTTATGATCCACTGAAAATGACCAGGTAATATATAACACCAGGTTCTAAGAACATCCAAGATGTTTATGAACATGAAAAAGCCCAAGAGAAATTAAAAACCACATGGACTATGTAAGTATCAACAAGAAATTCTGGTATACAATTTTTCACTACAAAACCTTAGCAAGTGCTGGCTGCAGAAGTGACCACCTCCCTGTTGTATGTAAACTAATAATGAAACTACGGAAACTGAAGAAGCCCAACGTAGCAACCAAATTACAACAGACATCTGAGCAAGAAAGAAAAGTCTATAGACAGTGTGAAAAATAGATACGAGGGACAAAATGGAAAACAATCTCGAAATGGAAGACACTGAGATTAGCTTTAATGACATCGGCAAACAGCATCATCCCAAAAGAAAATAGACAAGGAAGGAAAAATGAATGTATCACAAGCGAGATTATTGACATGATTTAAGACGACGGAAAACAATGCCAAGACATGGAACGGAATACAAAACACTACACATTGAAATAAGGAACAAGTGAAGAGAGGGCAAAGAAGAATGGGTGAAAGAAGAATGTGCAAAAATAGAGAAAAAGAGTTATGCCTAAAAAAGAGAATTAAGAGACAAAAGACACGCTCATCAACAGGATGCATATAATCCAAGGACAGAACGCTATCACTTCCACGATGAAAGGGAACAACTGACAATACACAGAAATACCGACGGGTCGTAAATATTAAAAGCGGTAAATTGTACTGGACAAATTGAAACGAAACAAAGCGGCAAGGCAAGACGAAATTGTAATAGAGATGCTGGCAGCTTCAAACCAAGCACAAAGGAATGTGAACTCCATTGAACAGTCAGAATAATGAGCAATATAACAAAACTCATCCTTCAAATTCTGATGAATCTAGCTCGCTGCAGAGTCTGGCCAGAGATTGAACAAGAAGGGTTCGGTTTCGCCAAATACAACTAAACAAGGAATGCAATATCTATGGGCACAATATTATCAGTAAAAGAAATATAAATGCAGAAAGACTTATTACTGTGTTTTGTAGACTACGCAAAGGCGTTTGACAAAATATTCCGGAAAGATCTGTTAGAACTTCTCAGCAAAATTCACATATTCTATAAAAATATTAGCATAATCAAGAATATATACTGGCAGCAAACCGTCTGGATAAAGACAGTTCAGCAGACATACCAAATAGAAAGAATTGTAAGACAAGTGATTCTAAATGAAAATAGAATGGTTCTTATGTTAATATTGCACAATAACATGTGCATCAAATGAATTTCTAAATATTTAATAATTACCTATATTGCAGTTTCATCAATGAAAGAATGAAGAAAATTTAGGATGATTCGGAGAGTTCATGTTTGCTTCCTTGCCTTGTAAAATTTTGCAAAGTAAGAATAACAAAACAACCATTCTATTTTCATTTAGAATTATCCACCTCAAAATGAAGCATATACATTTACTATTTCTATAATGCAAGTCCTAAACTTAAGTATTTGTAAAAAAATAAAATAAACATTTTTATCGAATAATTATGGGGGAAGGGTTCCATAACAATAATTAACAGCAAAAGTAATGAGTATTTTTAAAAAGTTGACGATAAGTACTAAAAATAATATGAAATACATATATTCTTTTAAAAAACTGGTGTGGCTTAAGAATTATGGCTGGTAGTATATATATATATATAAAGAATTACAATACCTAATCTTATAAGTATAGATAAATATCGAGAAAGATTTTGTCAAATTTAGGATATGAAATTGGGATTTTGTCCACTGGGTTTTGTCTAGCGGATGTTTTGTAATTGATTCACCCAATTAAATAATACATTTTCAATATTAATTTTATATCACCCACATAGTAAATGTTTTTTTTGTGAAGTAAGCTGACGCTTCTTAATAGATATGTTCTGCAATAATCGGTGGAGATCAGCGTCGTACTGGTCTGGAAAAGAAGCACTGAATGAAATGCAAAGAGAATCTCTTTGTTCTGTGTCTACTTGTTTTCCTTTTATCATGAAGGATCTACTTTCACTTTCGTTATCGCCTTTTCCTTCAGCGTTATCGGATTTTGTAAAAAGATACTCTCCAACTCCAGTGTGTCTATTTGTCTTAAGACAACATTGGAAATATGTCTGAAGCCGTTTGAACGTGTCATTAGCATGTGGGTTAATCAGCCAGGCGTTTATTGGAGCTGATAAACAGTGCAATTGAGCAAAGTAAAAGACGCAATACTTTTACAAGCAAATAAAAAGGCAGTCATTGTGGAACGATGGAAGCAAAGATTAATTGTAACGAAAAGAACAACCAATATTTAGTGGGAACTATTTTCTTTTATAAAAAAAAACAAAACACATTCCTTCGGGGTGTATGCGATCATAGCTCTTCTTACATTGTTAAGTGATACAAGCTTGGGGAATCATATCTCTCTACAACATCACTAAATCATTGGTGACTCATTCAGTTAAGATTTTGGTCGATCATGTCTCTTTCGATTCATAACTGACTAGGCTGAAGATTTTTCTTTTAGTGCAGTTATTCTCAACTTTTTAAAAATACTCACTACTTTTGCTGTTAATTATTGTTATGGAACCCTTCCCCCATAATTATTCGATAAAAATGTTTATTTTATTTTTTACAAATACTTAAGTTTAGGACTTGCATTATAGAAATAGTAAATGTATATACTTCATTTTGAGGTAGAACGAGATTAACGAAGTCAAAATCGTTTTAACAAGTAAATTCTATGGAATAATTTTGAATATTAGTTAAATAACTCATAATAAAATTAATACTTTCATGGCTTCTGCTCGGGCAAGCTTAAGTCACTGATCCCTCCTCAACAGGTGTTTACCCGTTCAACCAGACTGGCAACTGGGTCCCAAACATTCACAGTCAGGTTAGCCAAATGCAGACGAGAATTCTACTCCTGCAGCTTCTTCTCTCGCATTTCCCGCCTGTGAAACTCGCTCCCGTATTCTTGCTTCCCTGACGGCTACAACCTCCAGAAATTTAAATACAAAGTCAATACTCATCTACTAACCACTGGACTCTAGCTCTCTCCCCACCCCTGTATAAACTTCCCTTTCTCTCCACCTATGTATCTGTCATCGCACCTGCTTTCTATTGTTCCTTTCTAACTAGTTTGTACTCCTCACTCTTTTCTAATTAATCTTTTTACATTTATGTAACCCCCTGCACATCAGTGACGTTTCCGCCTTGCTCGGGGTGAAATGATTAAAAAAAAAATATGAGTAATTAATACATTTTGAAAAAGTGTAGATTTTTTCAATGAGATATCTTAGGCTAATGTAATGTTTTTCTTTATATATCGATATCAATGACAGTTGAAGATCATCACTTTATGCAATGTCGAGTTTATTACTATATTAAATAACTTAAAATTAATATTGATAATTATTATTAAAATATGAATTTAATTTATATAATAAATTATTATCTTTATATAGTTTTTCTTTATATATATATATATATATATATATATATATATATATATATAATTTCATGCGTTATGCATCGTGTGCATATTTCAAACTGAAATTTTAATAGAATTGAATTTAAGTTTACTCGATGTTCATGGGAATTAAATCTTATAAACCTAATTGTAGAGAACATATGTAGTCATTTTTAATGTGGATAAAAATTAAAATTTAAAATTAAAATTAAAATTTAAAATTTAAATTTATTATTTAAATTAAAATAATAATGTAAATAAAATAATAAAAAGCAGTGAGAAATCAAAGGGGCATAACTCATGAATTTAAAAAATAAATATTCAGTCAGTCAGTTAAGTGCCATACGTGTTATACGCTTGGACGATCATGTTTCGAAAGAGACATGACTGACTGGGCAGAAGATCCCGCAGTAGGTTGCCATTGCTTTCTGTGGTAGACTGGTTGCCGACCAAGGCTATAGAATCCAATCTGTCCTGCTATTTAACCCATAACTGGAAGGAAGAGACGGATTAATGCCTTTCCCAAGGGTATTTGCGCGTAAGTGAATACAATGGATTCAACTGTCATTTATTCCCATGTAGTGAACACAACAAGTGGTGATGGCAGTTAGGGAATATCCAGAATTTGGAATAACTTCAAGATTTTTACTTTAACTTCCTAAATTCAGCTGTCCATTATACACAATTTTATAACAACATTATACAAAATTGTGTCGATTTTCAAGAGAAATATTTTTTAGATTGTTTCTTTAAACAGTCAGCTATAAGTTTATCTAGAAAGAAACAATGCAATCATTAATAAGACGAGTTGAAATAAATGCACGCTCTTGAAGTTAATTCATACTTTCACAGCTCTAGTATCTCCTCTTAATAGTCAGCCTACAAACGTTTCAGCCCATTATTAATAAGAAGTGAAGAAATTAATTCATGGAAGATTCACAGCTATAGCATCTCTCCTTTTTAGTCAGCCTATGAAGTTTTCAGCCTACCTTCGTATCTGGAAAAAACAATGCAGTTATTAATAAGATTTTAGATTAATGTATGCATGATTCATAGCTTCTTCATAGTCAGCCCATGAATGTTTCAGCCGACTCTCGTATAGTAATCAGTCAACCAGTTCAGTGCTATCTGCAATTCATGTTTGGGTGATCATGTCTCTTTCGATTTATGACTGACCGGGTAATTTCATAGAGCATATATTCTATGTTAGTGTTGCTTTAATACATTTGTTTTGATTACAATGAGGCTTTTTGTAATACGGGCTACCTCTGTTAAGTTCCATGCGTTATAAAAGCTTCGGCGATCATGTCTTTTCGAGTCACGAAGAAGATTTCCCTGTAATAGGTCGTTATTACGGTCTTCTGGTTGCAACCCAAGTCTATAGAACTCAGTCTGTTCTCTTAAAGCAAAAAATTAATATCTTGCCTGTAAGTGTATGGAACTGGAATTCGACACTCTAATTCCCCGTTCCGAGTCGATATCAGCTATTCCACAATGCAGATCCACAATATGTGTTCAAAATATTTATATTTCAAACACTACGCTCCTTCTATAGGAATCAGTCAAACAAAATATGTGACATTTGCAATACCCGCTTCGGTCACTGTGTCACTAGATTCATGACTGACTAGACAAATAAGTTCTCTGCAAGGGTTTGCTGTTTCTGAGATAAACTGGGTTTTAACCAATGCCAGTTATTTTGACTAATAAACCCACTGATTGGGAGAGAGGACATGGTTTAAAACCTTTCCCAAGGATCAGTTAGTCAGTTAATTGCCATGCGTGATACACTTTTGGGCTATCATGTCACTTTCGAGACATGAATGACTAGGCAGAATATCTTTCCACAGTAAGTTGCCATTATTTTTTGTCGGTAGGCAGGTTGCAAACCAAGTTTATAGAACCCAGTCTGTCTTGCTATTTAACCCATGGCTAAATGGAGAGGGGTAGTTGCGCGTAATTGAATGAGACAAGATCGAATTAAATACGTAATTCGCTCTCATCATTTTGTGTTATTATCTTTTACACTGGCATCGTTTCTTTATCTTCAAATGATTGTAACTTCTTAAGTGGGGAACATAGTCTTTCGGTGTTTTCTGTACGCTTTTAGATTTGGCTGTTTCTTAAACTGGCTGTCATCAAATACTAAAATATGATATTTAATCCGTAGTTGGATTGCTTTAAGCCAGTGACTGTTAATCATTTACATTTTCCGCAATCCGTTTCAAAACATCAAAAAATCCTCGCATTCGTTTTCAGACTTGATGAAACAATATTGATTTTATGTTTTAATAAGAAAAAACCATTGTGTTCTTTAATATTTAATCACATAAATGACCAGAAAAAAAGCATTACACATACCCAGATTAAAGCGTATTATGTGTAATAATTATTTGTTTTTTCTCTATATACTTTTCAAATAAAAAATTAACATTATTTTAAATAAAGGTTTACAAGGTATCTGAAGAAAGCAAGAAAAAGACTAAACATAACTACACAAACTGTGAATCCATATCATCAGCAAAAAGAAGAGCCCAAAATGCCATTTATCAGTCAAAGATACTAAAATTAAGCAGATGCAGAAATTTAAACACCTGGGAAGTGTTCAACCAAAGGATGAAAAGTGCAACATTGAAATTCGAAGACCTATTGGTATGGTCAGGATGTGTGTTGTGTTTCAGTGGATATCGACTCAGAACAAGAAATAGGGGATCCGACTTCGAATTCTAGTTGAATTCATCGCATCCACTTACGAACAAATACCATTGAGAAATATATTAATCCATCTTTTCCCTCCATTTATATATTAAATAACAGGACAGATTGGGTTCTATAGCCTTGGTCGGCAACCAGTCTACCGCAGAAAGTAATGGCAAGCTATTGCGGGTAAATGTTCTGCCTAGTCAGTCATGTCTCTTGTGATACATAAACGCCCAAGCGAGTATCACGTATGGCACATCACTGACTGATTGGAATGGTCAAGGACGTATTCCAAAAACTAAGTAGAATATTGAAAGACAGAAAAAATAAGCTAGAAACTAAAAAAAAAAAAGCTGAAAGGATATTCAGCACAAAACAGAAGAGTTTTTACCAAAATGCCACAATATTACATAACTGAACTAAATTGCAATAAACATTAATGTCACTTATAATTTCTGTTTCACATCAACTGTCTTTAATAGTCTATAAACTAATCAAGTAACAATTAAAGCATACATTCATATAATTTGAATTCCTTTTTGAAATATTATCGAGGTGTTAAAAATGTGTAAGTATAAATATTTAGACCATCCTCCACACATAAATAATTATATGTTAGCGGAAACTCAATTCAACAATATTTAAATATCACATTTGAGGAAACACATCTCAAGAAAATTTGAGTTGCGCTCTTTATTGCGAATTTACCAACAATTTCCGGTCTTTTCCCTTTAAATATACTTTTTTTTAATCATTTCACTCCAAGTAAGGCGGGACAGCCACTAGTTTGCATGGGGTTAACAGTGAGAAAAGATGTGGGTACAGAATTTATTGAGAAAAAGATAAAACATGAAAATGATTTAAGACAGAAGCTGGTAACTGACGTTGCATTTACTTTTTTGAAAATTGTATTATTCAGGGAAGCAAGGAAACGAAATGAAATTCCACAGGCGGGGAGTGCGACGAAAGAAACTGTTTGAGTAGTGGTCGTTGTATTTAAATATTTCAACGGTAAAATATTGGGATATAGATGCCAGACTAGTAACACGCTTAACTTCACCTGGATCGTTGCACTCGGGCAAAAAGCTCGTCTGAACAGTTTCAATGAAAATATTTGTACAAAAGACAGAGGGAAGCCACTTTCACGCAATTATGATGGTAGCTAATGATAAAATTTCAACACTGTAAACTTTTATCTCAGTAAAACTAAACACTACACTAGAATTTTCGTAATAACCTAGCCTTGGCAATGTAGGTTGGCGATTTAAAACATAGCTGGTTGCTTGTGTAGATGGCGCGTGGCTCATAGTAGATCTTGACAGGTCTTGATTATTTTAGTCCTGCAGTGTGTCCACACCACCATCCTCACCGAG
The DNA here is from genome assembly GCA_037127315.1 of Ascarosepion bandense. Lineage (NCBI taxonomy): Eukaryota > Metazoa > Mollusca > Cephalopoda > Sepiida > Sepiidae > Ascarosepion > Ascarosepion bandense. The sequence continues at coordinate 1,844,585 of JBBBDQ010000921.1, read as the reverse complement.
TTTGCAACCAGCTGGGGAACTGGACTTAACAGTATATTTTCCCGCAGTAGTTTGTGATTACTTTCTGCGGTAGACTGGTTGTCAACCAACACTATAGAATTCAATATGTTCTGTTATTAAACCCATATATAGAGGGAATCGACGAATTACTAAGGGTATTCGAACTCGTCGTTCCAAGCCGTTATCCATTGCAACACAACGCACATTTTATCTCTAAAATATTTTTATAAACTAAAATATTTTCTGGCTTTAAATAACCTGCAAAATACTCATACGCAGTAAATCAGTTAAGGGCCATACGTGATACACGCTTGGGCGATCATGTCTCAAAGGTGACAGACTGACTGGGCAGAAGATTATCCCACAGTAGTTTTGCCAATACTTTTTGCGGTAGACTGGTTGCTAACCAAGGCTATAGAACCCAATCTTTCCTGTTTAAGGGAAGAGTCGGATTAATACATTTCCCAGAAGTATTTGTGCATAAGTGAATGCAAGAAATTCAACTGGAATTCGAACTCAGCTCCCCGATTTCTCGTTCCCTGCGCGTCAAATCCACTGCACCACAACACAGTAAATATAAATCCATAAAACAGTTCACGACTGCCAGATAGCACATTTATCGAGTTCTCAGGGCGGTAGACGTAATACACAGATATTCATAATTATATATTCATAATTAAATGAGGTTCGCTGATCAATGCAATCCTTCTTGTTGACTGAAAAATAACGAAAGTGGGTTGATCTTCGCTCAGTATGGAATATTATCATATCAGATGTAATAAAAGCCCGTGCAATACGAATTTTGTCCTTCAGTAACAACTGTTATCTCTTATTTGCCTACGTCTAGAAAGTATATATTCTACTTCAGGTTCAGTGTATTTACAGGAGGTAGGCAATCATGCATTTCTACTTGGCACTATTCCTTGTCGCTCTTAATTACGTTTTTCTCTTGGTATATCTCCCAGCCTCCGCCTAGACATCCACCTGCTAATGTCTCTCTTACCCTCTATCTCTTACCCTGGGAGTATCATGTTCTTCTTCCTTATTAAGTGTCCCTAAAAATCTCATTTGTTTCTTCCTGATGTCAAGTACGTTTCCTTTTCGTTTATATTCTGTCAAAAACCTCGGTGTTGCTCACATATTAGGGAAGAATTATTTAAGGTTCTTACAACACTTTCATTTATACTTGAATGATCCTAGTATGTTTTTATAATTAGGATTACAGTAAGACATTATTTCTAATCTTTCATTTAGTAATTTTTGTTGTTGTTCTGAAAACAACATAATAGCTAACTTTTCCTCTGCATACGTCGCCACCGTTGTATGGTTTGGCTATTTTCACTATACTCCAACACATATCAGGGTCTTTCCATTTTTCAGTTTTACTTTCCACACGTGGTGAGCCAGTTTGGCATTATTTTTTTATGTTTTCCAGTTTAAATGCTGTTTGTTTTATGGCATATCAACCTCGGCGGGTCATTTATTGCCAACTAAATTTTATTTATTTATTGCTGGTAACACCTTTTTCTTTCAACAATTTATTGTTGTTTTTATATAGGTTTTGTGTCTAGTAATACTTTTTCTTTTCGTGTATAAAGATTCTTTGGGATTTGTTTTTAAGGGCAGGGTTCCCAAGTACTGCCCTGTTATTTAACCCATAACTGGAGGGAAGGGACAGATTTATACCTTTCCCAAAGGTACCAGTGCTTAAGTGAATGAAGGGTATTCAACTGGAATTCGAAATCGGCTCACCGATTTCTCTTTCCGAGCCGATATCCACTGCACCACAACGCACATCCGTCACTAAACGCTTACAGCACCTGGTATTCCCAAGCTGTCACCCATCTTAGTACTGAGCAGGCTCAGCGTTGCTTAACTTTGATGATCGATCGAGAACCGGTGTATTTAACGTGATATAACCGTAAGCCCAATTTAAATGTAGATTTATGTTTATTCCATGTTTTAAAAAATGTCTTCAGTAAACCCCAGATATGTTTTGTTTGTCCATCTATGTAATGTAGCTATGCTTTGTAAATAACATTTACAATTTAATTTTAGCATTTGTTTTTTCACTACAGTTGCATTCCTTTTTAGTGATGTTATTTTGTACGCTATTATTTGTGTTTCTAGAGTTTTCTTTCTTATGTAATTTCTAAATCACTAGTACAGTTATAACTATAATTTGATTTAATTCTTATTGAAAATTTTGTTTAATTCTGAGTTGTTTTGGGAAGTGTTTATTGATTAATTAAAAAAAATATTTGTCGAATTTTAAATTTTACTTCTAAGTTAATTAATGGGTTGAACGAAATAATATTTCGTTTTCTATTATTATTTTTCTTTTGTTTGTTTCACTGATGTTTGTATTTTAAACTTTTCTTATAGCCAGATATCTTTAAGACATTTTCTTTATCTTTTATTTTATCAACGATTGCTTTGTTTCACGACTATTTTTTATAGCATTTCTTCTATTCCTTTACGGATGTGTTTGATTATGCTGGTTGGATGGTTCGATCTTGTGTTTATGGACTTGTTTTTGTTTTCATATGTGGAGAGACACTGCCAGTTTGTAAATTCAATTCTGCATCAAAATATTGAACTACCTTCTTATTAAGAAGGTTGTCCAACATTAAAATTAAATTTTACATCTAAATCGGAATCCCATAGGTGAGAACCAGCAATTATTATGTGGCCTGGAATTGTATTTGGTCAATATTTTCTCCTGACACGTCTTACAAGAGCTGTCTACAGTGACTTTATTTCGAATACGTTTCCTGGACTGATAGAGGATGTATTCCTGCTAATACGAAGAGGCATGGGGCACTAGCGTATTTTAGTCACTGGCTCACACTTACCATGAAATATCGATAGGTAGAGGGGAACCGCTTCTATTTCCTGCACAAACCTGACACCAATCTTTTGAATTTTTATCCGTGGGGCCACCTAAAACAGCAAACATTATTAATGTAGAGATAATTCATTAACATTTCATAGAGGGTTGCAAAACAATTTGATACCGTGTAGGATTATTTGAAAAGTTTTGCCAGTCCATAATCTAATTTGTTATGAGTTGATGTGTTGAGGTACACCGATGGCCTTTTGGAAATATGTGTATTTGGACATTTTATCTTGTTCGGTATCATGCTTGAGACGCATGCTTCATTTTGGGAATTAAATATGTTATCTCCTTGCGTTTTTCATCTAGATTATTTATTAATAAAAGTGTAAAAACATTACCTCGAAGACAGTGAATGCGTGGAAACATTTTCTTGAAAATGAATCTAACGATGAAGAGAAATCAACACGTTGTTTCCCAGTCAGATTCACACACGTCATTTAAAATGATTCCACTTTCAGTCTCATTCAATAAACACAACAGTAAAAATTTCAAATAGAATTTTTTTTCGGTAAATAAACAAGTTTTGATATCTTTAGAAACTAGTCATTAATAAAAAAGATAATAGTTTGTGATAATAATTCTATAATAAAAAGAAGTGAAAAATATAATCAGTGTTAGGTAACCAATGTGTTTATATTCACTTGAACTAATATAATATTAATTTTCGTCAATTTTCTAACTTAATAAAAGGATTATATTTATATTTAATGATGCTACAGAAAGATGCTTAGAATACCATAGATCTAAATTTATAGAAAGAAAAAAGACCGGTCATAATATCAAGAAGAGACAGTTATACACTACATTTCGAGGAAAGAGAAATGGGAATTTTGATCCACACAAGGGAAATTTGATCCACACAAGGCAGATTAAAGGCAAGAGAGATAGAGGGAAAACGACTCATGACTTGGCTGCCAAGTTTCAGAGAGATGATTGCGGGAAGAGTTTGGGAAAGATAACAAAAAGACAACAGTTATTAAAAGTTATAAAGGACAGGAAGTTGTGAATAGCGATAATCATCGACTTTAAAATAAAGGCAGCACATTGAAAAGAATCAAATGTTTGAAACATTTCAGGTTGACAGAAATTACACCCTTCTGCTAATTAATTGAACAAAATGAATAATGTCTCCCTGGGATCTTTTGCACTTTCTTTGATCCTGTATACGGCATTGTTTTTTTCTCTTAGACTGATGGACCAAGTTTGTTTCTTCATCTTGATGACACGACTGACACTTGATTGACAATAACAATATCAGTAATCGCTATATAAGACTTGACAGTGTGTTCGCGCAGCGTTACAAATTTTGTACGCTTTCTTGGAGTTACGTCCAGCGCAAATCAAACTAATAAAAAATAGAGACAATCGTATCTGGGCGTGATAAATATATGATGCAATCACGGATAACGCAATATTTTACAAGGCAAAATAAATTTCATCATACACCCCGAAAATAGATCACTGCAAATGACCTAATCTGATAAAAAAAAAAGAAATATATTTCACCTATTGGATCTAAAAATGATCGTATGGTGAAAGAAAGGTAACTAAAGCAGTTATTTTAAGTAATTTGCCCAAAGGTGCACTCAATATCTAGTTTCAGCCATCTCACTTCGAATTAGAAGTTAGAGAAATTGAATTCAATAGAAACAATACCGGGGAAGTGTTCTGACAAAGGACGGAAAG
>JBBBDQ010000921.1:1820000-1835000 GCA_037127315.1 Ascarosepion bandense | reverse complement strand
TGGGGTAGTTTGGTGGAGAAGTCAGTCAGTCAGTTAAGTGCCATAAGTGATACACGCTTGGGCAATCATGTCTCGAAAGAGACATGACTGACTGGGCAGAAGATTATCCCGCAGTAGGTTGCCATTGCTTTCTGTGGTAGACTGGTTGCCGACCAAGGCTATTGTACCCAATCTGTCCTGTTATTTAACCCATAACTGGAGGGAAGTGACGGATTAATACTTTTCCCAAGGGTATTTGCGCGTTAGTGAATACAAAGAATTCAACTGGAATTCGAACTCGGCTCGCCGATTGTGGTTCCGAGTCGATATCCACTGCACCACAACGCACATCTGGTGGAGAAGGAGTAAATAAAAAGAGATCCAGAGAAAACCTAACAGAGAGAGAGAGAGAGAGAGAGAGAGAGAGAGAGAGAGAGAAAGAGAGAGGGAAAGAGAGAAGGAGAAACATATGGGGATAATTTTGCAGAAAGTTAGGAAAAGGGAGTGAGAAAGGGAACATATAGCAGACAGAGGGAGATAGTGAGATGTGTAAATACAAAGAGAAGTAGTGTATTTTTGGTAAAGAGGAAGCTGAAACAGAAAAAGGAAACATAACAGAGAAAGAGAGAGAGAGAGGGAGAGAGAGAGAGCAGAGAGATAAGATGACAGAAACAGAGATAATTTGGCAGAAAGGGATAAAATACTAAATAAACTGATCATCGATGATGAAGTAAAAACTTGAAGCAACTGAAATGTTGTTCTACAAAAGAATGCTGCGGATATCATGGATCGAGCATGTGAGCAACGATGAGGTTTTGGAAAGAATGTGGTCTGTCCTTTATATGGTAGTAAATGCTGGACAAACTCATCAAAGATGAAGGAAAAACATCAAGCGACATAAACCTGGTTTTACAAAAGGATACTGAGGATACCATGGACAAAACATGGGAACAACGATGAGGTTTTGGAGAGGATGCAAAAGAAAAGAAAATTTATACTTAGCACCAAGAAGAGACAGCTGAACTTTCCGGGACACGTAATAAGGTAAGAGGGCTTAGGGAATCTAATACTCACAAGACGGACAGAAGTAAAATAGACAAGGGAAATCAGCGCGAGACATAGCTGAGTTTCTTAAGCAAGTGGATGATGGAAAGGGGTTTGGGAATAAGACCACAAATTAAACAATATAAGGTACGCAGATGACCTAATGCTGATAGCAGACACAGAAAGAAAACTACAAGACCTCCAACAGAAGGTAGCTGAAGAGAATGACAAGAAACGACTACAAATAAACTTCAAGAAAACCGAATGCATGGTCATTAGCCAAAAGGTAACACAAAATGCCAATTACAGATGAGGGACTCTAAAATCAAGCAGGTACAGTAATTTAAATACATAGGAAATGTTCTAACAGAGACGGAAATTGCGACACTGAGATCTGAAAGCAAATTGGCATGGCGAAAAAAGCATTCCAGAAGTTGAGTAAAGTATTACGAAACAAGACAATTTCACTAGAAAAAAAGAGTATAGTGTTGGGTTGCTATGTGATGAAGGTTTTACAATATGGCAGTGAATGTTGGACAGTATCTGCGAAGATGAAGGAAAAACTTGAAGCAGCTGAAATGTGATTCTACAGTAGGATACTGCGGATATCATGGACCGAGCATGTGAGCAATGACGAGGTTTTGGATAAGATGGAGACGAAAAGGAAATTAATACTGAGCATCAGCAAGAGACAAATTAAAATCCCTGGGACATGCAATAAAGAATGAGGGCTTGAAGAACCTGTTACTAACAGGCCAGATAGAGGGAAAAAGAGACAGGGGAAAGCAGCGGATAACATATTTGAAGGACCTGATCAGGTGGATGACGCAACTAGGGTTGCATGATGTAACAGGAGAAAGCGTGCTAAGAGCCACCAGGGACAGGGCGATGTGGAAAGCCATGATCGCCTACGTCCTGGAAGAACATGGCACATAAAAAAGAAGAATCAGGAGGAGAAAACTTAAAAGCGACAAGTGATAGGAGTGACTGAAAATCCATGGTTGCTTACGTCCTGAAAACCACGAGACATGGATTAAAAGAACTAAGTAACCCGCAATTCTACTTTTCTAAGATTTTTTGAAGTTCTGAATTATCTTCTCTTTGTAAATATTACGCATTATTGTCAGTTATCAGTTTGTATTGATCAACTGCAGTTACACATGAACACATTTTAGTCATGAAAGAATCAGAAGTCCGATAACATATACCAATATTGAATATAAAATATGTTATACATAAAAAAATATCAATTGTATACATGGATCGGTATCCGACAAGTTAATAGAATGAAGAAAAAAGAACAAATAAAAACGTCTCTCAATTAAATATGTAACACTTTTATCAAAGCTTATTCAGAGACTGAGAGAAATATGAAAAAATAACTAATGAGTTGTATATATATAGATCGGAATCCGATATGATGATAGAACAAAAAAAAGTACAAAATACTTACCTATTTTGTTTATCTATTTATTCTATCATACATAAATATGTTGTACGCCCTCTCTCTTTCTCTATCTATCTTTCCTTCTCTCTCTCTCTCTCTCTCTCTCTCACACACACAAACACACACACACACATATATATATATATATATATATGCATAACTTATTTGTTTAAATATAGCACGATTCCTAGAACAGCCAGTTACTCTTCCTGACCTTTGGCCGATCTGCCCACGCTGTGTTGTTGATCTCAGATTAGCTAAAACAGAATCGCTTATTACCACTTGATGAGGATGGCCCAAACTTGCTAGAGATTAGTATATGATTAAAACTAGATTCAAGACCGCAGTGACACAGTGTAGATTTATATATATATTGAATAATTATATAACATAACAAGCAAGTCGATATAAGTGACAGAAAAGAAATATCAGTTGGCTGGTATTCAGTAGTATATTCATGTTTTTTTTTACGGGACGATCAGTTGTTTGAACTTGACAATATCTCTCTCTGATTGCCTTCTTCTTATTTCTAGCAGCAGGCGAAGTTTTCAGACAGACCGTATTTTCCAACATCTTCTAAGCTTCAGGAGCCGACTATTACAATTTCTTTCTCTCCCTCCCTCCTCCTCCTTCTCTCTCTCTCTCTCTTTCTCTCTCTCTCTCTCTCCTTTCTAGCAGCAGAACCCGAATTAATCTCTTTCTGCCATCTCATTCCAACCATGAATCCAACTCACAAATTTCACATAACTCCAACCGCGGTGGTAAATTTAGGTAATAGGGTTTCTGCTTTCCCCTCCCTATATATATATATATATATATATGACTTACGATCTCGAAATGAAAAAAAATTACACTTATCCATTTTGACTTCACACCCCCTCTTATTGTCTGCCTGCTTTTATCAGCTGTCCCGGTAAACCAGTACACAGGAAATTGTCAAGGTCTCCGTGTTTATGTTCCTCTTGATGGCCTCCACGCCCATAAAACGGCTCTCCTTGATGATCTCCTTGAGATATTGGGAGAAAAGAAAAAATGATACACGGAGAAAGATAATGTGAATATGGAGGTTGAACAAGTATGGCGATGTTCGCAGACAGGAATTGCCAGATGCTCAAGACGTTATGAGCAGATGAATTGTCAGGGAGAAACAGCCAAGATTTGTCCTACCAGAATTACAATAGAACGATGATCTCCTAGAGCTTGGTAGAAAAGACTAAAAGGTACACGGAGAAAGATCATATGAATATGGAAGTTCTGGTGCAGTGGATATCGACTCGGAAAGACAAATTGGGGAGCCGAGTTCGAATTCCAGTTGAATTCGTTGCATTCATTTGCATATAAATACCCTTGGGAAAGGTATTAATCCGTCTCTTCCCTCCAGTTATGGGTTAAATAATAAGACAGACTGGGTTCTATAGCCTTGGCTGGCAACCAGTCTACCGAAGAAAGCAATGGCAACCTACTGCGGTATAATCTTTTGCCCAGTCAGTCATGTATCTTTCGAGACTATTTCAACAAAAGAAATAAATTCGCCCTTTGTATCCCTACAGGACCCCATTTTTAATAATTTCTACAACCTGTCAAAATGATTCACTTTTATTCTGATTGTAGTTTATATAATAAAAACAAATGAAAAAACTTTATACAAAATTCAGTCGACGAAATTACGCATTTAGTGTGTATTAATATACTAAATCTTTTTCAACTTCATCATTTTTTACTATATATATTTTATATATATAAATGTCCATATTCTTTTCCCATACATATCTCTCTATATGCTCCCTCTCTCTATATATATTTATATAGTTAATACATTAATAAAAGTTAAATATGCTTATTTTCAGACTGAACTTTCATAGATACCCAGCTTGTAAATTAAAGTGTTTTACGTTGTATTGTTTCACTTGCGTTTCACATTCGAAATTTGTTTGACTTCAATAATTAAGTTTTTTTATGTCAGTTATAAAAAAATATTTTTACTTTTGCTTTTATAAGCATTTTACCCGATGCAAGACAGGAACCATCACTGGTACACATATATTTAAAACATTAAAAAATAACTTGCATAAATCTAAATTTATTTATAAATGGACCTTTGTCCCTCTGTGTGTGTGTGTGTGTGTGTGTGTGTGTGTGTGTCCGTTGCTTATAAACTCCGAAACCGCTGAACCGATTTTCTTGAAAATTTACACAGTTGTACTATAAGCGTCTGTGAGTGTTCTTAGCTCGGTTTTGTGTAGAGGTCCCCCCTATAAATATCGAAGATCAATAATCGAAAATATCGGGTTATCGAAGGACTGGTCCGATTTTAATCAAATTTGATACACTCATAGACAAAGACATAAGAAACGATATTCAGAAGTTTCAAGTTTGCAGACCTAACAATAGTGCAGAAAATTGATAATATATATATATATATATATATATATATATATATATATATATATATAAAAGGCAAGTTGCTTGTGTGTGTGTCTGTTTATCTGTCTGTATGTCTGTATTTTTTTCAGCCCTTTTATTTTACTTTTGCTTCGGGTTTGGCTCTAAGTAGGTATAATTGTAGTTCTTAGTCTCAGCCACGATACAATTTACTCAGAGGACTTATTTAGTCTTCAAAATTCAGTTTACGACGAAAAATACTTATTTGATATCGATACCAGGAATTCAAAATTTGACTTACATCCATTAATTTTGCTTTCAGTCCACAGTTTCGCTTTAACTGGAAACAACTATTGCTTTTTAGTCTTTCGTGCCAACGTCCAAATAGTTTGAGCTCCGGGACCATGGATTAGTTTTAAAACTTACATTACACCCGAGGAACGTCGGGCTGTACTGCTAATATGTATATAAATACCTTATATGCTATAAATTATTACGTCAGAATATAACATTTGTATATATGTATATACATAAACTCATCCGCAGACAGATCTGGTTCGCGGTATCACAACTCATCAGTACGATTAGCTTCTAACCAGGATTAAAACCCGACCGAAATGAAATCAGTCTGAGTTATGGGTGTTTGTTACGGAAATACGGACTTTAGCGTGATATATACAATGTAAACACACGCCAGTATTCGAGAGTGTTCAATTTCATTACTGAATATATGCGTGTGCGTGTGTGTGTTTTACATCTGTTACTTTCCACCTTTATTTTTTTTCGAATTTTCGAGAAATTAAACTTTCACTCCATTAAAGTTTATTTAATTTAAAAATAGGAATCCTTGGATAATTTCATTAAGCAAATTATTTTTATAAAAAAGAAGAACAAATTAACGAAAATCTAATCAGAATCATAAAATAAAAATGGGATAAAAAACAATGATGTTATTTAAATAGAATTTTAAGTTTAATTGCTTTTATAAATAAATTATAACAAGGAAAGTGTTGTCTTAAGAAAATAAATTTCGATGAATAATGAATTTTTACAAGAATTGGGTTCATTTTTTAAATTTTCATAACAATAATTTAAGTTTTAAATCTATGAAATTCTGTATTAACTTCACCCTTTTAGATGGTATTATTATAAAGTAAATATTGTAATTAATATATTTACTAATCTCAAATTGATAAGCTGAACATTAATAATCGACGACTAATATTTTTAATATAATTTTGAATTATTTTGTACGTGCCGATTTTTCTGCGTATGGATTCTTATGCACAAAATTATAAGAAATTAAGAGCGATAACTATAGTAAATTTAAAGACAATATTTAAAATTGTCTTACGGAGAATATTTTACTAAATATTAAACATTGCACAGTAATTAAGAATTATTTATAAAATGTGTTCACGTTATTTTCTTCAATTATTTTTATTGATAAAAGCCTAGTAGAAAATCATAGATCTGTCATCAAACTGTAAACGAGCTTTTAAAGATTTAATTAAACAGCTTCAGGTCGTGTTAGAAAACAATTCTTTCTTTCTCTCTCTCACTATATATATATATATATATATATATATATATATATATATATATACTTTTAGATATTCTACAATTTCATGGGTCATACGTATTTCGAAGCAAACTTACTGCTCGTCAGACCCAAATGATACAACAGTTAATATTCAAAATAATCTAGAAAAGAATCACATACAGACACTCATGTGCCCATATCGAGAATAGCTATTTGTAACGGTAATCTACAAGAAACAATTTCTCGTTCATTAAAAAAAAAAGAAAGAAAAAGAAAAATATAAGAAAAACATAAATGGAAAAAGAGAAAGTAAAAGAAAAAGAAAAGGGAAGGAGAGCGAACAGTATAAGGAGAAAGAAAGTTAAAGTTAACGTCTTAGATCGACACTGGTCTCTATTGTAATTCATCTGCCCTCTTAGAAAAGCATGACATGGAAATTTAACATTAAATTTAATTTTAAAGATAATAAGATGTATCTACGGTGTAAATGGTAAATCATACTTTTCAAATGGTAAATCATACTTTTCAAATGGTAAATCATACTTTTCAAATGGTAAATCATACTTTTCAATACAAATTAAAATTTAACTGTTAGTAGTATTATATTATAATTATACTTATAATAATTAAAAAAATAAATTAAAAATATATCAGAATTTTTTTAATTGTTCGTTCTCCTTTTCTTTCTCTCTCTTTTTTCCGTTTATGATTTTTCTATATTTTTATGTCAATTTCCATCTCTTATCCACTTGACTCCAGTCCTTTCTACATCACACAGTGTATCTTGTTTTATTTCCTTCTCTCTACTTTCGCAACTGTCTTCTCCTGTGTTCCCATCCTTCCCTAGCCCTTTCTCTGTCACCCCTCTAACTGTTTCGTCTTTCTCTTCACTCTCGTCCTCTCTTATGTAGCACCCTGCGCACCAGTGGTGGTACCGCCTTGCTTGTGGTGAAACGATTTTAAAAAAACCTATCTATCTATTTATCTATCTATCTACAAACCATATTTTTTTCCCACGACGCTAAAAACCCATTACTAACACGATTAAACTAAATCCCAAAACATATACATTTTTTAAAATAATTTTACTCCAAGCAAGGCGTGATCGTCACTAGTGCGCAGGAGGTTTCAGTGTGAGAAAACACTATGTATAGGGGATGTCGAAGAAAGGATAAAAAACGAACGGAATTCAAGGAGATGACAACTAACATTTCATTTAATTTTTTAGAGAAAATGAAAGGGAAAGAAGTGCGAAAAAAGTAACTATTGGAGGAGAAGGGTTAGCTAAGATATATCTATTTCAACAATAAAAGTGTAGGATTTAGGTACCAACCTAATAGCGTGCTTAAATTCTTATGATCGTGGTACCAAGGAAAAAGCTCGTGAGAGCAGTTGTCATGAAAATACTTTTAGAAAAGACAGAGGAAAGCCACCTTACGTCGGTGAGAAAGTGACTGAACTCAAGGTACCAGCTCAGGTTCTATAATATTGCAGATCCTTCTTTAGTTTCTGTCGAGAACCTCAAGATGAATAGCAGAATTACCTGACCAGATATGACAACAGTCAACGATTACTTTCGGAGAAAAAATGTCCTTTTCTGAATAACCAGTGAGCAGTCTTTGAAATGTCAAAATAGACAATTTATCTAATATTCACATATGTGTTTTAAAAATAACTCGTTAAATAGCCGTTTTGAGGGAACCCGTCGGGAGATCACCAGTGTTGGATAATTATTTTATCAGAACTTCGGAAATAAAAAAAATGAATCGAGGTTTGAAAATATTATATTTGCTTTCCTTATAGTGCTAAGTGTATTGTTTAGCATTACGTGCAGTAAAAAGTTCGTTAATGAGCCGGATATTTATATCAGTCAGGAGAAACTTTCTTTTTGGCTCGGTATTCGAAAATATATAGTCAGCACTTGATAGGAGTCAGAGTCATCTTACAAATAGGTCAGTATCAATCTAATATACTTTCTCGGTGCTAAGCAGGGTAGAAATATAATTAGCATTTGGCCTGTTAGCTACTTCTTCATGTGTTAAGCATGCCTTTATTCTCTGGGAAAATGTATCTTTACCGTCCTTTTGCCGACATTTCTACAGTTAGTCAAGAGGTGTCAGGTTTTTATCCTTTTGACCTGGCTGGAGAATTTGGTACGAACATTGCTTTCTGCTATCATCAAAAGTCTCTTTGTGCCAGTAATTATGATTGGCCATAATTATTTTATTTTCCGGCGTTCCTTTCTTTTTTATGTTTTATAATGGAAGTTATGCGTGGAGCCTCCCTGATTTAGATATTTTCTGTCATAAACTTCTGGTGGTTTTCGGTCCGGTTTAGTCAGTTTTTTCTTCTTCTACTTTGTTAGTTAACTCTGTGTGTGTGTGTGTGTGTGTGTGTGTGTGTGTGAGAGAGAGAGAGAGAGAGAGAGAGAGAGAGAGAGAGAGAGACAGAGACAGAGACAGAGAAGGAGAGAAACAAAATGAAAATAGAATGGTTCTTTTGTTAATATTGCACAATAACATGTGAATCAAAATTTATAAATATTTAATAATTACCTATATTGCAGTTTCATCAATGAAAGAATGAAAGAAAATTTACGGTGATTCGGACAAGTTCATTTTGCTTCTTTGCCTCGTAAAGTTTTTCAAAGTTATAAGAACAAAAGAACCATTTTATTTTCATTCAGAATTATCCACTTGGTAATAAATACTAAAATTAGGATGAAATATATATTTTTTTAAACTTGGGTGGCCTAATACTTATGGCCGGTTGTGTAGGTATTTATTTCTTTTTGAAGTTGATAAGGACAATGGTAAAATATATATATAGGGTAAATAATGATAACTCTTAATCTCAGAAATTTATTCCCTGTGGTCTACCCAGCTCGATATACATCTGGGGAAGACCGAAGGACACAATGCCCGAAACTTTGTGATAACAACGACAACGATCCGAGCCATAGTTAGAATGTAAATAGTGTTAATAATGATACTTCCTCATCCCAGAAATTCAGACAGAATCTATAATATTATATACAATAAGCTAATCGCCTCTTGGGTTAAACCTCAGGCCATCCATGTCATAAAACCAGTGGGTTGGGCAGGTGTTGTGAGAGAATTTTGAAAGATGTCTACGCTGGTATGATAAGAAGATGTCGGTTGTGTTTGCATGAAAACAGAAATTGAACCTGTTTGGGTTTACCGGTAGTGCAATGGAAATTCATTCGAAAAGTGAAATCGACGATAGGAGTTCAAATTACCGTCTCATGCCTTCAGATGACTTTCCCTTAAAATGCACTTCAGAAAATCATGAATGTGTTTCCTTTTCTAATGATAATAATAACTGTTTGGTTATAAGGAAATATTCAGTCTTCATTGATCGAGAAGATTGTACTTCTTGGGGGTGGATACTTATAAAACCTTTCTTTAAAAAAAAACATGCAGATAAGTAGGTTTCTCATATCCAGTAATTGTTATCACTCTTTCTATTACTTATTAGGTTTTCTTAACCTATTATTTGAAGTAGTGTCAATGTCAATATCTTGATTATATCATGTGATGAATCGAGCTTTTTTCCCTCCAGTTATGGGTTGAATTGCAGGAAAGATTGCGTTCTATATCCTTGGTTGACAAACAGGCTACCGGAGATAAAAATGGCAAATGACTGCGGTAAGATCTTCTGAACGCTTTCTTCTAACTAGCATTAAGCCAGCATAGAACAAAAAATTAACATACGATGAATAACTCATAAAATTAACATAAGAATAAATACCTCATGTTGATGCGCGGTCTGCAAGGATGCAAAGTAAGAGAATACTAACTGAGGACGAACAGGGTACAATGGGATAATCTTGTGCTGAAGAAAAAAGAAGAAAATAAAAGAGAAAAACAAAAATTGGAATTATATATCAAAGAATGAAGGGTAAAAGATCATAAGGAGTGATTATGCATAACAAATAAAAATAACTTTTTAAAATTGGAAAAGAATAGAAACAACAAAAAATGCTTATTAAAAATGAACAGGAGATAATGGGATAATATTGTGTCAAAGAAAAAGGAAATCTAAAGATAAAACCAAAAAGTGCAAGGATATATAAAAGAAGGAAGGGTAAAAGAACATGAGGAGTGAGGGTATAGAAATAAAACAAAGAAATTTCTTGAAATGGGAAAAATAATAGAAGAAGAAGAAAAGCAAAGTGAATCTTGACGAGATGAAGAGAAAGAAAGAAATAATGTTTATGTCAATAAATAGACTTGTATTTTTCCCGCTTTCAAAAGCCGAAATTACAAAATGGCGGCCTGTCATATTTTTATATACGTTTGCTTCAGGGCAAGAAAATTAATTGAGTTGAATCTCCAAGACAGAAAGTGCAGTCCAAGCCAAAATGGTCGTCTGTTCTTCCGAGAAGCAAACGGCGCAAAACAGAGGGAGGTTATCAAAGTATTTTCGCGACGCAGTTTTAACTCGAATCCGCTGCTATTTTAAAACCACCGGCTTGTTTTAGCAGAAATGAAAATAAACGCAATTATTTCCTCGGTTTTAAGTGGCTGTTTGGCGCAGAATTTACCCGTCGTTCGTGGGAGGCGGAGTTGGCACCAAGTGCAAGGGGAGCTTCAAAATGGTCTCTGCCTCAACACACCCACGCGCATATGTCAACTCGAAACGCGTGACGCTTAATGGTGTATGTAGATATTTATACCCACCGATACGGATGCAGATATGCTTCTAAGATTCTTGCAGACGCTGCCATATGCTTTAAACTCTGATTCTGTAACAGATTCCTCAAAAACTTTACAAATCCCATTATTACTTATCTGTATATCATGTGATAATTTCTATCTATCTATCTATCTATCTATCTATCTATCTATCTATCTATCTCAGTTTGAATATACTTATCTATCTATCTATCTATCTATCTATCTATCTATCTATCTATCTATCTCAGTCTGTTCATATCTATCTATCTATCTATCTATCTATCTATCTATCTCAGTCTGTTCATATCTATCTATCTATCTATCTATCTTTGAGTTTAATCTTATGTATCTAACTTATTATGATAATATATATGTATGTATGTATGTATGTATATGATGTGGTGTCCTCCCTCTAACGAGTCTATGTTGGATTCTCAAGATTAGTAATATAGGAGGCCTTGGGGGAACAATTGAATTGATTGAACGCTGGACAACCGAGACACGCACTAGTCGTGTAATACTCTTCTGTTGTATTTACTGTTAAATATACAATATTTCATAGCACATTCTTCTTCTTCTATGTGCCCTGTCCCTTCATGGCGTAGGCGATCATGGCTTTCCACGTCTCCCTATCCCTGGTAGCACGCCTTCTCCTGTTGCATTATGCAAACCTGGTTCCATCATCCACCTGATTACGTCCTTCAAATATGTTATCCGTTGCTTTCCCCTGTCTCTCTCTTTCCCTGTATCTGGGCTGTTACTATCAGGTTTCCGAAGCCATCCTTCCTCATTGCATGTCCCAGAAATTTTAGCTGTCTCTTCCTGATGCTCAGTATTAGTTTTCTTTTTGTTTCCATCATTTCTAGAACCTCATCATTGCTCACATGCTCGATCCATGATATTCGCAGCATCCTTCTGTAGAACCACATTTCAGTTGCTTCCCGTTTTTTCTTAATCTTTTAAGATATTGTCCAGCATTCACTGCCATATGGAAGAACTGACAACACATACCAATCCAGTTATCTCTTCCTTCTTTCAAGCGAAATTGTCCTGTTTCTTAATACTTTACTAAACTTCTGGAATGCTTCCTTCACCATGCCAATTCGCCTTCGGATCTCTGTGTCGCACTTTCCGTCTTCTGTGATAACACTTCCGAGGTATTTAAATTTTTGTACCAGCTTGATTGTAGTATCCCGGACCTGTATTTGGCATATTGGGCTGCCCTTTTTACTGATGACCATGCATTCGGTTTTTCTGCAGTTTATTTGTAGTCCTTTTT
The DNA here is from genome assembly GCA_037127315.1 of Ascarosepion bandense. Taxonomy (NCBI): domain Eukaryota; kingdom Metazoa; phylum Mollusca; class Cephalopoda; order Sepiida; family Sepiidae; genus Ascarosepion; species Ascarosepion bandense. Next base: position 1,822,626 of record JBBBDQ010000921.1, on the reverse strand, counting down.
TATCACTCTCTTCATCTACCTTCTGTAGGAAATCTTGTAATTTCTTTTCTGTGTCTGCTATCAGCACTGTATCATCTGCGTGCCTTAGGTTGTTTAAATTGTTGCCTCCGATGACAAATCCAGGCATAACTTCTAGGGTCCTCAAAATATTCTCGCTGTACAATTTGAACAGACCCGATGAAAAGACACATCCTTGTCTTACGCCCCTTTTTATGTACATCTGAATTCGTTACCTGTCCGTATACAAGCGATTTGCTGCCAGTAAAGATTCCTGGTTACTCTTAAGTTTTTCCCAAATATGTCAAGGCTGCCGAGCATCTCCATCAGTTCTTTGTGACGTATTTTGTCAAACGCCTTCGCATAATCAATAAAGCACAGGTATAAGTCATTCTTCATTTGTATTGCCCTTTCAGAGAGTATCCTAATCATAAATATGGCGTTCCTTATTCCAGTGTCTTTGACGAAACCACACTGTTCGTCCTCAGTAAGTACGGCTCTAAAGGTTAAAAGTACATCTGCAATAATATAATGAACATTATCAAAAACTCAATTCCTCCTCAATCAATTCGAAATCCTCACATCTACAACAGAAAAAAGTTGAATGCTTTGCTCACAAATTATTTTTGAACGTTTGCCTTGTTTGCAGTAACTACAGCAGATTTCTCAATTAGAAGGGAGGCTCACCGCAGTGACATATGCATAATCCCGTTTTTAGTCTCAGACAGCATTTATTAAGTAGACTCCCATAAGGCAAGAGGATGTGATGGAACCCTTACCATCGACTTGTTTCCATGAGAGCAACAATCTCCAAAAAAGTAAATGCCATGTCAATTGAAATTGTTTCTCTTCTTGAATCCCATTTAATTTTTATCATTATCTATCTATCTATCTATCTATCTATCTATCTATCTATCTATCTATCTATCTAGTCTGTTCATCTATCTATCTATCTATCTATCTATCTATCTATCTATCTAAGTCTGTTCATATCTATCTATCTATCTATCTATCTATCTATCTAAGTCTGTTCTATCTATCTATCTATCTATCTATCTATCTATCTATCTATCTCAATCTGTTCATATCTATCTATCTATCTATCTATCTCAATCTGTTCATATCTATCTATCTATCTATCTATCTATCTATCTATCTATCTATCTCATCTGTTCTTATTCTATCTATCTATCTATCTATCTATCTATCTATCTATCTATCTCAGTCTGTTCATTATCTATCTATCTATCTATCTATCTATCTATCTATCTATCTATCTATCTTTCAGTCTGTTCTTATCTATCTATCTATCTATCTATCTATCTATCTATCTATCTATCTATCTATACTATTTTAAAATCAAGAAACTTATTAATAGTCTCAAAGTTTCTTTCATCCATCATTCCATCAGGAAAAAGATCGTTGGAATGTAAATTAAACGAAAAGAACATTAACGATGAAAATTAAAAGCAAAAAAGAGGAAAACACGATTAAATAAATATACATATACATATATGTATAACGAGGGAAATTCACGGGTAAATAATTAGCAAGAGACAATGAAAATAAAATTTCCTTTAACAAATTCAGAGACTATTTTTATCGTTACTGTTTCGTTTAATTCATTTTCCAACGATTTTTCTCCTGATGAGATGTTGGACGAAAGGCTATTTTAGACAAATAATAAATTCTTGTTTTTAAAATAGTATATATATATATATATATATATATATATATATATATATATATATATATATATAAAATAAGTGAAGAACAGGTAGGAAAAAGCGTTTTTAATCTTATATATTTCAATTTAACAAGCTTCTTCAGAGATTTTTTTGAAGACGAATGATGTAATTTAAAAAAAAAAATTAAATCATCTAAAAATATACAGTGACAGTAAAAACTTTTTTTTAAATTAAAAAAAATTAATCATTCGTCATTAAAAAATCTCTGAAAAGGCTTGTTAAAGTGAAAAAAATTAGATTAAAGACACTTTTTGCTGCCTGTTCTTTATTTATTCTATTAATTTTGTCAGATTTAAATCTCCATATGTTCAAATCACACACACACACACACACATATATTATTTATGGTAATTTCTATCTATCTATCACGCATCGCGTTTTCTTTCATCTTTTGTTCAAATATCATTGAACACTTGCCTCACTTGCCATTGGTAGCTAGCAATATTTTAGAAAGAACCTCTGTATTCTAAACCAGCCATATTTTGGATGGGTTCCTCGAGGAAATGTTGCCAAGTAAAACCACTGCTCAAGATAATGCCCTTACGTAATGGGTTACGGTATTGCGACGTGGCGATCAGTGGGTTTATGTCAGTTTATCTTTGTATAAAATATTTTCATTTCTGATACGCATATGTGAATATATTTCTGCTCATACGAGTCTATGCGTTTTCAGACAGCGTAAAATACTTCAAGTAGAGACACTTGTAAAGGTATATTATGTGTAAATCTAACACATACACTCAAGCATTTCACACGCACACAGAAACGTATACATGCACTCTTTTTCTGTTTCTGTATAACTCTCTCTGTCTCTCGCTCTCTCTCACACACACACACACTTTCTGCTAGAGAGCATATAATTTTCTTTAATAAGATTTCTC